>CM073740.1:15653184-16199355 GCA_037127355.1 Schoenoplectus tabernaemontani
AGGCTGAGGCAGCATTAGAATCATTGGGCCTAATTGGAACCAGTTAGTGTTTTAAAGTTCTCATACTTTATGAAATGATAAAACCAGGACTATTTTTTGAACTTTGAATATCGTTCATGATAAATTGTCAGGTCTCAGTCTTTTCAAGTACATTTGTTCCTTTTGCCTAGTTGAGTCATAAATACTGCAAAATTATCTGAGTATATATTTGCAGTGCTGGTGTGGTGTGGTCAAGATACCCGGTAGTCTTTCTTATATTAACTTGAGTGAAGTCTTTTAGCTGTTAATAATTGTACTTCATTAAATGTTTTTCAGCTAACCTGGGTGCAAATTTGATGCTAACAAGTTCACCAGATGTGGCAAAATTAGTTGTTGAGTCAGCCTTCAATCGCCATCACAAAGGAAAACAACTGGTATGTTCATATAATCGGAAGTTTTTTGACCACAAGTAAGATCAGTTAGGCTACATATACCTTAAAGTCATTGTCAGAGTTGTTCTAACCATTCTTTTGTCTCTGTAATAGGCAGCTTTGCTTGCCCTTGGAAGCTTATGTGGGGCTGACCGATCAGAGGATAATATAATATTAAATGAGAGGGCGGAGGAATGTCTCAAGCACTTGATTTATACTACTGCTGCTAATAGTTCCAAGCTCACACCATCAGTTAGTACTTTTTCTTTTACAAACAATATATTGTTTCTACTTCTATTTTCGTCAGATAATATTTTGGAAAGAAACAGCTTCCAACCGAATTTAGCTAAGATTCTCTCTAATTGTGATGGAAGTTACTTTTTTTTTTCTTTTGTTGTTTGGTGTTGAGTTTTGGTTCATCCAACATCAGCCACAAAAACTATGTGGAATCGAAGGAAAATAAAACTGCAAATTTGTTGCTTATATTTCAGGGTCTTCTTCTGTCTATATTGAAACAAGAACCTGAAGTGCGATTCGCTGTAAGTTTGCCTTAAAACTATTTTCGTGCGCAATAATCGTTTTCTAAATTTATGCTTGTGCTTATGTATGTTTCATTTTATGTGCATTGGATTCTGAAACAGGGCTACAGGGTTGTAGCTGTCTTGGTGACTCGGCAATGGTGCCTAGCTGAAGTATGCTGCAAGCAAGAGATCATTTCCATCATCACTGATCCGCACATTGAGACTTCTAAACTTGGTTCGTCTTATTTATTTTTGAACTCTAGATGTGTTTCATACTGCAATTTAATGTTAGCAAGAAATTACAGTTTTTGACAGTCCCTGTCAACTATTCAAAAGAAAGAAAAAAAAAAGAAATTACAGTTTAAAAGCATGAACCTAATTAGACCTGCATTGCCAGAGAAGTCAAGAAGGGAACCAATAGTTTGCTGTTTTTACACTACAAGTACTTCTAACAAGATGGTTATGAAAGACAGAAGATTGATCTTAAAATATAACAAATGAACTATTTAGAGATCCATTAATGCAATATTGCAATGTTAAGTAATAATGATTCAATTAAATTCAACACCTTGGTGTTAAATAATAAATACAACTGTGTAATAACAACAGTAGAATCTCAATTCTATGTTTAAAATATTAGAGGCATTTATTTTTCAAACAGCAAAAGATTGCTATTTTGTTACCTCTGAATAATATGTGAACTCTGAAGCTTTGGCAAATTCCACAATCTCCCATTATTTCTTGTGTTTGCAACTCTGTGCATCTGGATCTATGATATGAATGTCATTTGTACTTTAGTTGTTTACTGATTTATTGACATCAAATACAGGGATGGATGCACGGCATGACTGTTGTGTTGCAGTAAACTACGCTTTATCAGCTTCTAGCTTGCTACATGATGCAACTGTTTCTGGTGTTGCCGGAAAGGTAAATACAATATGTAGTGAACACCTAATTGTGTGATTAAGGTTACTGGTTTGAGTTCCAAATCAACTTCCAGATTTGTCTGGTAGAGCTACATGTTTGGCCTTTCATCAATGGCCATTTAAACCTGATTGTGTAATTGTATCTCATAATACTGCCTTGCCCCAAGACTTGTATCAGGTTGTTCATTGCTGGAATAGCTATAACTTTCTTGTAACAAATTATAAACACTTCTGTTGCTTTATATTAGTTGCAGGAAGCTGTGAGAAGGGGCCCATACCTGGCTAAGAAACAGGTTGAGGCTCAGCCAGTCGTTGGTACCATGGAAAGATTTTGATCTGTTGGCTTGAACTGTTGTTAGTTTTTTGTTTTTTATAGAACCAACTTGTGTTTTGCTGATGATAAGATCTTGTATGTAGTTAAGATTTACAGATCCTATATTCCTATGCCTTACTGCTGTAGGATAGACGTGTTTTATGTTTAGCAATTAGCATGAGAGTAAAACGGCCGTCTTAGTAAAATAATCGACCATCTCATGACTTGTCTTTTGGTGGCTATCTTAGTTTATTATTTTTTTAACTTCTCCGAAAGAGAGGATAGAAAAAAAGTCGAGAGCGACAAAGCATCATATTATCAATTTATCATTGGTAATTTTTAAAGGTGCAATCATTCAAATAATAGAAGTGTGATAGTAATAAAATAGTGCTAACTGATCAATGGCAGATAACACTAATTTTATGCTATTCGAGACGCTTAAAAATTATTTGACAAAATATTAGTTTGAATAGTAGAAAAATATTATTGTCTATGTATATGTACCAATTTTAGAACGTTTTTTGTTAAAATTTATGTGTCAGTTGTTATTTTAATTTTTGAGTGAAATAAAATTTATAATTTAAAAACTATTGAGAAAAACTGTTAAAATAAAAAAATATTTCTAAACGTCAAATCAGATTAGTAATTCTGTGGAGGATGTTAATTTTTAACGTTAGAGAATGAAATTTTCTATTTTAGTGATTTAAAACACTAAGTTTCTATTAAATGGCGAATTTGACTTTTAAAGTTAAAATGAGTTGCAGCTATGAAGTGACTAGTTAAATTATTTAAAGTTATGACGTGGCGGTTATTAGCGACTCTAAAAAAATTTCCACGTGAGATGCTTTGAATGAACAAGGACATGATGAAAAATATAAACATGTACGGATGTACTTCTCTAATTCCACTTTTATGTATTGATGCAGGACAATTTTTTTGAAAAGTAGTTCGGTTCACATATAACCTATTACCTGTTATAAATTGTAAATTCGTTATTCATGTGCCATCTTACTTCCAACATTAATAGAAGTTTCCCCCAATCAATTTATTCTAAAACTTACGCAAGAACAAATCCTAAATCAGAATAAATAATATGCTTATGAAGAAAATTCATCAATTTTTAACTCTAGCCGCTCATCGATGTTGTGCCAAATAGGCTACATTGCGATCTACTTCTTTTACACAGATTGTTCTGACGGTCTCCTTGTTTTTTTTTTGAGATAGTAGTTGAATATTCTATTATGTAAATTTTGTTAAATCAAGTTGAAAAAGAAATCAGATGGAAGAAAAGCAAAAAAAAAAGACAAAAAAGAAAATCAGATGAATTGAAATGCAAGGATAACTACAATAGAATAAATGAAAATAAAAAGATGAAGGTCAGTTTGTTAGATGTCAATCTGCTTAGCAAAAATTGTAAAACTCGTTTCGGAGGTTGGTCTTGAAAAAAATTGTTGTTGTTATTATTAGAGAAATGAATTTTTGTTAATAAAAGTTCGTGATCAACTTTTGTAGCCAGTGATTGAGAAAAACATCACCGTTGCATTTACTCAATTGTGAATATATAAATTTTGATGTATATGCAATGTGTCCAACTATAATTAGGTGAACTCAATTGTGAGTAGGAAAATCCTGTCCAGGAGATTCTATTCCCTACAAAACCCCTGTAATTAAATAACTTAGTTTTTATAATTTTTCAAGTCATGGCTTGTGCCATTCTGAATACAGGTTGCTGTGGTCGTAGTTTTAACTTTTAACTTGACTATGAAGAATTATGTGATCGGACGGGGTCCAAATAAATCAATTGATTACAAGGTACCACAAAAATCTATTAACAGGGACGAATTTGAAAATGACAGTATTGAAATGCCTCTCAAAAAATATCGCAACGAAGAAATTTTGTCTACTACTGTCAATTGATAGCTGCTTAAATTTGTTTTCTATAAGTGTGGAGGTTCAAGCCGGTATGAAAGTTTTTCTTTGTTTCAAAAAATGTGAAACAAATAATTAAAGTAAATATTTGCCTACTTGCCTAAAAAAATGCAAAATGCTGAAATTCAGTTGCTTTCTGTTGTGTGAATCATTTGTGCTCGAATGATGGTTGACTTTGAAGGCGAAGCTTACAAAGTGGGTGAAAAGCTGAACAGTGTTATGTAATTCAGTAATTTTCCAGAAAATTTAAGTCACAAATAAAAAAAGACAACTCGGAAGCATTTTTTAATTAAAACCTTTCAAGGAAACAAAAGAATGTTCCATTATCTCAACAGCACAGTCGAATCAAAATCAAGTGGAGACCAGAGTGGGGTTCTCAGGGGCAGGAGTATACCAGCCACGGAACAGTAGCAGAGCCTTCTTGCGCCTTGCCATCCTGGACTTACGGTGTGATGCAGCGTTCTTGTGAATTACACCGACCCGGACTGCTTTGTCTATTTTTGAGTGTATAATTGATATCATTTTTTCAACTCGGAGCACATCATCAATTGTTGCATCCTTTTTCTTTCTCAGAGCATTTAATTCCCAGAGCACCTAAAATAAAATAAAAAAGAAAGATTAACTCAATAGTTTGGTAAACTGGGAAAGATAGCAAAGATGTCACAGTTTTCCTACAGACACTTCTAAAAATCACAGACAACCCTGGAAATTCTGCACATTCATGTAAGGAGGACCATTGGCGAAGGAGAATTTCAGCATAATTGATGCTTTCAAGGGGTCTAAAGATCTATATTATATTTGTTGCATGGTATTTCCATACATAAGCATTCAAAGATAAGGTTTTGAGTACACGTGATTTCCTAGAAAATGGAAATCAGGCAAGTGACATCTGGTAGCAGTAAGAGCTTTCTGATGCTACGAACCTCTGTATGTGCAAATAAGCAAACTTCAAAGACAGTTGATTAAGCATTGGTGTAGTAATTCTTACAGTGGCAGATACTGGAGTGGATACTATTTAATTAGAGTCAAACTAAATTATTCTTAAAATATCAATAAAGAATAGCTGAAAGAGAAAAGAAACCCTGCGTGTGCGGGAACGGATCTCAGACTTGCGAGACTTGTTGCGGAGCCGCCGCTTCTGATTCTGGCGCATGCGCTTCGCTGCTTGATCAGGTTTCTTTCCTGAAGCAGCTTCACAAACCACCAAACCACCCCTTCTCAGTTGAGATTTGTTAGACAACCTCGGAGAAGAAAATGTACATATTCCTAATAATTGATTCAATGCATTAATTCTCCTTCATAATGACATAAGCAATCCTGTGTGATGCGACTTTAGACAGGGGGCACACATTGCTTGTGTACATGTGAATATGTGATATTCAGAAATTTGGGCCTTTTCTTTCTCTGCTTTGAAATAAATAAAACATCTTAATTAATCTTATCATCACTTGGTTGGATGTCACAAGTCACAAGTCACAACCCGCAACAAATCTCTACGGGTAATTTAGGGGAATTCCTTCAAATTTTCAAATCCCATCGTTATTGTAACTTTCCAAATCTTAATGTAATGTAAGCACGACTATTTTCTTTTGATATGCTTTCTAAGAACAGTGCTAAGATTTAAATATGAATTTCCTATCAAAACTCAATCACACTAAAAACTATCGATAATGTTCAAAAAGTAGAAGGAGAAACCACCAATTAATGCAGATTAGGCGGTTTGGACCGCGCACCTGTCGAGAGGGAGAGGAGAGAAGCACTGGAGTGGCTAGAGAGAGAGAGGGATCTGGCATGGCAAGAGAGAGACGCGGCCGTGGAGTATTGACTGCCATTTCTATAAAGAGCTAGAGGCTTCAGGCCGCATGGAACGAAAGAGAGAGACGCCATGGATTTCACCCAGTGAGCTCTCCGGAGCTCTATCCGTTATCTTATCTAAACGGGACGGGAGGATTTTTGAACTGCTTGCTCCTTTTGTGAATAGAACCCTGGAAATTAAACAAATTAGTAACTTATGAATGTATTTATGTATGTAATGAAAAAACATCGGGTTGCTTTGTAAGAGTAATTTTCGGTGAATTTTTATTATACAAATTTAATCCATCTGACTCAAGTTATTGCGAGTCGAGTCGGAAATGGATTTTCCCTGGAGCTGTGAATGCACTGAATGATGTACATCTTGAACAGGGATTTTCTAAAGCACCCGTGATTCATATTTATCTTATTTGATGATTCATTTTTTTATTTTTTGAAAAATAACTTGGTATGGATTCGATTTAATACATTTTATTTTCTGAAAAACAGGTGCTTTTCAAGGCGAGAAAGGAAGAGGAACAAATCCATGTGGCTGTTAACAAGCGCCATATAAGATCCGAGTTTATTGTGCCTCTTTATTTGCATGGAGCCCTTCTACTGCTGCGACAAATTTACTATTGGGCCTCCATTTCGTACAGCTGGACCCGGCCTCCATTTATTCATCTTGGGCTGAAAGATCTTTATTATTTGTCCCTATTGACATTGATGAAATGGACCCCTCCTCTAAATGGAGGATCAGAGCGTACCAGGCTGCTGGCCCATGGGCGTGGCTATAAATCTCCTCGTCTGGTCGCATTCCAAGTGTAACCATGGCACTAGTCCTTTTTCATCAAATAGCCTATGCTTGAAAAAAAAGCTTTAAAATACTTGAGATTGCCCTTTTCTGTTATACATCTCCAAACCTTTAAACCTTTATTTTTGGAGGATTTTTATAGTTCTTTTTCAGAGCCAATGTCAACACTATCAATTCGTAGTTCAACCCCGACGTCTCGTCTCCTTGCACTTCTCACTTTGCTCCCTCTCTTTCTAGCAGGGTTTGCTTTTGTACTTCAATGGCGAGGTAATGGTAAATTGAATGCATTGGATGATTCCATTGGGAGTAATGCAGTAATGGAAAATTTAGGCACTCCTTTTTCATTTTCTCCGGTGGATGCACACATATCAACTTGTGAAAAGGTGCTAGGGAAGAGTTATTCACCATCATTTCCGTACTATCGTGACTGGAAATTTAGTCTCGAAGATTCCCAATCTAAGGTAAATCTACGTGGAAATTATTTTTTGAGATTGAGTTATTCTTTTATCATATGTACTGCGGGGCAATATTGATTGAGACCCTCATATTATCTTTAACTAATATTCGGGTTTCTTCTGAAAATATAGACCTCAAATAATTAATTAAAATATAAATTTTTAAATGTAATTAAAAAAATTTCACATTAAAAAATTAAATATATTTTTTAAATGCTAAAGATGTATATAATAATAATAATAACAATAACTATTATTATTATGAATAATATAATTAAATACATGATAATATATAAAAATCATAAAAAAATTGAATCATTTTAAAAGTTAAGTTTCACCTTAAATATTACACACATTATTTTTAATAAGGAAAAAAATATATATGAATCATTGAATTCAAGTATATGAAAAAAAATAATTATGAAGAAGAGGTTAGAAAACTTAACTCTCTTCACGGAAGTATAATTTCTAAAAAATGAGTCTTTTTCTAAAGTTGTAAATTGAATAAAATAAAACATAATTCATTATACGAACGGGTTCACTGTTTAAATCAAATTTGGGTGGTTTGGTTTTAGTAAAGCCGACCACAATTTGATGCCAACTAGCATATTCCCTTGCATTAAGAAAATATTTTACAATAGTACAAAATTATTTTACGTGAAATTATGAAACATAGGTCTCTAAGAGCATCTTCAATGCAGCAACTGGTTCTAAATTTTTTATTACTGTTATATCATATTTAATTAAAGAAATTACTAATTAAAATTAACACTCTCCAATGTAGAAACTATCTCTAAATTTTATTTATGCCAAGTCATTTAATGAAAATAGAAAAAAATAAATAGATTTAGAAAAAATAATCTCCAATGCTAAATTAAATGAGTTGCTAATATGATGTGGCAATTAGAAATGAGTTGCTAAATTAGAAATTATGATTAAAGTTTCTAAATTAGAAATTATATCTTCAATGCTAAAATTAAAAATTAACAATGACACATAGTAATAGAAACTCAATAGAAACTTTCATTGGAGATGCTCTAAGGGATTTGGATCCGCTACCGTAGTTTTCAATGATAGCATTGTATCATAATTTTGTTTTTCTCTATAAAAATGGAATCCAATAACATATAAATATAAATAAAAGGACACCTCTATTATCAAAATCAGAGCAAATTTATTAGCATATTACTGTTATAGTGGTAACTATGGTAGCATATTGGGATCTGATCTGCGATATGAGAGGTTATTCCACTGAATTAACTCATTTTCAAATTTCAAGAGAATGGAAGGAGCCCCACAAGCTCTAAATATATGAATTAGAAAATAATAAAAAGAAAAAAAAAGGAATAATTGAGAAAAAAAAAACGCTGAACACGTGCCGCACTTGCTTGTCCCGTGGCAATCCTAATCAGCGGGGTTCGCTCTGCCTAAGCCTACCAAAGCACCATCTCATGCGCAGCGTGATGCGCACTCCCTCGCTGCATGAATATTCTTCCTTAAATCCGTTTCTTTTCAAAATTATACGAGTTATGATGGGCTCCACATCCTCCAGAGACACAGCACAATTCCAGCACGCTTTAGCCGGGTCCAGCTAAGAAGGCTCATGATTCCTCCAAATGTTTTCTGGACCTGGTCTGTCAAATAAAATCACTGAGGACCGGGTACTACTTACGTAGCTCACATGCTCCAGGTCTTAAGTGATTATATTCCAACTCCCAAGCCTGTGTGCTCTTCTCGTGAATAATATTTACATGGACTAGGTTTTACTGAAGGGGAGGTATTGTTGAGTTATTTTGATAGTGTTGACAATCAATTTTTAAATAAATATAAAAAAATAAAAATAAAAAAGTTTGTAGACTTATTCATTTACTTATGAATTGATAGTATTTTAAATTTTTATATGATTTCATTATCGTTTGATAATTCATTAAAGATTATTAAAATTTTATATAATTTGTAATGTTTTCAATTTAACAGACTTTGATGTAATAATTTTAATTTAACGGATTTTGATGAACTATCGAACGATAATAAAATTATATGTAATTTGAAATACTATTAATTTATTAAAAGAAATATATAATATTTTTTAATTATTTTAATATTTATTTTAAAAATTATTGTCAAAATTATTAATATCTCTATCAATATCTCTACTCCTTATTAAGCACGTAAATGTCCTGATCCTGCGACGATCTAGATTTTTTGTTGAATTTTTAGATCTAATATCAATCATCGGATTGAGTTATTCATCAAATAATGTTACCATCTCTATGTCCATTTGTGTTTAAGTTATAATTTTCTCTCAATTTTGATTGTTACACGAAATACTGCAGAATTTAAGAGTACAATTGCTCTACTTTTTTTTCTTTTTTTTTCTAAGATTGCTATCAATTATGAAATTTAACTTTTCTTAAATTTTGAATGCCAATTTTTTTTTTCAATTTTATATTTATTTTACATTAATTATAAATCCATGATTGAAATTTACATTAATTACTAAATTATCTTCATTTTTTTTCTTTCTTTTCACATGAATATATAAATTTTTATATTTTTAAAATACATTGTAGTACATTGTAAGCGTTGTCAAAGGATCATTACCCTTTAACGAAAGGTCACAATTTTCTCTATCGTGAACCATCCCACATTTGTAGGTTATACTAAAAAAATATTTGTTTCCTCTATGAAGTAGAGCTGCATAAAAAAATTCGGACTCGAACTAATATGATTTGAACTATTTTGACTCGATCGTTAAATAATTTAAGTTTGAGTTGAGGTTGACTTGGCTCGTGACTCTACTCAGCTCAAATAATAATAATTTATATGCTCTCATTATCTTTCATTAACTCACCATCTCAGTAGCTTAAAAACTTCTCTTACTCGTTAGTGACTCAACTCGTATATCTGACTCGATAGTTTTTTGTTGGTTCATTTGTCCAAATTAGTACAGCAAAAATATCGTTGAAAATATAATTTGTTGATATATTAATTTTGTACCAACTCATGTACCAGTCTTGTAGATGTACCAACTCTATAGTTTGTAGATGTACTAAATATAAATATCAAACCTAGTCAACGTATATGTATTGGCTCGTGAGCCAGCTCGCGAGCTATCTTGAATAGTAATGAGCTGAATTTAACCTAGATTTTACAGCTCGAAATATTTTACGAACTCAACTCGACTCGACTCAAATTTTGATAAGCTAAATTTAAACTAAGTCTGACTCTGCTCGAATTGTTTGCAGCCCTACATTCTGAAGGTTTCCTTCACAGTTTTAGTCAAGGTTTTAAAATACGGATTTCAATATGCGTGTGATTGATCACTGCATAGCGCATATATGATATGCGAGTACATATGCGGTTCAGTATGCGGATATGTATTTTAAAAAATTCTTATAATATTTGAATTGATCATTTATTTTTGAAGAATTATAATGTAAAATAAGAAAATATAATACGATATTAATATAATTTTGAATATTTTGCAGGAAAAATATAATATAATTAATTTTATAGGCTTAATACGATAAATATTTTAAAAAATAATGCGCATTGTTGATTATGCGGATGCATACTCTTATACATACGGTATCGCACTGCATAAACATAAGCGGACCACATATGCTACCATGTTGCCGCATTTTAAAACAATGGTTCCAGGTGAGGCCTCCTGGTCGGAATGGAGCAGACAAAAATAACCTGAAACTACAGGACGCAGGGGAGGTTCAAAGCCCTTTGAATCAAAAATTAAGTTCAAAACTTTTAAAAGCCGTTAATTTTGCATTGAGATTCATAATAACTATTGAAAGTACGAATTTTAAATTTAAATTTTATTGAAAATATAAATCTCAATGCAAAATCAACTACTATCAAAGACTTTAAATCTAATTTTTAATTCAAAAAACTTTGAACCTCTCACCTCCGGAACTACAAAAAGAACATTGAAGAAAATAACAAGAATCGGAGTAACACAAGGAAACTGTCTCTCTACAATTCAATCTGAGCGGAGCAATGGCTCCCCCGAACCGTGTGCATCTTCCATGCATCGTCTTCTCGTCTTACTTACGATGCTTCCTCTCTGTCTGCGATCTTTGCGTTCATCCTTCAATGGCGAGGAGATGGAGACTTGGACGACCCGACTGGACGGTGGCCCGGTCACCGCTCTGCGGGCTTTCCTGGAATAGAGAACTCCAATCCGTCGTCTGAGTTGGTTCCTTCCTCAGTATCGACGCATTCGCACTCGTCGGATTGTGCGGAGATACTAGGAGGCAGTTCGAAAGCATCCTTTCCGTACTATAGAGGGTGGGAGTTTGGATTTGAAACCGGTCCCAGACCTAAGATTGGCTAGAATTGATCCCAATTCCGATAGTTCTTTTCTTTTTTGACGGTAGATGTGCAGGGAAGAATTAAATAGATAAACGTAGATGTGGCAGAACCGATCTGACTCGACAAATTCATCAGACCTATTCGGACTCAAACCTAATCCGACTTAATTTAAAAAAAAAAATCAAACTAATCTGACCGACTCGGAGCGAGATCATATGACCTGCAATCTAATCAAAATTTATCAAAAAAAAAAAAACACAACATATAAATTGATCCTACCCGATCCGACTAATCAAAATCTATTAAAAATCTGAAAAAATATAATATATAAATCGAACTGACACTGACCTGACCTGATCCACCTGATTGCAATTAAGTTGTGTTGTTGTGCTTAAAATGCAAGGTCTTAAAATTTAAAAAGGTTGCTTTCTGGAAATCTGACAGTTAAGCCCTCTAAAGTTTTCTTTTTTGCTTATGTTTTCATTGACCGGCTAGTATTAGCACTTGTCTTGCTGGAATGTACTTTAAATATTTGAAACTTATTGAGAAAGTGTGTTAACTGTTAACTATTATCACACCAATATATTTAGAAAGAAAATCCCACAACTGAGTTTGGATTTCTATTATATGTAGATATGTATCACAACTAGTACTTCAGCCGGATTGGAACAGATTTTGCCATGGCTATTCTTCCATAAAGTAATGGGAGTTGTACAGTTCTTTCTGTTTGTAGAGGGAAAGGCTGCCAAACCTCAGGTCTCTTCAATTCTGGAATCAATTCCAGTAAGTTGACTGTTTTCTATGTTTAAGTCATCTGTAGTATATTATCCTCAGATTATAGTGCTGTTTTTTACTACTGATCTTTCTTCTTTATGTATTCTTTTAATTTTAACATATTGTAGGGTGTGAAAGTTATTTATAGAACTCCGCATCTGGAGGAGAAACAAGCAAATAGGTTTAGTTCCTTTTTTATTAAACTATATTTATTTTAAATATAATAATGTATTGTGCTATAAATTCTTTTGCATTTTTTACCTATAGCCGAATCTGGAATGAGACATGGCTAGCAGGGTTCTTCTACAAGCCGTGCAATTACGAGCTTTTCGTGAAGCAATCGCTTAACATGGAGATGGCTATTGTTATGGCACGAGTATGTAAATTTAAGTTTCTTTATGAAATACATTTAATGGTCTCCCTTGATACCCATACATATTTAAGGATATAGATAACATAACAAATGATATATATTTTATATTTATATAAATAAAGATACCTTTTAGTAACAATTGCCAATCATTACTATAAAATATCTTTATTTATATGGATATAGTAAACACATACATTGTATTAATATTTGTTCTTTATTATACATTGAATAAAAAAATATAGGAAGCTGGAATGGAATGGATAATTCATTTAGATACAGATGAGTTGCTGCATCCAGCAGGGGCTGCAGAATATTCCTTGAGAAGACTTTTAGCTGATACTCCTAGTGATGTTGATTTAGTTGTTTTTCCAAACTATGTAAGTGTATTCTCTTTTTTCTTCTAAAAGCTTGTTGTCAACTCTACCAGACTTACTTAAGCTGCAGTGGTGCTGTTAGTTTTGCAAATAGTCATAATTGAATGTGCAACTAGAAGATGAGTGAACCAAGAGAGTAAAAAAACAATGGAACACAAATCAAATAATGCTAGACTAGAGTTTGCTGAACAGCATTCCAAAATGAAATTCTAGTCCTTCAATTTTTCTGTTAGCCTGCTTGCAAACCTGAATTTGTTTGTGAGTGTAAAGTTTCTATTTTTGTGTTACAGGAAAGTAGCATAGAGAAGGATGACATAAAAGATCCATTTAGTGAGGTATAGTTTTTCAATCCCTCTTGCTATCTACCATAGTGCACCAGTATACTTATTTTGTCTGGGAGTGCAGTACTCGTGTTCTTCAGTATGAAGATATTTTGATTTCTTTTTTCAGGGCTTTTAATGTAATCCTTATGTATTTTAAATGGTGTTCAGCATCGATTGAATTATTAAATGAGAAGTCAAATAATATAAATTTGTAGTAAATTTTAACTTGGATAATCGTTCCAATAAATGATGGTTACTGCTAGTTCTTTGCTGGTTTAATATTCTTCTGTGAGATATGGAAATGGTTCCAACCTTTTTCTTACCAAAAACTTCATCAAGTGAATGATTAAAGTAAAGGTCAATCTTGCTAGGACTATATATATCATGTCAAACCTTAAGGTGGTATATTAATATACCTATTGTTGCCAGGATGGTATGTACTACTAACTTCACATAGGAGGTCATCCATTATAGTGTTATAGTTGCTCCTTAATATTAGCATGTTTGAGCCAGTAAAAATTGGTACCAGGCGGCTTGCAGCTGTACTTGGTGTATGAAAACTCCTGCCACCATACATGTGTAATGTAAATAACTGCTGGTAATGGCAAATTTCAGCGGGTTATCATGTTTAATTTTGTGATAAGTTACTAGATTATATAATATTATAGGTATCTATGTTCAAGAAAAACAATGATCATTTGCCAAAGGAGACATACTTTGGAATGTACAAGGAAGCTACTCGTGGAAACCCCAATTACTTCCTTACATATGGCAATGGCAAGTCAGCTGCCAGAATTCAAGACAATCTACGACCTAATGGTGCACATAGATGGCATAACTATATGAAAAGTCCAAAGTATAACCATTTTATCACTGTTGTATTTATTTTTATTTCAGATTGCATTATTTTGTATCATGGATTTATGAAAATGCATAAAGCTTTCTTTGATGATGGGGTGTTCTTTGCAAATATTCCTGTAGTCATAGAAAACTTTTTGGCCATCTCATTTACTCAAAATACACCTTACATCTTGTCCATATGTTTCTTTTTTGTTGAGAAATAGGACTTCAATTTTATCCCCCTTTTGCACCAATTATCTATAAGGAAGAGCAAGTAGATAATTAAACTGTTTTTGTCTATTGCTCAAAAGAAACCCATACAACACCAATACTTTCCAATATGTAAGTTGGAATAAGTTTGAAATTTTGTTGCACAAATGAGGGCAACTTGTCTCACATAGTGCTCCATTATTTATTTCAGAGGAACCACTACTAATTTAGTATGCCACTTGGTACCAGATTCAATGGACTATTGGAATTACTAGTATCTTTAATCTATTCTAGATCTTTTGACCAAAACCTGTATATAGACCAAAATGGATACTATTTCTTTTCCAAGTCGAAATCTTCTTTTCATCATAGGGAGATAAAGCTGGAGGAGGCAGCAGTTCTACATTACACATACACAAAATTTTCGGACTTGACTTCTAGGCGTGATCGATGTGGTTGTAAGCCGACGAAAGATGATGTTAAAAGATGCTTTATGCTTGAATTTGACAGAGCTGTAAGCACTGAAACATAATGTCTAATCATTAAATTTAGATTCTTGTGTGTCTAGTATTTTACTAAAATAAAAATCCCACATTGTGCAACTATGGTTGTTTTTTTTTATTTACAGTATATTTTGTCTGTTCTTTTCAGTTTTGCTCCAAAGTATTAAAAGAACTATAATGTCATTAACTAGTACCTAAATCCATGGTATATGAAAGCTTATATCTTTGTTCTCTGTTCCACAGGCTTTTATTATTGCATCTATTGCAACTGAAGAGGAAATGAAAAACTGGTATTATTCTCCTTAATATTGTCATGAAATTATATGAAGAATCCTGTGAAGCAATGGAATTTGTTGCCTCAAGAACTTGGCGCTTCCACCGATTTTTATTTGAAATCTGTGCTGGACATCAACAAATAGAAATAGTGTGAAAATATATGATACGACTAATATCTGGACAACAGTTTTCATTGATATCAAATTAATAGGCATATAGGCAATACAATTTTCATACTCATGCAAGCACATAAAACAGGTGATATAAATTTGCATCTACCTGTTTTAGTTTATCATTTTTTGTTACTTTTATATATTATATGTTGAAATGGAGAAATTATGGATCTATTATTTGAATAACGTGGATTCTTCTTATATTAAATATGTAAAGGGAAAGGGATCACTTGACAATGGATTTTGAAATAAATACGAAAAAATCATAAAAATAGAAAAAAAAACCTTATAAATATGTTCTTATATTTATAGATTGATAGTGATTCAAATTCATGCAATTTCATTACCGTTTGATAGTCCATCAAATACTATTAAATTATAATCATTACAAAGTGCATAACATTTTGATGGTCTTTAATGGGCTAATAAATAATAATGAAATTACATAAAATTTTAATCACCTTCAATTTATAAGTAGAAGAACATATTTATAAATTTTTTTCTATTTTTTTTATATATTTGAAAACTCATTGTCAAGATTATCAAGATAACCCATTGTCAAGGGATCCCTTCCCATATGTAAAATGTCTAATTAAAACTTGACATGAAATCCTTTTTTTCCAGGTATAATGAGCATGTTGTGTGGAATAACAAAGAACTAAATATGAAGCTTCTCAGAAAGGGTTTATTGACCCGTATTTATGCGCCAATGGTATTTTCTTTTTCCAGGCAATATATTCTTTTGGAAAAAAGAGAGAGAGAGAGCGTCTGGTTTGGAATTGAGGAAAGTTATAAATTACCAAGTAAAATTTCCCCCCTTATGGACCAAATTAATACCAACATGGTCCAAATCTTTTTCGTACTGATGGGAATGGGTACATGGAGCATGTTCCTTTTCATTGATTGTAAAACAGGAAAGATGAGGCAGTGAAGTCAGTTCAGCTCTATAAACTAGAAAAAGTTAAAATCCTATGAACCTGAACCTTAATAGACATTCTAGCATTTCAAGAAATTGAGACCACTCAACCTGATAGTCTGTCAGGTTAGGGTAGTGTTGACAACAGGGTGCATTTTTATGTTCCCAAAATTGATATTGGATGGTTCTTTTTACTTATTTTGCATAGATCGAGCTATAATTGAGGCCTGCTTTCATTTTAGCAATATTTTGTAATTGCCCTAAAAAAAGGAACATAATGTATGTGTTCTTGGGTCAAGCCACAGTCTGCCATGAACGACCATCAGGGTGTGGCCCAACATTACTCAAAACTGATACCATATACAAGTAAACCATTATTCTGAATTTCTCATCCTATCTACTAGCTATTTTTGAATTCCTGACGTGAGTATTCGTGTAAACAGTCAATTATTCAAGGATTGCGTGAGTCGGGTGTTTTTGCATCTGCCATAGAAGCTGGCCAACCTCGCTTGAAACAAAAGCTTGCATCAGCTGGAAACAAGACCGAGAGCTCTATACTGAAATCTACTGGATTTTTGTTGCAAAGTTCATCTGCAAGAAGGATGTTAAATGAATTTATGGACAGTGCAGTTCCACCCTTGTCACCCCCTGGATTGGACCAAGCATATCAGTTATAGCCCGAAACCATAGTTTACCCCCAGCTTTTAGTCTCTCAATTATTGATTTCAATTGGTTTTCTTGATTATTTATCTGACCCAGTTCGAGATTTTTAGTGTATTTGATGGTGTTCCAAAGACCAGTGAGGTGATTTTTCCAGTTTTCACCGGCACAGTTTGTGGGAATACACACATAGGAATCAGGTTGGAATCCATGTTGTGTATTAGAGGTGCTTGTATAGAATTAATTTTGTGGTTAGACATTTGTAGTCACGATTCATCGATGTTTATATTCATTATAGTAATCAGAATATTTTTGGCTGGCTAAAAGTGTGGTTTTGTTGTATAAGAACCTTGTGCTTCTGTGAATTCTGGCGAACTAATTGTGCCAAGCTTTTCTAGAAAGATGCCCATACTAATAGAATACGCAAGGTGACATCTGCGGTTCTGATAGAGAATAAAATCTTTTTTTTTGGGGTTTTATAATGAAGAAAAAACATTATGATATCTTGTTGCAATATAAAAGGTAATCCACATCAATAAATAAAATATATATTTTTAAGCTCAAACTGGATTTACTCGTCCAAGCTTGTGCAGTTGTTTACCGAATACATGCTACTGATTGCCAAAGATTATTAAATTTGTCATTATAAAATATCCAATAGCGTCTAATGCTTCGATATATTACAAGCCAGTAATTATAGATAGACCACATTTTCATTCCGCTAATCTTCTGAGTGTTGTTAATTCCTGGCCAAACAGAACAGTCCAGAGATTTGACATATAATTTGAGCTTATATTATTATCTAAGAAATTCTTTTTAACTATGTGTCTGATGGTTATCTTTCAATCTGTTGTTTATTTATGAGGTTCCCAATGGTGGAGTTAGTAAAATCTCGTGCTGCGAGCTTCTTTCCTTAACTGTTTAGAAGAACTACGTTAGTAAAATTTTATTTACTAAAGACTGCTGAGTCTTTAATAGAAGGAACAACGTGTGTATGTGACATCTATCATAGTCCGACACTTTAGTGGGTTTACAAACTGAAATCGATTTGACGGATACTGCTCTGAAAGCTAAAAGGTACGCGGGCATCAATATTCGGACGTCAAAAGTAAGCAGGTTGTTGTTGTATATTGTCAGACTACTTTGGAAGGACATTTCCTTGTTTCTATTTTAGGATGAGAGATTGCACTTCATTAATTCGATACCAAGGACACTAATTTTCCGTAGTATACAGCCATGTACTTCGGATGATAACTCTGGCAAATCTGGTATTTCTTTATACGTGCTTTCTGGTTTTAGTAACACTTGATGAGACTCATTTCAAGTAAAACTTGCAAAAACACCGGAGGTGTTAGCAGTGAGAATCGTTAATGATGTAAAGCCCTAGGGTGCATACTGTCAGGAACAATTAGGAACAATTAGAACAATTAGACCAAGTTGATGTGGTTTTTTCTTGGAAAGCTCAGTCGTGTTTTTTTTTTCGTAGCCAGGGGAGCTGTAGGCAGTTAAGAATGCCGTGTTTTGTTTGTGACTTGTTGTTCAGCACACGTTGACAGTAACTATCAACAATTTAAAAAAAAATGCAAAAACACGACCCACCAAGTGATCTCCTAATGCTGACAGCGAAGCAAACCAAAAATGACAAGTAATTAAAATTAAATGTTGCGCATCTTAAAATATAAAAATGATATTTTTCAGGTAACTATGACCATTGTGATTCCTTGTAATGAGTTAAAAGTTGATCTTAAATAGTACCCAGCGCACGATAAATTCTACAACCAAGTCCACAACTAAGTCTGAGAATAAATGATTTTTTTACCGCCACTTCAATTTCTTTTTCTGCAATATATTTTCTTGGTTCATTGAGAATAAAGGAATATGCATGATTTTGCTTTAGACATGGGAAATGAAACTAACAGTACAAAGAGTAGCAGGACCCGGAGAATCTCATACACATGTCACAACGAACTATTCATTCCACAGCAATTCAATATTAGAGCATCAATGCAAAAATCCAAGGATAGGTACATTGCAACCCCACCTCTGAAATTGCAGTACTAACTTGGATCATCACACAAATCATCTGTTTCCTTTCCTTTGTTACAGAAATGATTATAACCATATTTTATAACAATCGAGATACTTCACCGAGTTGTAGATCCGATGAGGCACCTGAAATCAAACAATAGATTATCCAAGGAACAAAAAAGAGATGAGACACCTTTTCTACCATATCAGTAAGATCGTGTGCTTGAGAGTTCAATTTTTGGCTAGGAAGTTAGAATTAATATAATAGCTGATGTACCGGACTAGTAAGGTATGAAATAAAAGGAACTCACTCGAGATTGATTTTCTGGATTTTGATGCGTTTACCAGTAACATTTACTCAGTTCACCATCAATTGTGCAACAAAACACCAAATATGGCAAACAAGCCAAGAATTAAATATATATATAGAGGTTGACTAAAATACAACGCGTTGCACGGATGCACCCGTGCAACGCGCTAAAATCTCAAAATTTAAGTTAAAAATGACCGATCTAAACCGTTTAATTTATTCTTCATATCAAATTCTTGTAGAAAATCAAATTATATATTTTTTGAAATTTTTTTGCTATTTTTTTGGGTAGGAAGAAAGTTGCTTGATTTAAGGAATTTGAATCGTCCAATAGTGATGATTTTCTTCTTACTCAAAAAAATAGCAAAAAAATTTCAAAAAAATATAAAATTTGATTTTCTACAAGAATTTGATATGAAAAATAAATTGAACGGTTTGGATCGGTCATTTTTAACTTAAATTTTGAGATTTTAACGCGTTGCACGGGTGCATCCGTGCAACGCATTGTATTTTAGTCAACCTATATATATATATATATATATATTGATCATACTGATACTGCTATCAGGCAAGCTGGTTTATAAATATGTATATGAACACTCAACATCCCAGGTACGGCAACATAATGACATTTGATTAGAATGTACCTCAAACTTCAGCAACAGAGACCAAAAAAAATAGTAAACATCATGGCAATAAAACACGTCTGCCAATAAAGCACATATGTATTTGACTATGTTTTCAAACAAAACCCAACTACCAAACAAGTCAGGTTGTTCAAAAAAACACATCTGCCATTTAGTTGCAGACATGAGACCTGTAGACTTTGATTTTAAAATATAGAGAAAATACCTGGGGAAATAGGCCTGGCCCACATATCCACCAGACATGGCACGTCTAACATTAGACTCGAACAGCTTGGGGTTTTCTCTCAGCACTGCAGCAGCTTCGTGATTCAATGGATCCTCATCATTTGGTTGCTTCATTTTTACAAAGAGGGATAAATTAGATGCATATGGATTGGATTGCAGTGACAATGGTGTCAACATACTTTAAGTGTTGATCTGATTGAACTTCAAATAGTGTCCAATATTTTTGAAGGTTTTATTTTTCTTAGACTAAGGAACAATTGATTGTCTATGGAAACCTCAAATATTATGGATGGTCCTGCATAATAAATGCAATATCAAAATACCCCTTCTCAAGTACATCACAAAATGCCCCAGACTACCTTCTTACTACCGATCTCGAGTACAAAAGGGATGAAGACAAGTGATCATTATATGTTCAAAGCAACTGAGAAGAGGTTTCGGTGGTTTCTGTTTTTCTAGTGGAGCACACAATTATTTGCTTCTTACTGATATTTTGAGTTTTGTCAATACGCGTGAAATTTTTTCCCTGAAATAAAAAAAGATAATATGAATAGTTACCGAGAAAAGAAGATTCAGTCCATAGATAATGGTGTTTATGTTAAGTACAGGTTTCCAATCTTCACGCAGGATGTTCAAGCACACATTCCCTTCCAAGTCTATATTCGGGTGGTAAACCTTTAATTCTCACAAACACACACATAAGAAAAGAGAATTCAATGTTAAATGAGGAAATATCATAATGACAATCTGACAGGACTGCAGTTAGCCAAAATTTCAGCTGTGGCATAAGAGGCAAATGGCCTGATCAGGACAACACCATGCTGATACGCCAGAACTTGTACGGATCAGTAATCAAACAAATACCAATAAAGATCCTTCATACTCATGCCTGGATACAAGTATGCAACTCAATCTGGCCTTAATTACCCCTCAATTTAACATGTATTCCAATGATTCAAATAAATACATAGCATATATTTTGCCTCATCTTAGTCTCTAGTATTATTAAAGTGCAACTAAGAACTGAGCAAACCCAGAAAGGCAAATAAATAAATAAATACATAAAGGAAAGCTTAATGTGGTGAGACATGGTCGTACTATATAAGTGGCCTTACAACTACATGACCAGAACAGTGCGGTCAAAGCAGGATAAAAAAAAATACTTGGTGTGGGCTTTGGTACCTTGGTCTTGCACTTAACCTTTGGAGGCTCATGAGGATAAGATGGTGATACTTGGAAGGTGAAGGTAAACATGCCACCGCTATAATTTATTCAAGGAAAATGTTACAGTTTTGGAATGTGTAGAAAACAAAATAGGAGAAATTGGATTTAAGAAACAAACAAGCCAACAAAATTATTCCACAATTTGCACTGAATTCTCTACAAAAGAAAAATGTTTATAATAAGTGCTGCGTGTGTCCTTTGGGGCACTTATTTTTTGTTTGGACTAGCCAAACAAGAAAGCCCCGTAACTATCATCCATAAGATTTTTTCAGAAATGGCAAGTTTGCACGGATAGTCTATGATCTATTTTATTTAGTTTGTGAATAATGTCTGTTAACCCAGCTATTTTGTACTATATTCAGTAAGTTTGTAGATATTGATTGCGAACCAGTAATGGTTCGCAGATAATGTCTGTGATCTTCCTACTTTTAAAAAAAATCAAATTGGAGTGATAATATCATTTTCAGATTGAAGTGTCTAAGTAAAGAAAAAAGCGCCTTTGTTTTTTTTTTTTTTTTTTTTTTTGGGGTGGGTGGGGGTGGGTTAGAACAAAGAAATAAGTGGGTAGCTAATGGCAAAACAAGCCAAATGTAAATTTCTTGGTTACATCCACTAGTATGACTCCAGCCCTTTTTCTTATACAAAATGTGTATGATTAACCTTTTTCTTGAGGTGTGCATGCATGTGTGCAGAAGAGAATAAGAAAGAGAGAAAGGGAACATACAAGTAATATCCCTCATCAGGATGGATGCTGATCTCAAAGTTCATCAAATCGTCCTTTCCATTTGGGAAGCAAATGGAGGTGGTGTTTGGTAGGTTAAGCTCACTAATATCTGAAATGAAAGCAAATATGCCAAAACAGACAAAAAAAAACTCGGTCATTAATTCCTTGAGATGTACAGAGCTCAAAATTATCTTACTCCATTTGTTTGCTACCCAGACGCGTTAGATAGGCCAACGAATGTGTATCCGATACGTACTGGATATGGATTCACACATGATACCCATGCAGTGCGTATTAGATATGCCAGGTGGCAACCTCAATATTTTATATTAATTTGACTTGCAGATATGGCCAATGATATGCATATCGAACCAAATAAGGTCCACAATACAGACTTTTGTGGTCTACTGCTGAGCTGAGTGCTAGGGGTCGTGCAGGCCTACTTTTTATAGAACCAGGAGCAAAACAATACTCCTCTCTTAACTCATTTGGGACTATTCAAGCGGTGAAATTTTTTGAACCGGACTCCTCATATATTCTCCTTGTATTATATTCCAAATAAAAAATGAGAACAAACGGCAACTGGAGGTGATACTGATAAGTGATAAAATAAACAATTTACATTTTGAGCCAAACCTTTTAAAAGTTTAAAACCATGCATCTCCATCTTTCTGAATTTGTATATACTATTAAATTTAGTTTTAAACTAATGATGCATCAGTCATCTAACCACTAATTTGAATTACACAAAGGCTGCATGTAAATCCTAAAACTTTTAAAAGAACAGATGCTATCATTTTTTCACAACATGTACTCTTCATATGGCCCCAGAAGGGTCTCGAGTAATTTAAGCCCAATAAAAAGTTGATATATGAACTATTATTGTTTAGATAAACATATTGGTGTATCTTAGGGGGACCAAATATTATATTACATCAGATATACCACTAATGTATCAAAATTACAGGGGGGGCAATGCCCCCCCCCCCCCCCCCCCCCAGTCCCTCCCTATTTCCGCCACTGTATACAGCAATCTATGAGATTGCAAAGAAGCATGGATAACTTTTAACTAGTTGACAAGCTCAAATGGTTTAATTCATTCTAAAAAGAGAATTTGAAGAAAATGAAGATAATTCATCAGAAAACCAGTGTGACTTTTCCATGTTGGCGTATATTATATGATAACGGGCATCACTGACATGAATTTTGATTCATAAATAAGCAAAAATAATAAAAAAAAAAAGATACCTTTATTGAGACGCAATTCCCCTGCACTTTGTTTCTTGACTAGACCCCTACCAATTGCATTTGCTGCTTCTTCCCTTTTCTGTCCTTTTATCTTGAATAGGTTTATCATTGTTTCCTTTAAAACAAAAGAAACAATGCATTAACAATAGAGTAAATATAAATAGCTGACAGGACTGGTGCGCATACAATTGTACTGAAAAAAATCCATGCTGTTGCCTCATATAAGCTCAAATTTTTCAGAAATATGAACTGACACGACACAATCCAAAATACAAAATTACTTTCAGACAGACAGGACAATTTATCCTTTAGCAAACAACCATCAAGTTGGAAAAAGGTAAGCTTTTAGCTCCGCTAGGATTACGGACTTAGGGTTAGAGTTTTATTTAAGCAAGGCCCGTGCAATGGAGAAGGAGCAGAGAAAAGAGAAGAGAAGTAGAGGTAGGACCAGTGTCATGTACCACTAAATCACTGGGCCGAGATCGGAGCAACCAAAAGGTGTGTGAAAGAAGGGGCGCCCGTGAAAGAAGCGAGAGAGCAAGCTTTGCCCGACAGAGGTAGAGAACGAAGGGCACCGGAGGAATGCAATTAAAAGCAGAAAGACAAAATTTATTTATAAAATGTCTTAATGCGGTTTTTTCTACTTTTTACATTTACATGGATATCTTTGTAATAATACAACCATTATTTTTTTTTGGGATATTTTACAAATTACCCTTCTTTAAAAAAATAAACAAACTATCCTTACATCTAATTTTTCAACAAAATACTTTATGAATCCATTGGCTTGAATATTACTTTTCCTTCTCTTCTCTTTTTCTTCTATTTTCTTGTCATTCCCCTTATTTACCATCAATCTCATTTATAGATCCATATTTTTATTTTTATTTTTCATAATACAAGTACTGGAAATAGTCAAACTTTTTATAATTTAAAAAAATTGACTAAATATTTTAAATTAATATCCATGAAGTATATTTATTTAAACAAATAGAAAATCTAAAATACGACTCTTTTAAAACTTCAACTATAGAAGATTAAATTTGTACTATTTTAAATTTAGTATGCTTTCTAGTTGCTGTAATTTTCAATTTTAAGGTGTCAAATTGTATTAATTAACAAAATTTAATTTATGAAAATTAATAATCAGAAAAGACTAATTTTTAAATATTAGAAAATTAACTTTTTTATGACTTCAGGTAATATTAATTAAACTTCTAAGATATCATTATTAATTTCAAAGTTTAAAAACTTTAGAATTCAAAGACAAATAACCTAGAATGTTAAATTTATGAAAATTATGAATGCACATTTTGTTATGGGATGAAACTAATAATTTTATTCATGAACTATATAATATACATGAAATATTAAGAACTAAATTTGTGTTTAGATAAAGATCTCAATTGTGTGATACTTAGAAATTTTTTTATTAATATTATTTCTAATATCTAAATTTTTCACACAATCCAATTTGAATTTCAAATTATTTATGTTCATGAAAAAAATTTAAAGACTAGCATTTTAGAATGGGGATCCCTTGACAACTTCTTATTTTGACAATCTTGACAACCAATTTAATAACAATTCATAAAAAAAAACTTAAAAATTGAAAAACAATTACAAACATATATTTAAACTCATAAATTGATTGTGCTTCAAATTTGATGTAATTTGAGTGTTGTTTGATATTCCATCAAAATTATATAATAATTTTAACAATTTAAATTTAATGGTCTTTGATAGAATATCAAATGATACTCAAATTATATAAAACTTAAAACACAATCAATCCATAAATTTAAAAATTTTTTTTTTCTATTTTTAAGATTTTCAATGAATTTATATAAAGTTAATTGTCAAGATTTGAAAAAAAAATAGTTGTCAAGGGATCCCACCTTTTTGACATATTTCAAACAACAAAGTTTCACAGATTAAATTGAAAATTAAGCAATTACAATATATTTGAATTTTAAAATTGCATAAAACTGTATAAATTTAACTACTCAAAATGAAAATTAAGCAATTACAAGTGTTATCTTTTAGATAAATTTAATTTAATAAATAATTTATTCATATTACTTCATACATGCTTGTTTAAGTTTTGAAGTTAAATATTTAAAATTATGAAATGTTAAATATTATAAAATTTTAATTATGAAAACCAATAATTAAAAACTGAAAATATGAAAAGAAAAGGGAAGAAGAAGAGAAGGGAAAGAAAAGGTAATGGGACTCTGATATGGTCCAACATTATTGGGCTTCATTGCGGCTCAAATCCGTGAAGGATACCTGACAGAATCGCAAGTATAGATGTTAATTATCTGGTCGGATCTCGATCCCCACAGAGTTATTACCGGTTTCAGAGAAGATTTATAAATAGAAAACTCAAACCTACTAAGAAAAATCACAATCTAACTATTTACACACATACATTCTTTAGAGATAGTTAAGATTTTGATATACTATACTTTGTACCAAACACTCTTATCAGACTCTAAAGGGTATTTTGTTGAAAACTTAGATGCAGGGTAGTTTGTTTAAACTTTTTGGAAGAAGTGCAAATTATAAAATATCCGTTGATCGAAAACCTGAAGAGTGAAGACCTTGTTGATAATGCTCCTCCACGCAAAGCGTGTAAAAGTCGCGTCGTGTAAATTTTACATTTTGAATGGATCAGTTTGATAAATTTTCGTTATGACAGTTTTAAAAAATGTAGAAACAACAGCAATTACCGTGTAGTAACTAGTAACATCGCACATATCTACCAAACTTTCACGAGTTTACTCATTTTTCTCAAGGACAAGGGCACTGAGATGGAAACAAAGTCCAAATACAATTTAATTGAGATCATTGACAAGGTTCTGTTTAGCAACAAAAATGAAGTAGAATAATGTGTTATTCTAATTCTTAATGCTTTAAATGATAAATGGAATGGTGTTACGAATAAATTATTCTGATATTCGACCATTTTAAATTTTTAATGGAATTGAGGAATTGAATACACATCAGTACGTCGGAAATAAATTTTTGTCAAACAACATTTGTAATTTTCCAAATAGTTCAAAATACAACTCTTCTTTTTACCATTCCAGATATTTCTATTTCACTACTATTTTATTTATTTATTATTGTAATCACATTGAACATCCAATTTTAATTCCAACACATTAAATGACTTGCACTGTAAGAGTAGGAGGAGACAAAATTTTGGAATGAGACATAATATTACAATAATATCTTTTGATTTGATGTAATTTTTTTCTGTGAGAAAACCATATTTTTGCTGGCGCCGCCTCCCCTGTTTGTAAATGACATTTAATATATATTTTTTTTATTAGCTTAGATTTTTGTTTTTCGTCGATATAATCTTGAGAAGCGGAAGCATAAAAAGTAAAGATCTAAATCTACTCTTAAACAAATGATTTTCGAATAAGTCTGCAGCTGGAAATTCATTGTAACTAGAGGTGGTAGAACCCGACCCGACCCGACAAACCCGCCCGATCCGTCCGGATCCGAACCCGACCCGACTACTTTTTTTAAGAAAGTCAAACCGATCTTTCAAATGGCAATCCAATAAATTTATCAACGATCTGAAAAAACAGTACATTTGACCCGACAATGCATTTCCGCAAACCGACCCGACCCGCCCATTACCTCTAATTGTAACCATGTTTACTTTTGGCATTCTTTTGCAAATAAAGAGTACATTCGGTGCATTTTGCTATTAACCATCAATTTAAAAAGGCGAACCAAAGCTGGCAATTTGCTTCCAAAAAGAAGTCAAAAGAAAAAGAATCCATGGATTGCAATTTGATTCGACCACTAGTGAAGCTTCAAGGATTGCAATTTGATTCGACCACTTGTTAAACTTTGTGGTTTGGAAATTAAAGAATAACGCCGACCAAAATAAAATACGCTTTCTTTGATGTTGGTGGTGCAAGCATCTATTTATGACTCGAAAAAGAGAACTGCTACATAAAACATTGTTTTCAAATCTGATGGCTAGAAGACGAGATGCTATCCGACTTAAATTTCATGAATAAGAAAAATATAATACAAAGTACTAGGCTCTCATTGCGTAATACCCATAAAACAATCGAGCTACAAGCCTACATAAAAACAAATATGGGTTTGTGAGCCATATACTAGATGCTACACTACCACCAACTAAGAAAAACGGCAAGTTCAACAGAAAAAAAAAAAGACTATGCAATATTGAATAGACTATTGAATTGATTTTCTGCCTTCTGAAAGCTGCAGCTCCAATTGGACTCCTACACGTGTCTCTTGACCAGCATAGGCCATCATGTTATGAAAGTTTCAATTCAACTCCAAAACGACTTATTAAAAGTTACAAGGGACCACCAAACCACTATTACATTCCAAACTCTATCAATGAATTCAAAGCAGAAAAAAACATAAGAAAAGAAGTAATAACAATAATGTAAGAGAAAAATAAGAGTTGAAGCACCAGCAATGATGTCAAGCAGCCACGGAAAGGGCCTCAGACTTATCTATCCCTTGTATGTCGGTGATTCTCAGCTTTGTCAGCTCCTATAAATCATGAGAGAGAATGTTAGCTCACAAACTCCCGTTAAGTAAAACAAAAAGTATGTTAGAAGGGGACCTGACGGTGGCCTTTGGTTCGCCGGTAGTTCTTTCTTCTCTTTTTCTTGAAGATGATTACTTTAGCATCCAAAGCCTAAACCACAAAAAAACAGAACCATAGTTTCTCAAGTAAACTTCCGCTGCTAACCACCATTGAAAGTATCTATAAACTATTTAATTAAGATATTAAGCCCTCAAGCAACTTTTCAAAATGAACTTAAAAGTATATTCTTTTCGGTTTTACATGAGTGCTTTCTTAGGTTTTGTTCAGAGATGAATGACTTGTTTCTAAAAAAGTACTATTCATCATATCAAAAGAAAAAATATTATTAACAACAATCCATCATGCACTCTGACCATTAGCATACACAATTTTATCCCACAGAAAAATAGAAAGCATCTTATGTCCCTTAAAAAGTAAAAAAAAATATTAAAATAAGTTCATTATTCCAAATTTCCCTTAAATACCCTCAAAATCGTCCATCACAACAGGCTCTCTCATCAAGGACGGTGCAAAAAAGTAGGAACAGAGGAGCCCTCAAATTGTAGAATCAAGGATATAGATGGTACTTTTAAGTTTTATAGGAGTAAATTTGGAAATTTCTTACTTTTCAGCTATATAAATGTCAATGTTTCACATGCACTGATGAAGACTGCAAAGAAACATAAAGTTCCCAATACCAACATAATTCTAAACAACATGTCTGCCGAGATACTAACCCTGTGCCCCAGAAAAGGGTAGAGGGGATGGAAGGGGGAGAGGAAGGATGACCGGGTAAAACATTACTTGCCCAAATAGATTTACTTGTCCCACAGCAATATGATTTGAAGGAGAGAGAAGGGGAAACTCCTCTATATAAACTCCAAAATTTTACCCTCCAAATTGAGGTGTAAGATTTTGCTCTCCCTCTCATCCCTTCCCTTCCTTTCCTCTCCCTCCTCTTCTGTGGACAATGATTTCATTGGACTAGAAAAGTTTATTAGACCAAATAAAATATGGTGGATTAACAGAAGACATTCTAGAGAACTAAGCAGTGAAACAACTTTTGGTGATAAATAGCATTAGATTTTCTCACTTTTAAACAGAAAATGTAGGATCAATAATCTTACATGCTCCTCGACCACAGCATGAACAGCTGAATCAACCAAAACTGGTCTTCCAATCATTGTCTCATTTTTTGATCCAAGCATCAAAACCTTCTTTAAAATTAACTGCACCAAAGGATATTCCATGAAATCAAATTAGATGATCCTAAACACAAGGAATAGAGAGTCTAACTGTTAATAATTCAGAAGTTTGAGCAGAACAGTTTGTCTTCTCTTTTTATATCCCAGTTGAAGTCTCTTTTTTTTTCTCTCCCTGTGAGTCATGAATACACAACCAAGTACTAACATTGAAAGTAGTGCACATTATGGATTAATAACCAATCATTAAGACTGAATGAAACGAACAAAAAGAATATATAAAATTGAAACCATGCCTTGTCGTTAACATCACAGTACTTTAACTTCTCAGTGAATATTGAATCCCCATTGCTGACCTTGAACTGGTGAGAACCTATCTGCACGATCACAAAAAAAAAAATTGCCAAGATTTAACAGAAATATTGGATTTCCATTACTTCAACTTCTCAGTGAATATTGAATCCCCATTGCTGACCTTGAACTGGTAAGAATATATTTAAAATTTGAGCAGATAGCAATTGGCACTAATGAAGATATTTAGCAAAGTTGAACTCACTTAGGGCTTCAAACTATCATCAATTCATGGCTGTAGCTGGGTACTCAGAATGCACCTGAATTATTGAATTCAAACTAGATGCACTATTGTAGGTTCATTAGGGTTTGGTTGAGCCTCCAAGCTAAAAGCTATGACCGAAAATCAGCTGTGTGTGACCTTACTGATACCCATATGTACTAGTAACAGTGGAATCCCACTCACCAGTCAGGTCAGATGTCCAGAACAATCTACATTGCACTCAACTAAAAGATTCATGCACGTAGCTATGATTTTAAATTCTTCTTTTTTTTTTTTTGAGGTAAAGCCATGATTTTAAATTCAAATTATTAGTGTTCAATTGACATCCCAAGTACTTCAACCTAAGTTCGATGTGAAATGACTCTATCAAAGATGATACCTAATTTATCTATCCATAACGTCGTCACCCGTCAGTACAGTGGCACATATCAATTAGGTTATATACCAGTCATGGCACAGCAATCTTTAATAGAAACACATCCAAACCTGAACAACTGCAAAGACTGGCTCATATAGCTTGTAGGGATTCTCCGAAGAGGGATCGAGTGGGCCCACGACCTGATAACCTATCTCCTCTGCCTCCTTCCTCTTATCCTCCTCTGATTTCCCGCTTTCAGCACTGCGCTTTGTTTCCATGTTATCATTCCCATCCCACGCGTCCTCTTCCTTTTCAGTTTCATCGTCCTCCCCTCCGTCCGAGCTGTCGGTCGGTGGAGGAGAGGAAGAGAAATGACGGAGAGGAGAGAAGAGAGAAATGGACGGGGTTGAAATTGGGGTCGAAGTTGATGCGAAAAAACGGGAAGGGAGAGACGAAATTAGGGTTTGCTGAGGTCGAACGGAGAGGAGAATGGAGCGGAGGTGAAGCGGGAGAGCCGCTAGGCAGCGCCGAGTTGCCATGATCGGAGCAGCAAAAGAGGAGACTGGAATCTCAACTGTGTAATGGGCCTTGGAGGGTTTTAGTAGGGTTCAGATGCTCTCCAGTTCCAATAACTGGAGGTTTCCTGGCATGCCGTTGAAACTTGAAAGAAAATGAAAGGTTCTAAAATTCCAATAGACTCGACATATCATGGTTTTTTTTATAGGGTTAATTGCTGATGTACCCATCAAAATTTTGATAATTATCAACATTCCCATCAAAATTTTGATAATTATCAATATTCTCATCAAAATTCAATAATATCTCATATGCCCATCAAAACTTCTCATTCTATTTTATATCTCCTTTTAATAATATCTTCATATTAAGAACTTAATGACCATATTATCCAATGGTGGAGCTTGAAATCAATTTTAGAGGGGGACAAAATTTTTTTTGTAAACACATTAAACACTACAGCTCAAATTTTGAAGAGACTAAAATTACAAAATTATCATAATTACACTATAAAATAACATGAATCTTTAACAGATATATTGATTTTCAAAATTTGTCAGAGGGGCTCCAGAACTCCGCCTCTGATATTACCCTCACATAAGCCGGTGATATCTATTGTTGCCACTGACTATACAAAACAAACATCATAAGAGTATCCTCCAACTCCTATTCGATATCTGTCTTTCATTTCTCTTATCAAGATATTCGACTCTTCTCCATGCTTTTTACTTCTTCCTTACTCCCTTTCTACAGCTAAGATTAATTGCCGAATGTGATGATTGCAATTACTTTTGTGATTATGATGTCCGTTAAGTGTGTATATTCAGGGGCGGACCCAGTTAGATCCAGGGGGGGGGCACGTGCCCCCCCTGGATTTTGAAAAATAGTGTTTTTCGGTAATGTTTTCGGTACGTGCCCTCCCCTGGAAATTTTTTTTGCCCCCCCTGAATTGTCTGGTTATTTTTATTGAGAAAAAAATATTTAATACCGTGCATAATGAAATAATTATGCAAAGATATCAAAATATAAAGTTCCTTAGTCGAAAACTTTCTTCATCAACTTGATTATCTACTTTGAGCTTTATTTTATTGTTATTTTAATATATAAAATGTTATTATTTAATAAAAAATTTATTAGTAAAGTATATATATTAAATTATTAATTTTTTTTATTTAATACCCGATTAGTTAATGAATTTGAACCCGATAAACCATTACAATCCGATAATTGCCCCCCCTAATCAAAATCCTAGATCCGCCACTGTATATATTGACTATATTCTTCAAATCGAGTTGCATGCTTTCAGCTGGTTTATGTGAGATGTTCGTAGGTGAGACAAATGAAATAATATTCTTCATTTTTTTTTTTGCTTTTATTACTGTGCTTGGTCTTGAATGTACCAGTAAAATGTGAAATGAAATTGTATTGTGTCCAGTCAAGTTTATATGCAAAATCCATCTATTATTTCCTAAACTACCCCTGTCAGACATGTATTTTTCATTGAATTGATTTATTGCGCAAAATTCTTCTTTGAAATAGTTAATGTGGCCATAAGCACATAATTTATATTTTGTTCTTTTAGAAACTTATTATGCTGCTCCATCGAAAGTGAACCTAAGAAAAAGGAAAATGAAAGAGAAGGGAGGAAGAACCCTAGATCACGCCCTGCTACTCCGCCTCCTATCCTCTCTTCTACTCTCGAACATCAGTCGGCCTACCATAAAAAATCTTTAAATTGGTAATCTGCCATTAATATCGAAGTTATGTTTCTTTTCTCATCTCCTCTCCTCGACTCGACTCTATTATTTTCACCCTACCATTGCTTCTCCACCATGTCTTTTTGATGCTTGTCGAAAGAATCAAAGCGACCATGCTACTCCGTCTCTGTCCTCTCTTCTACTCTCGAGTCGCCACGACATCTTCCCCTACCGCTTCTCCACCATGTCCAATCGAAAGAATCAAAGACAATTGAGTCTTCCAAAGACAATTGAAAAAATAAACTTTTACCTATCGTTCAGTATCCCTATTGTGGGATTTATGTTAGAAGGCTTGTGAGCCGTACCCCAAGAAATCCAGGAAAAATCTTCTACATATGCAACAATTACCAAACCGTAAGAATGGCTTCCTTTTTTTTTAAAAAATTGCTGGTTAATCTTCTGCTTTGTTTCTGGTTATTGTGTTGTGTTTTGGTAAAATTATGCTAGTGGTAAAAGTATTGTGTTGTGTTTCAGCCTGGTTATTCTGGTAGTGATTGTTGTGCTGTGTTTTGACCTTTTATCATCACTCGAACAGTTACCAAAAATACTGGTAGGTTTTGGTAAGCATTTTAGTGGCTATTGAATTGGCATGATGTGGTAACTTTGGTGCACTAATTTGTCCGGATTTTTAATTCATCCAACTGTCATTAAATTGCAGAGTAATTCTAATTATTGATTTTGGATGTGGGAGGAAGATTACGAGATATTTCTTGGGGACAATGGAGTTATTGAAGAATTGGAAGAGATTGGGCAATTGAAGAATGATGTGGGTTGATTGTATGTGGGCAATTGAAGAATGATGTGGATTGATTGTATGTGGGCAATTGAAGAACGAGGTTGGGCAATTAAAATTCCTTAATTATATGTGGGTTGAATGTGAATATATGAGAAGATTATTTGTGTTGTAATTCACCTTCTTTGTTGCGTGCAGTTTTCAGATTTTGGTCCATTAGTTGTAAAAGAAAAGAAAAGGCAAAGAGAAATGAAATTGAATAGACAAATGTATATCATATTGTCAGCTGTTAACAAAATATTATCAGTCAACTATTATCATTCAACTACATATTGCACCAAAACAAAATTAGTCAACTATTATCAACTGCTATCTTTATTGCGTGCACTTATATATTGCATTAATGTGAACAAAATAAAATATAATTAGTCAACAACCACCACTCAAAATGAACAAATCAGCATTAATTTGTTGCTGACATAGTTTATGCCCCTTTACGCCTCCTATAATTAAAACAACAAACAACAACAATTAAAATAAAAATTAGCAAGTGAACCGACAACAAAATAACAAAACAACAACAGTAATACCTTTTAGATGCAGCTGCCTCTAGATCATCTTCTTTGCAAGTTCTTTGTTGATGACCAAGTTTTCTGCTTCTCTTGCATCGCTGCCTTTTCTTATTCGCCTCTAGGCATCCGGGGATTCGCTCCTTTCTTGGCCTACCAGGAGGTCTTTTTATCACAGATGGGAATACTTTGAAGGCAAGATCAGCCTTCTCCCACTTTGATTTATCATTCAATGTTGGAATTTTTCTCGCATATGCTATTCTAAACCGAGCAAGTGAATAATATTTGTGAACATAATCTTCCATATGAACTCCTCTAAGCGAGCAAATGAATGCAACGGCATGCATGCAAGGTTTACCGGTAAGCTACCACTCTCTACAAGCACACCGTTGTTTGTCGAACTCTACGACGTTCCTCCAAACTTTACCTTCGGCATCCACTCCACCGACTTCAATATAGTCATTACCCCCTCTTACAATTCTGACATTATCAATATTCCTACTAATCGCATTCAAGTCTTTGATTACATTTGGAAGCATCTGACCTTGCATTTTATTTCCCACTCGTACAATTCGTAGTCACATTTGGACAACTCAGAAAATTGACTTCGACACTAGATATGTTTATGATTATTCTCTAGATATCCAATAGTTGTTGGCGCCAACTTCTTAACTCTCTCCAAGTGAAGCTGACATGTATCTACGGTGTATGCCCTTGATGCATACCACATATGATTAGCAATTTCCTCACCATGAAACTTTTTTTTTGAAGTTTTCCATCAGATGCCTCATGCACTCCCTTTGCTCGCAATCGGGGAATACACTAGAAATAACATACCCTAAACCCTTGTTGGCATCTGAAGATATTACCAATCCTGAAGGAGTTCCAATCGCTTTTCTCAACCGAGTCATGAACCACTTCCAATTATCTGTTGTCTCCCAATCAAATACTCCATACGCTACCAGGTACAGCCAATTGTGTCCATCAATATTGCACGCAGATGCCAACTGACCCATGTACCTCCCTGTCAAATTAGTGATTTCAAATAAATTATTATAAGTAAAACATAGTTCCCTACCGTTGACATTCTAGAAAGTAGCTAAGGTACTTGTCAGCGCAGTAGAGTCAACACCTAGATACGGTCTGCAACCATGAAGAAAACCCTCTATGCATGGCTTAAGTGCCACAAATACCCTGCTGAATCGTACCTTACCTTGACACTCTCATCTTCAATCTCCACAATGCTTCCGGGACATATTTTCTCCAATTCACACTTAAAATTGTACATCATTTGAAAATTATTCTCCCATGATCCATGAATTTGATCAAAAGCAGCATGTGTGCCCGCCCAAACTTTGTTTTTAGGTAATCTTAACATGGAACTCATCTTCTAATTTATTTTTGACGACTTTGGGTCCCTCGGATGGATTCTTTCTCAACCAATCAGTGACCCTATCTGATATCCAAGACTTAGATGTCATCTTTCCGTCAACCATTGTTGTAGATGGGCAACTATGCTCATGTGGTAGTTTCCTGACCTGCAATTATATAAGTTATATTAACACATGTTAATGGATGATAAATATATAAAAAAATTATGTAAGTTATGCACACATACCATACAAGCTTTCTTTTTTTTATCCAAATATGCACAAATTATCCGGATCATGTGTCATTATCGGTCCCTGCTGAACCGCACCATCCACCGTTGAGTTCTCATGCAAATTATTGGCCAAAGTCTGATCAGGTGTCATTATCGAATCAGGAAATTGAAGGATTTCATGATGCGAATTGGGTAAAAATTAAAAAAATTATCCAATAAACATCTAGGATCGGTTTATTATTACTAACTTTTTCTTATTTGTTTGCATCACAAATCACAATCACAATCACACATGTACCTACAAGAGAGATTGTGATATCATACCTATGGTCTTTAACGTAACTCTATTCCTCTTCAGTTCACCTTGAATCCGAAGCAAGATAACGGTGTCGAGTCTGTGCTAGTGTCCTCTTCGTCCGCTCCTAGCTTTATCACCCGTTACTTGATTGATTGCTTGATCGTCAATTATTTAGCAAATATTTAGAGGAAGAGAGAAAAATTGAGTTAAAAATTGTAACCACATAATGTATGACCAGATATAATATTTATAGATTCCAAATATCAATTCAAAAACTCATCAAATTCATACAACAATTAAAGCTTGGACTGAATACGAAATGACACATTAACTGCTGACCTTTCAGTACTAAAATTGTCATAACTTCCTCTAGAGAACTCCAAACGATCTCAAATCTTCACTGTTGGATTCTACACTCTAAGGGCTATGATTATCATAGGTCATTTGTTCATATTGGTTACCATTTTTCCTTTCAAATTTTAATTCAAAATAGCCTTAAAATCTGACCCGAATTTGTGGTCATAATTATAATCTCTTCTTTATCTCTTTATTTGTTTAATAAATTATATTGGGTTTTGGGCTTTAAATAAATTTATATCTCATAATAATATTTTCATATTATTATAATACATGAAATTTATATTATACTCATAATATGCACATGTTAATAAATTTATTTTTCCGCTAGGAAGTCATGTTATGTGACATAATATTTTAACAACTCTTATATGTACATATATTTCATTCAATATAAAATTTTGTACATATAGAATATATTAAAATATTTATTCTTATTTTTCATTCAGTTGGTGTGACCTATGTCGAGGATCTATGTTATGTTGGTAATGAAATAAAATATTTTATTTCATAAACTGTAAACGATATTCTAGCTATACATTATAGTTACCCAAAAAACAAAGATGTTTGACAAACGCTTATAAAACCCAATCATTTTAGTAATGTTATTATTAACATTACTTGTATCCATTCATTGTCTTATGATATTATAATTATTATACAAAGTAAAACTGTGTCATCTTTATATTATAATTGTTTCTTGGTATCTATTAAGTAAATTATAAGATTATAACTGTACTTCAGTTATATTTGATCCATTTATAATTCTACTTTACCAAGGAGCCTATAAAATATCATTTCTCATTACTAATGAGTAACAATGATACTATTGACATATATTTTTTCCCGGCACAAGTTATATATATATAACTATTACTTTTATCACTGCTTGTTGCAAGCAACTTTTAATAATAATTACGTTATATATTTCTCATGTGAAAAAGATACATGTCTCAATCTTAAAATCAAAGACACAATAAAATATTAATGACATAAACACAATTCATATAATGTTTTATCTATTAGGTCTGTTTAATATATGAAACATTTCATATATTCATGTTATTAAACGATAATCTTTTATCAACGTTTACAGAACTACAACGTACTTTAATCAACACGACAGTTTTATATGGTATATTAGTGTTCCTGCTAATATTCAAGACCTGTAAACATTTTAGAGTTATATATTCATCTTATTTAGAGTTCTGCCATTCAAGACCAAGTACATCTTTTTGAACATATCTAAATACGAATATTGAACTCATGGAACAAAAATATTAACAACATTCAATTCATAAATATAACATAAAGTAATCATCAAAAATAACTTTTAGAACACAAATCTAACAGAAATGCTACATGAACTTTCCCGCCATCAGAATTTTACATGTGCTCCTCATTTAAATGGAAACATCCATGAGTGTTACCCGCTTGGCTCTGACTAGCAATTTCAATACCCGATATTAGTTGAGCCGGAGTGCATGGATAAACGGCATTTGTACCACTACAATTAGAGCTTCCATTTGAATCAGACACTACTACATGAAGTACTATTACTCTTTCCTTTTCATACATCTTAAACAATTCTGGAATTTGTGACTCGGATACTAAACCCGCTTCTCTGCCATCATTTTTATCTAATATCCAAATTTTTAGTGCTTGACCCCTCCCCAAGCCTAACTCCTTTAATAAATCCATGTTCAAGTCACACAATGAAAATCAGTCCGAATCAACCACCCAAGTTAATGTCTTTCCCTTCACGTATACCTTCTTGCCATCATCTTTCTTGTTCCAAAATCCTTCTACTTTGGCTTCAATCTTAAATGCGGTTTCTGGATCAACCCTACATGAATTACATAATATGCAATCATATTACTATTTTATTTGTTCAATTAAAATCATAGATGAAATTGAATGAAATTAAAATGAATATCTTACTCATTAGAAATGATCCACGACTTATCAACTGAAGATACATCCATATAGTTCTTTTTGCTTAGTTATTCAAATTAAAAAAAATGCATATTGAATTCAAAATTGGATTATAAACTAAACAGACAAGGGAAATTGAAGTTTAAACATTTATTCTTTGACAGAGACAAATATTTATGGACTAATCTTAACATTCATATATGGATGGGGCTGACATTAAACATTCAGAACAAGGTCAATGACCACACTTATGGAACAATTTGTAAAAGTATTACCATAGAAATAGAAAAAATCGTGGTAAATATATTTCGTATATGTCCAAAAATTACCATGAGCTGGATCAGTAGAGTGGCGAGTCTAGGAGAGGAGAGGAGATGAGGTGAAGCCCATGGTACCTATCCGAGCAGTCCGGTGATCGACTCGAGAGCAGAAGAGAGGAGAGAAGGCAGAGCAATAGGGTGACGACGAGCTAGGGTTCTTCCTCCCTCCTCTTCTTTCTCTGGCGGAGCAACAAAAAATAAACGAATAAGGTTTGTCCAAATGATTGAATGGATCGATTATGTCCAGAATCCATAAGTCTGACAGGGGTAGTTTAGGAAATAATAGATTTATTTATTTTTAAATTGAGCTTTAATAAGGTTAATGGCAGAAAAGAAACAAAACTTCAGTATTAGTGGCAAACAAGCTTTTAAAAAACAGAAAAACCGTTTTAACTGTTTTAATGGTTTTGACAGGCTCTGGCGTTAAGTTTTTGAGAAAAAACGGATTTAACGGGTTTTCTGTGATTTAACCGTTTTATCTCACATTAAACCCGTTTTTTTGAAAAAAACGCATTTAACGACTAAAATTCTTTTGTTTCAAATCTTAATAGTTAGTGAATTTTCTTTTATTTTTTGAATATAAATTAATGCCCTAATAAAAATATAAAGTAAATTTATTATATAATAGTTTAGTATAATTTATGATTTTTAACTTTTAAGTATATAATTAATATTATAATAATTATTATTACTTAATTTAATTAATTATTAAGAACTAATGATATGAGAATGCATTTCTTAGCCTTTTTTAAATATGAATTGGTAGGTAAAAAGTTATTGACCGTTTTTTAATTTAACGGCCGTGTAAAACCGTTAAAATCGTTAACCATTATCAGATCACCTCACCGTTAAGAGTCGTTAAACGTTTTTTAAAAGCTTGGTGGCAGATTATCAATTTAAAGATTATTGATGGTATTTTTGCATTCAGTCATATTAGAAATCTAGAGACGACCCACCTATTGTTAGCAAAAGGGTATTTTAGTAACTTTATTTACGTAATAACTAAATAATTGGTTAAAAAATAACAGAGGATATAAGAAAGGATGAGAAATTTTAATGGGATATAAAATATTATGAGGTTTTAATGGGAAAATTGGTAATTACAAAAAATTTGATGGGTACACCGGAAATAACCCTTTTTTTATTTAAAGCTACAGAAGAAATACAACAAACTGAACCAGCAAAATTACAAAGAGCGTGCACATTTTTTAAAGATTTCATCCAGCTGCCACCACTAACTAGACCTCGCTGCATTTCACTCATCGGTACCAAGCTGGTACCGGTATCTTCCTCCTCTAAGCCTAGCTCTAGTAATGAATTAGACTATTGGTTGATGAATATCTTACATTTACGGAATACCTAATTCACCCATCTGAAATTTAGTTATGATAAATTACATGATATAATAAGGATTAGTATAGCAGGTCAAAAACGCTAGTACATCAATAACTCGTTGCACGAACAAAATTCTCAAAACAGCACATGAATCAAGGGTCCTATGTTGGACCACACACATCTCATATTTGAGTTACACTCGGTTCATCAAATTGCAAAGCACCCACGTTATTAGTTTTCTATTCTACAATTTATTCCATATGATATCAAGTGCATTCAACATTTTAAGACGTGAACCCCTTTGCTCTCTTACTTTCTCTTGTTTTCCGGTCAAAAACAGGCAGAATGCAAAATGAAAGAAAACAAGGGGACAAGGCCCCAACAATATTCACCTGTGCTGGAAAGACATTGCAGATCAAACAAATCAAAAAAGAAAGTCGTGCCTCGGAAAATTAGTCAAAATCCTTCATTTCCCTTTAAATCAATAGGCCCTTAATTGAGTTGTCACATTAGACAACAGTGCATCGCTGCCTCTTTAGAATACGTGCTTTGATGACTAAATCTAAATGACTAAAAATTCTGATTGAAAAATCAAAAGTTATGTGATATCTAGTCTCGGATGAAATGTTAAAGTCAACTCACCTTCAGCTGATAGTAAATGATCTTATGTTTTGATTTACTCATCTTCTAATTGCACAGAACAATTGGATTTACGATCGTTTGAGTTCAAGCCAAGACATTTTGTGTATTGGATCTTCAAAATAACAATCAAAATCAGTTCGTGCAGCTTTGGGTCAGCTATAAGTACAGAGTACTAAATTGCAAGATAGCAGACTGCCCATGCAAAAGCACACTACTCTTTTTGGCACCTCTTGCAAACACAATGGAAAAATATAAAAAATAAAAAATAAAAGGAAAAAAGAAGAAGAAAATATAACTCACTTAAGAAGTTAAGAGGTTATACATAATGATTTTCAAACTAAAGTACATAAACTCACTCACAATTCCTCCTCTCTTGGTTGGTTACTATTGAGTAATGATTTACTGTCCAGGATCAATTATAGAAATCCTTGATGCTAATAGTGTATACACTACCGAATCCTCCACTTAAACTGTTTTATTTGAAATATTAAATGAAATTGAAAATTACAAAGAATGTCTTCCCCTATTAATTATTAATTAATAATCTAATACAAGTACAACAATGCCTTCACCTTTCCTCCGGTGATAAGTTGGGGACCATTGTGCCGAGCCACACAATACCAGATCTACCAAATGGTATGGTCCAGACCACCTACTTAACTTTCCAAGCACATTGGCTTTCATCTTGAAACTGTTGCAGAACTTCTGCTTAAGGGCAATAAAAGCAACACCATGGTATGTACTTGTGGCCGGTACAGAAATCCTTGTTTCATACCTTAAACTTCTTTCTAACAATGAAATCATCATCGTCATCACTATAATTTACCCTCTTCTTTGCCTTCACGTCTCCATTATTTATGGACAGTGTTTTCTTTGAGCTTTCTGGTCTATCGAGTTTAACAGCTGACTTTACTGGAGTACCAGTTCTCAACTGGTGTTGCTTCTTCTGCTTTTTCTCATATGTCTTTTTTGCCTTTTCAGGGGATAACAAGCCATGTTCCATCATCCTATACAGCGAGAGAGAAGTAGCATGACAATAATTCCTCAAAAAGAACATTCAACAATAAATTATGTCAAACGGGTTTGACTGAGAAGCAATAGAACAATAAAATGCGCATTGCACATTTTAGTAATCCAAGGAGAAAGGCTTCATGCATATTCCTACAGAGCAAAGGGTAACATGCAGACCTAGATGCTGCACTTCTAACTATGGGCACAACCGTACAAACACCTTTTATCCCTAATGTTCTTCCAAATTATGTACAAACCTGCTTAGTGCTTTACTGATATTTTACAGAGAAGTACTGAAAAAATGACATGCCGTTTTGACCTCTTTTTTGTGGGGGGTAAAATGCTAGGAGCCTTGATATTTCCTGTGTTCCCCGGTTATTAATTACCACTCATTTTGCTGCCTGTGCCGTGATTGGAAATTCAATGTTTCACAAAGTTTTAAGGCCTATTTGGCAGCCTGGGCATGGAAATTCTAGGGAATCTTAGCCTTATTGAACTTTTTTTCTAAATATCCGTTTAGTACGCAATTAATAAATTTGGTTTTGGGCAACTTAACACAACCGAACCCATCAAACAAGTGTAAAGTTTGGGAAAATAACCAATTGAGACTGACTCAATTGTTTTTCCCAACCACTCTTTCTCCTAGTTGGGAAGTGGGAACCCAGAGACTAAAAATGGTGAAACGCATTCCCACATGATTCATTTTCCCATAAAACTTAACTGCTGAATAGGTCCTTTTTGGTTATAAAATGCACCTCTTGAGGCAAGTCAAGGTTTAACAAATGTACCAGAATTCAGCCATTTCACTGGTCGGAATCTGCTTTGACAATGATTCATAGAAGATTCTCAAAGGTTCTCTCTGGATTTAAAAAAAAAAGGAAAATTATTATTTGTGGTCAAATATTACAAGGTGAAGTATTAAGTATCAATCATTTATTTATTTTATTTCTATACTAAGCAAAAAAGTCTGAAAAGTGAATTCAATCATTTCTACGCATGTACATGAAAATGTCCAAGATTAAAATTGAAATTACCTCTTCAGGGGGGTCATGCTTTTGGCCAGGTAGAGTGTAGACTTTCTTCTCTGTTTTCCCTCTGGTACCAGATTTTTTTGTTGTCTTCGTGCTTTTTGTATCAGTCTTCAGTGTGCTTGCAGGAGCTTTATTTTTCACCTATTTGGTATAAGTCCCAACAAGAAATAATCAACGATGAATCATAATACTATACTGGTCCCAGATCCAAAAAGAAAATTGATTAACTATTCACTATTCAGTATCAAGAAGCACAGAAACCTTCAAGGTCCAATGTCCTTGAAATCCAGAAATAGCAATGGAAGAGGGGAAAAAAGAACCTTCCTCTGATTTTGCAATTGCATTAATAGTTTTTAAATTGGAAATGTATAATGGGTTCCTTACCATTGCTGATCTTACCACCTCCTTTCCCTTTGATCCCGGTTCTTCCCTTTTTACAGCCTGTACTGGTTGCTTTGTTTTCTGTTTCATCCCAATGCCACAAAATTTGCATCAGAATCTGAGAACTTACTCTTTATAGACTATGAATTAGATTTTACAAGTGGCTTAAAATAGACCTAAAAGAATCTGAGGTCAGAACATGACATTTCTCTCATTTGCTTTTATCTAGTAGCCAGCAATTTGCTTAAAATAGCTACAAACTACTGATCAATAATCTTATGAATCCACATCACATGTAAATTATTTACAATGAAAATATTAAAGCATAAACAAGAAATTATCACCTCCGGTCTAGGTGCACTAGATGGACCCATAGTTGGGTTTCCTTTTGATCCCTGTTCATCTTTTCTTTGCGCCGGGAGCTTGGACTTCTTCAAAAGCACAGAAAGCAGATTTTAATTAACGGTCTTATCGAATTCCTTATTAACTTAAAAAAAGATACATTCCTTATTAACCATATTTTTCTATTCTAGATCGCATGATAATTAGGTCCTCAAGTAGTAACTTCCCGAAAGGGAAAAAAAAGGTTCTCTCGGCATTTTCATACTAGAGTACAACCAGTTTCATATATGAAGTTACCTCAAGTATTTACCAGTTTCCTATATTTGTTCCGATTGAAGCGCTTCAATTTCCTCTGCGCAACCCAAAGATTTCGATTGATTTGAAAAGACAAAAAAAAAGAATTACCTCCGGTCTAGCTGCTGGCGTGGCAGTTCTTCCGGCAGATGACATCACGCTTTTTCCAGATGACGTCAGCGGTCTACTGGATGCGTCCGATCTGGCAACTTTCTTTACATCAGAAGGTGAGCTGACCGGTGCCCTGTTGCCAGGCTTCTTAATTAAATTCGCCAGGGACGAAGAAGACATATCCACCGTTGGAACTAACGGTCTGACAGATCAGGCGGTCGATTGGAGTGGAAGGAGGTGCTCACAGTCCGCCTCCGTGGATGTATGGTTGAGGAGCTTATTGGGTGCCGCTAATGAGGTTGGAAGTACGAGGGTATATTTGTCATTTCGACGAAGGAGGCCTTGGTTCCTTGGATAATATGAGATAATCTGAGGCGAATGACTCTGTGGTGTTTGTTATGATCTCCCGTGTTAGCACAGAAATTAAGAAGTACGCCACAACAGATCAACGGATCCTCTTCGGGTACTTTTTTTTTTTTTATGAAAGGCCCGTAGGCTTCGAAAGCCTCGGAGTTCACATTTCTAGGTTAACAAATACCAAGCACACTCAGAAGGCTTTACGGACTTCTACGTGTAATGACTTGTCTCGATTTATCGGTTACTTTTCCAATTCTAACCCTCTAAACTCTTTACGGCCTGTTCGGCATCTAGCATTCATTTGATAAATTAACAAATTGATTTGAAAGAGGGATATAATAGTATCATTTTAGAAAAGTGGAATTATAAATTATTTGAAAAAAATAAAAATATTATTTGACAATTATTAATCAGAGTAGTTAAAATATGAATAATTCTGATACTAAGAATGATGATGATAATAATAATAATCAAATAATAATCATAATTATAATTATGATAATAATAATATTAATAATAATCATAATAATATAATAATAATATAATCATAATTATAAAATAATAATATAATAAAAATTATAATTATAATAATATAATAATAAATAATCATAATCATAATAATATAATCATAATTATAGTTATAATATAATATAATAATATAATATAATTAAATAATAATCATGATAATAATAATTATAAATAATGATAATCATAGTCCTAATCATAATAATATAATAATAAAGTAACCATAATCATAATTATAATCATAATATAATAATACAATAATAAAATCATATTCATAATAATATAATAATACTAACAATGATGATAATATAATAATAAATAATAATCATAATCATAAAAATAATATAATAATATTAATAGTGATGATAATATAATAACAACAACAACAACAACAACAACAACAATAATAATAATAATAATAATAATAATAATAATAATCATAATCATAATCATAATCATAATCATAATAATAATAATAATAATAATAATAATAATAATAATAATAATAATAATAATAATCATAATATTATAATTGTTAGCTCTAGGGTGATGGTCTTTGAGGCTTAGATGATGCAAGATTGTAAAGAATCTAAGGTAGAAATATAAATACCGATTTGAGACTTAATGTTCAAGTGTAATGACAACGAAAAATAATTTAATTTAATTCTTAACGAGAATATAGCAACTAAAGCAAAAAAAGAAAAGAAAAAAAAATCAAACAAGAACACGAGATGTAATAGAGTTCGGCCTACAACGCCTATGTCTCCGGGACTCCCAACCTCTAACAATCGAGGCTGGGATGATTCACTAAAAAAAAGTTTTTGCACTTGTTAAATCATAAAATTAATAAGCAATAATAACTAAGATAAACAATTAAATGAGATATTGGCTCTAATCATATTGATAACCTAATATTAATAATTTTAGAAATATATGAAATAAATAAATAAAGAAAGCCAATAATAAATAATAATAATTTACTATTTATTGATGATTTAAGTAAATAAGTAGATGAAAATGTAATTCTAAATAAATCAATAAAATTAAATTAATAATCAAATAAAAATAAATAAATAATATTATATATATAAACAAAATAAAATTATTATATATCCTAATTAAAAATCAAACAATTTCAATATGTAAACAAATTTTTAATTAAAATATTCTAAATTTAAAGACTTTGATTAATAAAATGAAATGCAATCAAATAAAAATTAAAGTATCCTTGAATAATACAATAACTAACCATGACTAATTTAAATCAAAATTTAATAGTTAAAGTAATAATAATTAAAATAAAAAATGATAATCAAAATCACAAATTAGAATGTCATAAATTAACATTATTACTAAAACTCCATAATTCTTGGGTTGCCACACTAAGAACCATAAATTCCTCTGCCTTATTGGATCCCAAATTAACCCCCTCTCTCTCTCTCTCCTTCATTTAATATCCACTATTTTTCTCCCCCTTTCTCTCCCTATCGACTAGCTCTCTCTCAAATTCTGTCACCCTCTCTCTCTCCATTAATTGCTCATGACTCTCCCTCACCCAAACCCTCTTTGTCTCTCTGAGGCCCTCAATTTTCTCCCTTCGCTCTCTGTCTCTCCATTGAGTGACCTCGAAATTCGAGATGCGATACCACATTGTTAGTTACCTGACGAACCGAGAGACACCATCCCGTAGAAGCGTTAAATAATTTTGAGATGTTTGACCGTTTAGGCGCGAATGAATATCTTTTAGGACTCGATGATGAGTTAGTGAAAATAGAATATTTGCTTCTAAATCGCTTTAAATTGGGTAATTTGTGATTGGAGTGTTAGGAAAAACGTTCAATGTTGGGTACAAGAAAGTTGTAAAACACGACTTATTATGAAATGCAAAGAAGGTAGTTGTCCTTGGAGATTATACGCTAGACTCCGAAGAGGGCTCGACCACATGGAGGATCATCACAAATAAAAACCCCCACAACCGTAGAAGACCACCGTGAGACCGCAAACACTTACAACTCACATCTAATTTGATTGCGGGATGTGTTCGACAACATTTAAAGAAGGATCTCTCTCTAACAGCTTCAACAAATCGGTATGATTATAGAAACAAAATATCCCGGTGTGGCACCGACGTACGGTAAACTTTGGCGTGGCCGAGAAAGAGCAATTGAACAATTATTTGGCACTTGGGAAGGATCATATACATTGCTTCCACAGATATTGGAGGCGATTGCTCGGACTACTCCAGGTACAAAATTTAAATTATTGACGTGTGATACTTCGGATAATAATGTAAAAATGTTTAAATCCATAGTTTGGGCTTATGGACCGTGCATTGCAGCGTTTAAACATTTAAGGCCCGTTATAACTATTGACGCTGGATTCTTATCGGGCCGTTATAAGGGTAGATTATTGATGGCGTGTGGATACGATGCGAGAGAATAAAATCATTCCTCTAGCATTTGGAATCGTGGATGCGAAAAATGTGGACAATTGGGGTTGGTTCATGCGATGGATCTGTAATGAAGTGATCCAATGTAATATGAAAATATGTGTTATATCCGATCGTCATAGGGGAATAAAGGGAGTTTTTGAGCGACCACATTTGGGATGGTCTATACAACATGGAGAGGCGGTACACGGTATTGCATGCAACACGTCGCAGAGAATTTATATAAGGAAGCCGCCGAAAAACTGAAAGAAAGAAGATAATCTCGTAGATGATTTCCAAGAAGACTAGCGAACAAAAAGAAACCGCGTCGTTTCGTAGAAAGATGGCGAATTTTGAGGAAATCAAATAGAAAAGCTTATGATTTTTTAAAAAAAGTCGGCAGAAGATTAGAAAATGATGATAAAGAACCTCCTAATTTTGCTTCGTGGGCACAAACGTATGATGGAGGACATCGATGGGGTATAATGACCAAAGAATGGTTCTCAAGCTCAATAGCGTCTTCGAGTTGAACGAACTTTACCTAAGGTTGCAAAGAATTGTGGAGGGAACATGGTATAAATGTGCTAAATGGTTCGATAAGAGGGAAATGGAAGCAATGAACTCGCATAGAGCATGCAAGCAATGGCAAAAAAAAAATTGATGACATCTTGGCAAAACGTGACGACAAAGCAGGTTCGTGTTGATATTATTTTACTATATTTTACAAAATTTTGAACATATCGTGATACCTTTTGTATTTGTTTCAATAATTACAGCTCGTATGAAAGTAATTCCACTCGGAACTGCTCGAGGAGAATATGAGGTTCATGTGCTTGGTGAGAGGATCGAGAGTGGAGGTATGGACCGTTCAAGTACATCGTTACAATTTCGAGTGAACGACGCACTCGAGATGACCCACAATTGCCGGAACCGCACCGCACGTGTGATTGTCAAAACCCTCAACCGACCGGGATACCCCGCTCTCACGTAATTGTCGTATGCCAACATAGAAACTTTGATGTGTACGGCTTCATAGATGAGCGATACAATACGACTCACCTCCATCGAATACTTGGTCCTGACAATTTCATTGTTACGGTGATCAACAAGTTTGGCCGCCATATCTTGGAGAAACTATAATACCGTATAAAGAACTGATAAAAATTGGTCGGCGTGCGAAGGTTAGACGTCGAATGGTAATGGATGAGATGGAGGGCGGGATACGGGTCGAGGTAGAACGAGAAATATACGATCTTCGAAGGTGGGTCATATCGAAGAGATGAAATGAGTCGTGACCCACTTCCAATGGATACATTACAATCGGGACGGCATAGGAGTAGGGCTTCAAGTCCCACAACAAACAAAGAACCCAAACTTCTCGAAATACTTTGCAATCATCGAGACACTCAACTAGTTATGATCCAAGAGATAACAACAGAATAACTCAAACTTCTCGAGATGCCTTGCAATCACGAGACACTCAACTAGTTATGATCCAAGAGATAACAACGAATAACTCAAACTTCTCGAGATGCCTTGCAATCAACGAGATTCTCAACTGGTCATGATCAAGAAAGAGAAGCTGTCAATGCTTCAACTAGGGGTGCTAGAGGAAATAATTTTGGAGGTAGAATCTTAAATTTTTTCGCACGGAGGAAAAAAAATGATGTATGTTTTATTTTTGCGTACTATATGTGTGTTGTATTTAAGCAAGGTTATGTTCTATTTAAGCAGAAAATATGTTGTATTTAAGCGTAAACTTCATAATAAAATATAACCACAATAAAATAAATAATACAACAATAAAAAAATAACATAGAAAGTCCATAATAAAATAATACAAAAAAAACAATATCCATAATAAAAAACAACATATAAAAAAACAACATATAAACTACTCCCGACGACGCCTAACATATCGACGTGCTCTCGGACGTGTCCGTAAAATAAAGACGGTATATCGTGAGTCGCTTTTTTTTTTTTAAACAATTAATATTGACTAAGTTGTAGAACAAACAACTAACCACGCTAGGTGTATATCGAGGAGGTGGATGAACGTCACGTTACGCTCCCGACCATGAGCAAGTGGAGTGAAATCTCGTGTCTGTGCAAGGTGCTCGCAAAGATCATCCCGGATATGCGATGACTCTCCAGTGCCCGAAGGATAACCATACCGGGCCGGATCATAATCGCCGCCGTACCGCGGATCCCATTGTCTTTGGTCGTATCGCGGTACATGATCCATCGATCTGGGTCCGTGAGAAATGCTTTGAGTGCTTAGAATGGATTTGAGAATCGTGCACCCGATGGATCGGGAATCTCAACAGACAACCTAGCAATAACTTCGTTCCAATCGTAGTTCTCGTGCATCCGTTAATACGGTTTAAATCATTTAAATTATGCTATTAATACGAGCTCAAATCATTGAAATCAAGGTATACAAGACTTACGTTGTCGAAGAGAGACGTGAAGTCGCAGCCTCATAGGGGAAATGCGGTGGATGAGTAGTGGATGGAGTCGGTGCGGTCTCGCATCACCCGTCGAATCCGAATAGCATCAATATCCGTGGGTAATCCCGCCGCCGTAAGAAGCTCGTCCATCTTATGAGGCATGCCCGCATCCTCAAAATGCCCTTGCAATCGGCGAGCGAAATCTTGCCAAACCGTCTCCATCCCCTAGTGACCGCCCATCGACCGCCTTCGCACACTCTTTGTAACTCTAGCGATCTCGTTATACAATGATTACATACATATATTACTTATTACCGAATAAAGCATATAGATATATAAATTTTATAAATTTTAATATACCGTGCGCCGTCTGTGAGGTACGTGAGGAATGTAGCCGATGTCGTGGATCTCCGCCGTCTTGAAGGTATAGGAGGTACGACATCACTCGGATCAAGTGGAGCGCTAGCGCTCCATAGAAATCATACCACCGTCGATACCTCCTATAGTCCTCCGCATTCCACTCTTCTTCATCCGGTCTCGTGGAGGAAGCTCATTCCATATGTCTACATACGCTCGATGATGTTGTCTCCAGCTCATATTTTTTTCTTGAATCCAAGCGCGATAATTTCGATGCTCCTCCGTAAATGCCCGTAAAATTAGTTAGTATAATTGTGCAAATAGTTAGTATAAGAAATAATACATATAAAAATTATAAATGGTAGAATACCTCGGGAAGTGGAGGCGATCGACGAAGTAAGCCGAACTGTCGCTCACCCGATCCGGATAGTACCACTCTACTATCGGAAAATAAATAAGTGGAAGCCGACAAGTATACGAGTCCATAAAGTCATCTACGCATGTCGGCAATAAGTGACGAACCGACTCGTACGGCCTCCAATTGACATGCGTGTCCGACAAGATAATCACCGATCCTCACGTACTTCACACCGACGTGTGACGGATTGAGATATCTGTTTTATCAAGCGTCCATTTCCTATTATCGCTTCAAATTATAATTAGTGATTACACATATATTTTCATCGATTGATTGATTATTTTTAAATTAAATTATTACCTCGCCAAAAGGCGCACAACTATCACGGTCCTGTACCCTTACCATCGAAAATGAATGATCCGAGGCGTAATGGACGAGCTGGGGGCAAACGCGTCCACTCCACAACAACAACAAAAGCCACGACCACCAATACTCCTCGTCGCCTTGGCATGCCACATCAAGACGCCGATATAAATAACCAAGTACCGCGCAAAGCGCCCAATTTCTTCTTCTACCGAATTGTAAATCTTCCCGTAAATTAAATATTAGTAATAAAATTATTTAATTATGAAACATAAATTATTTTAAAATCCTTAAAATACTTACCGTCAAAATCGGCGGAAGAAACGCCGACAGAGTCTCCACCGTTGTCTGGGAACATGATACACCCCGCCAACTCCAAAGCAAAACCGATCGCATATCGATTAAGACCCCGATGATCGTCCGCCTCTCGGAGCGTGATCAAAGTGGGACCGTAACTCTCGTAGGGAAATAGAACGTCCGCAAAATTTTACATTTAGCTTAATCACGGTTTGTGAACGAAAAAATTTAAATTTTTGTACAAACTTTTATAAATTACCTCCCATCTTTGCGTGCAATGCGTCGATATATCATCCTCGCCTAAATAACCGACGGATGTATCCCGAAAATCTCCATCGGATATCCAATCACCGCTCACCAATGGTGGATAAACCCTACGTACATGCGACGTCCTAAAAAAAATTATATTACTATACCATCTTTTTAATTTTGTAATTAAATTAATAATATTTTATTATTTACCTCTAGAGTCACGGTCATCTCGCCAAAAGTGAAGTGAAATGTATGAGTTTCGGCCTCCAAAACTCTATCAACGCGCTCAATAAACCCATATCAATCTTTAAGTTACGGCTTCCGCTTCTTGGACATAAATCTCACGCAACCGGCGAGATGAAGAAATCCCATAACTCGCAACCTACTCGAATGTGCGAGATGTATGGTATCGTCGGACGGTGAGTGCGAAACGAATGATATTGTTCTCTCTCTCTCGTAATTTTCATTTCATAATTAGCTTCTCATATATATGTATTTTATTATTATTTTTAAGAATATAATGTACCGCCGACTATAATGTGTCCGATGTTTGTCTTCGTGGAGATAAATTATGATATTGTCATTTCGTTGCTCGCCCGCCATTATCTAGTAAAAAATTCATTTCATAATTAATTTATAATTATTGTACTTCATTTTTAATCTATCTATCATATAATTAAATAATCAATAAATTCTACAATTAAAAGCCTAATTAATCTATAATTAAATAATAAATAAATCTAGAATTAATCTTCAATTAATCTTCACATTTAAACGTACAATTAATCTTCAATTAAACGTACAATTAATCTACATAATTAAATTATAATTAATCTACATAATTTCACATTTAAACTATAATTAATCTACATAATTAATGTACACAATTAAATTAAATTATAATTAATCTACACAATTAAATTAAATTATAATTAATCTACACAATTAAATTAAATTATAATATACATAATTAAATTATAATTAATCTACATAATTTCACATTTAAATTATAATTAATCTACATAATTAATGTACACAATTAAATTAAATTATAATTAATCTACACAATTAAATTAAATTATAATTAATCTACACAATTAAATTAAATTAAAATTAATCTACATAATTAAATTAAATTAAAATTAATCTACACAATTAAATTAAATTATAATATACACAATTAAATTATAATTAATCTACATAATTAAATTAAATTATAATTAATCTACATAATTAATCTACACAATTAAATTAAATTATAATTAATCTACATAATTAATCTACACAATTAAATTAAATTATAATTAATCTACATAATTAAATTAAATTATAATTAATCTACATAATTAATCTACACAATTAAATTAAATTATAATTAATCTACATAATTAATCTACACAATTAAATTAAATTATAATTAATCTACACAATTAAATTAAATTATAATTAATCTACACAATTAAATTATATTTATATAAAATTACCTTTAATTGCAAAATCCAAACACAAAAATGCTCGCGTACGTTTTTTTCCCTCCTCTTCTCTTCCTTTTTCTTTCCTTCTCTTCTCTTCTCTTCCCTCTCTCTTCCTCTCTCTCTCTCTTCTCTCTTTCTCTCTTTCTTTCTCCCCACTCGTCCCTCGCGCTCGGTCATGTCGATGGCCAACCTCCCCTCTTGACGTATGTCTACTCCATTAACCGTTGCTCGTCCCCTTTCACCTATCCCTATTTCCTCTCACTGACCGAGCACACCCCTTGACACCCCTCCTATAAAGATCCCCGGCTTCTAACTCCTTTCTCCCTTCTTGCTCGTTTCTCTCTCATGTGTTGAGAATTGTCCAAAAAAAATTGATAAGAACAAATTCTAGATTTGAGTTAGAAATTTGAAGCGAAAAGGGGGAAAGGAAAGAAGGCTGAAGCCTTACCGAGGTGGAGTCTATCAAGCTTGGTGTCCCTATTTGCTTTGTGTGTGTTGCCTGCCCTGATTTCTTTTAAGGTAAAAACTCTAGCCCTGGTAATTTTTCCTTTTTGTTGGTTGGGTTGTTTGTTTTGACTGCTTACTGGTAAACTCTAAAATCTATTTGGTTGCTTTACGGTCTTGTTGGTCTGATTTCTATGGTGCTGCATGTTGTTGTTTCTTGCTTGATCGATTTTCTTACTTTGTGGCTTGATACGTTCTGATACTGGTAAATGGAACTTATGCTTGCTCGAATTTAAGCCTGACCCTATTCAATGTCCTACTTGCACTACTATGGCCTCAGGCATTTAATGCTACTTGCACTTTGAACTCTGGACTTGATTTTTTCTGTTCCTGGTATATTATTTTATTGGCCTATTTGATCGATCTTGGTATTGTCTGCTGGTAAAACTAGTTTTGTGTTGCTATGCTTAAACTGGTTGTGTTGTTGGTTGCTAGTTGTTGTACTGATTTCTAGTGCTTGTATCACATTCTTGTTGGGTTTTGATCAAATCAAATTTCGTTAAGCTTTAAGCTGCGAAAAAATCATAAAATAAATTTTTTATTTTTACTTAAGTTAGAGATTAAAGTATGTCGGATGATTATCGAAATATATATATATTTTAATCATTTGTAAAAGACTATAAAATATTATTTTACTTCTAACTTAAGCGAAGGATTAAAACGATATGTCGATGATTACCGAGATATACATACATCTTTAATGATTGATTTTATGGTAGGCAAATGATCTACTCCATGATTTATTTCTAAAATATTATTCTACTTAATAATTAAATAAATTAATATAAGATTTTATACTTCGTTTTCAAATTTCAATTAAAATGTAAAATTGGCTTGTCTCGGAGTATCACACGCATGAAATCTCTGTAGGTTATCCACCAGGACTGACCAGAGAGCGGTTTATTTCTTTTATCAGAAATATCATAAATCGTGATTTCTCGCAAAACACTATTCATCGAGAAAAAGATGAAATAATACTATTCACGACTCGCAGTTATTATGTTTCATACAAAGGTGCAAAAATATCATAACTTTCATAAAAATACTATTCACTGATCCCGTTAAGTCTGAAACAATTATAAACCGAGAAAAAGAAAAAATAAAAACTCGAATCGATCAGTCGTGATTTAATTCAAACTGAATTAGTATGTTTCTCTTTCATCCCACCCTTCTATTTATAGCCTTTCAAAAAGTTTATCAAAATTACCAAAATACCATTAAAGTTAGGCCAAATTATCAAAATGTCATTACTTTGGTTGGCAAGAATATAAAGTTGTCCAAATTTACCAAAATGTCATTGTTTGGTTGGTAAGAATATAAAGTTGACCAAATTTATAAGTATGTCATTGGGCTATTTTGGGTCTTTTTGGGTTTTTAATTATTAACTAAGGCTTTAATTATTAATGGGCTTTCAACCCAAAATTTAAATTCATAATTAACATTTAAAATCCAAATCAAATATATATATAATTATCTTGTACAATTATATTTCTCTCGGTTGTTGTTTCGATAGATTTATACGACGTGTCCAACACGTTATAAATTCAATCTGATTTTTATTTCTTGTCATCTTTATGACAAATATGATATAATTATATTATATATAATTAATTATAACAATCTTATTATTAATTATAAATAATTTATAATTAATCAATTAGATTCTCCGATTAACTCCTATACAGTGTGACCCGACATGATCTGTGTTATGTTGGTAAATAGAGTTAAAATTGTTTTAACTTCTATAACTATATGAGGTATCTTGAAGAATGCACTATGACCATTCAATTACACAGATGATGTTGTATTGTATAATATCATAATCCAATAAACTATTTATTTGCGTTAATTTTTTCGTCTCATAGCTATAAGATCAGTTTTAAGGTAGGTGTGTGTTATCCTTGCAAACTTAATATTTTCTTGATCCTGAGTAAATTATCAAATATAATTACTCTTATAATTATACCACTAGCAGATAATCTTACTCTATTAAGGGGCCCAGTGATGTTATAACTCGTATAGAGATATGAGGGACAATAGTACTTTTGACAAACCATCTCTTTCTCTGCATAAATTATGTATACCAAAAAACTACCTTTATAGCCATATTTTACGAACAACGTTTGATAGAAATCACACGAACGAACTAGGCGAAGTGAGACCAAGAGCTTACTGAAACTATCCTCTATATCTTATGTAGGAAAGATGAATATCTCATACTTTAGAAGTTAACACTGAATGAAAGCATTAATGACACGAACACAATTCCATTTTATATTTTATTTGGGGTCTGTCAAATATGATGTTCATAGAACATCTATTTATGTGATTAAAATGATAATTCTTTGTCTATGATTTGTGAAACTTGATCATCATTTAATCCACATACTAACCTGATATCGGTTAATTAGTATTTCTGCTAATTACCTCGGTTAGTGATTTTTAAGAGTATATTCTATATTATGAAGTTTCATAATTCCAATAATGAACTCGGAATGATTCATAAATTCAATAATACTTAAAGAAACAAAAATATAATTTAAATATTTAATTCATGAACAAAGTTTTATATAATAAATTTATCATATTATTGATTTCAAAATTATTACAAACTAACATTACTAACTCTTTTCTGTCACTATGCTAATATATATTGGTATAAGGCCTGCCCTTACATTTAATTATGATGGTTCATTTGACTATGATTTTTTATTGTTGTGGCCTTTATACTGGGAACTGGTATCTGAATTTGGCTGAAAAGATGATTATTGCGTTAGCTGGTTAAATGAGAATCCTGATGCTTATTTCAGCTTATTGTTTTTGACCCCGACCCTTCATTTAACCTCCTAATTTGTGCTGGTATGACTCTGTTTGACAGAAATTTTGGCTTGCCTCTAGTTTGCTTGTGCTAGTAGTAAGTTGTTGGTACGGTTTGTGCTATCTTGACTTATTGGCTAGTCCCCCTTTAAGCTGATGGCCCCTTGACTTGGTTGGTTTGTACCTGTCTTGTTTCTTGTTGTCTAATCCTTTTTTACGAGTTGAAAATTGATACCATCTGAGTGTGGCTTTAAAGTGGGCTGGACTCTGTTGGACCTTAGGATAAAATTTGGAAAATAAAAATAAAAATTAATAAAGGGAATTAGCCCCAATCTTAAAAATCAGGATTTAAGAGGAAGAGAAACCCAATGGGCCGAGAATTGGATCTTTAATTAACTTAAATTTAATTAGGTTAGTGAAATAAAAATAAGGCCTAATGTTAAAAGTACTAAAATAATAAAAGTGAATAAATTAAAAAAGAAATTAATTAATTGGATGTCACCCGAAAGGTTCGGCGGTACCATTGACTAATACGAAAAATTTAAGAATCGAGAAATGATTTCATTATCTGCCTAAAAAATTTGAACAGATACAATGGTTTTGGAGGTAGTCTATGATCCTGTATATTAAAATACCAACACAGTTATTAATTTAAAAATGTTAATTAAAATTTATTTGAGTTTGATTGAGTTTTTTATTTTATTTTTTATTTTCATATAGTATAGTTTTTCTAGTTTTATAAAATTAATAATAATTAATATATTAAAATATAATAGAAATAATTAAGATTTATTAAAGATAAAAATTAAAAATAATAATAATTAATATTATAAAATATATATTAATAAATTCTCTATTTTTATTAATAAAAATAACAATAATGAATATTATAAAATATATATTAATTAATTTCTCTATTTTAATAATTAAATAAAATTAATAAATATTATGAAAAAATATATATATTAATCAATTTATCTATTTTAATTAATAAAATAAAAGTTATAAATAAATTATAAAATGTCATATGTATATATTAATCAATTTCTTTATTTTGACAAATAAGATTAATGATCAAATGTAAAACATAAATCATTATATATTAGTTAATTTTTTCTATTCGATAAAATGTTATTTTTCTGATTTCATTTTAATTAATTATAATTGTCACTGTAATGGAAAATAATGAATAAAATTGTTTTTTGTTTAAATTCTCACAATGTGTGCTTTGAATTATTTGTGTGTATTATCAGTGTGTTGATTGATCGCTTACTGAATGATAAAACTTCAGATTTCTCGACTCAAAAGCACGGTGAAAAATAATAAATAATTAAATGATAATTCCTTATGAAAATTAAGAAATACGTTATAAAGTGATAAAACAGTAAACTCAACAAAAAAACTGATAAAAATATGACAAATGAACATTTCGACACTTTATAATTATAACGGAGATGCTGCCAAGATTTTAAGGAAAATATAAAATTCAAACGAATGCTTATACGAGTTTTTAATTGTAAAATTAAAATAACAACTTGCAAAATCATCCACTTTAAACTTACAAAAATTTAATTAAATCAATAATAGGTGATAAAGCCAACTCGGATCCACTCGTAGAGTACGAGGTCATTCCCGACCCTGTTGATGCAAACACCGACCTCAAGACGGCGTACTGTCTCCAGAGTAGAGCAGTTATGTAATCCTCACCAGCACTCTCAGGTACATATTTCTAAGATTTGATTTTCTTTTTTCAGAATTAGGAGCCTAAATCAAAACTATCATGATTTCAAAATAAATCAATTTGTAGTGTTTTCAAACCAATTACAATATTAGAGACTCATATTTGAACTGTCATTTGTATATGGTATTTGATCAACGTTATTGGGCCTATCTGCATTCGTATGTCATCTCATATCATTTTGCATATATATAGGGATAGGATTAGGGCTCGGGAATTAGTCTCGGGTTAGGATTCGTTTAAGATATAATTAATTAATAAGTTATATTTACTAGTATTAAAGTATTACTCTTATATATATATATATATATTAATTAAGTATAATAGGTAGTTAAACATTTAAACATGCATAATATTATATGGGAGTGCTGAGAGGCGGGCCGGTGGTTTCACTCTGAGATCGCATTGTATAACCAGACCAACAGGTTACGTACGGTGCGATTTCACCGCCACGAGAGTTTTCTATTTTGATCAATATTATTATTATTATTATTATTATTATTATTTATTATATATATTTTTTCAATTTAAATTAAGTGATTAAGATTTTGCCTTCAGTATTTAGTGTGTGCGGGTCATATTAAGTTATGAATTCTATTCACTTTATTATATTATTATGTAATCGGCATATTAGAGATCTCGATATGTCCGAAGGCTTTCTCCATTGGCCTTTAGTTGGTACAGAGAAAATCAGAAGTTCTCCTTTGACCCCTGGTTGGTACAGAGAGTCTCCCATTTTGTTTATATATATCTTTCTCTTTTATGGATAGTTATCTCCTTACTTCTATATGACAACTGAGGTCGTACATTGCTCCATTTGTTTTATTATTGAGAGGTAGACTATCGGATTCAGTTTATCAGAGTACATGCTTTTAGTCATTTACTCTCCTAAGGTGATATCGCCCCGAGAGGTCAAATTTTTACTCGTTTATGTTGAGTATTGACACTCGAATAAATAAAAATCCTAAGTTCATAAATTGAGACGCTGGTGGCGCCCGCTTAGGCTAGTCTCAAGTTTGTAAGTTGGGACGCTGATGACGTCCGCTTGATGATGGATCTGATAGTTTACAAATAAGGTTTTTATTATGTGTGTTTCCTTCTTGTATTATACATATCTTATACTATTTTCATATATTTTTTTATTTTGGATTTTCTTATTATTTTATGCCATCGCATACTAATAAATTTTGAAAAGTTGTACAAGTATTTTAAAGTTGCATAATTATATGTATAAATATATAATAATAATAATAATAATAAATAAATAAATAAATAAATAAATAAAAAGTGAATTTTAAAACATCAAGACGGTATTTAAATCCAGCCTAAGAAAGAAGATCAAATCTTAAGACTGGATCTAAATTCGTACTAAGTAATTTTAAATTACTCACGTTTTTATGGTGGTTATGGGATCCAAGCTTTCAAGTACGAGATTTTTCATGGAGAGAGTGATAAGAGTAGTCCTGCGTGATGACATACGTGCTTCGCCGCATCTGCATGTGAGATGGGTAGCTTTTGTTTAGGACTCCTCGGGGTTATTAGGTTTTTATTTCTTTTTTTTTATATTTTATTAAGAGATTTTGCTGCCTATTTCGTTGGAGTTAGCCCCCATCGATGTCAGGCATTGTACTGTACTGATTATTCTGGACTATTATTATTTTGTATGATTATTATTATTTTATTTATTCTATGATTATATTTATTTTATTTTATTGAGCCTTCCGTACGTACATCTCATCATGCGTACGTGACAGGAATAGTCACCCTGATCAATTTTAATTATTTTGGATGTGACAATACTTATATAATTTGGTCCCTTACACAAAAAAGACTGTCAAGCATATCGGTAACAAGAGTGACAACACACTCAAAATAAAGGTGAGCAAAAACAGCTCAAGAAGAATGACAAAGAAGAGTTGATCACGAATGATCAAGTTGGAAGAATGAAGAGAAGTTAAATTGAGCTTAAATAAGATTTGGCTAATTAAGTGTTTTCAACCTTTTGAGATTAACTCTCTCACTTAAGATATTGCTAGTAAGCTCTCTGAAATAATGATTTAGCTAGGTGGAACAACAACAATCTTCAGTGTGAGAGAATTAATCTTTTACATAGACCTCCTAGAATTGATCAAGAAATTGGTTTCGATTTGAGCCGTATTAATGATTTAAAAATGATAATTGTTGGATCTTATTTCTTGATTCTTGAGATCTTGAGCTGAGCCGTTATAACGATTTGATAAACCATTATGACAGTTTGCTAAACTGTTGTAACGGCTACTAAGCCGTTACACAATGGTTTGTTATGACTCTTTGAGAAACTTTTTTACCTTAGAATATTTTCGAGTGTTGAGATCAACCGTTATAACGGCTTCTAAGCCGTTATAACGGTTTGTTGGGCAGAACTAATTTTTCTTATCTTTTCTTATTTTTAAGCTCAATTTACCTTAACTAATTCAACCCAGTTTGAGTCTAACTAAATCTAAGCCCGATGTAATCTTTTAAGCTCTGACATTCCATCATTAGTTTCTTGTGCACTAAACCATTTCGCCTTCTAATCCCTGTAAAAAACTCAAACAAGATAAAATTATAAAATTTAAGATTATTTTGCAAATCATGAAATCAAATAAATTATTTAGTACAATAATTTTCCCTTTTGACGATTTGTAAAACATGCATGGATGTATAGATATAACACATGATATATGAATTTCATCTAAAAAAATTTCCCCCTTAGAAATCAAATAAAAGAATGCGAATAAAGAAGTTATGTCAATTTAGCTCCCCTTAATATATGCATCGTTTATAAGATAAAGAATTTATAGCACTTCAAAAAATAAAAAAAATCATGAATAGATTGAAAGAGCAATTCATTTTAAAAATTTACTAACTCCCCCTAAGTATATAGTATATAAGAATTGAAGGGGAAATTAGACATTAAGGTCTCTATGTCTTAACTTTAGGATCTCAAATAACATTTATGATGTTATTTCTCTTCTTAAGTTTGCAATCAAGTGAAATATGATAAATATGGCAATAATAGTTACAAAATACATACGTTGAAGATTTTTCACTACCTTTGATAAATCTCTTATGGTGGTTTTCTTTTAATTCTTGAGCTTGAGTCTTAGATTTTCTTAGAAATAAGTTTATTATTTTGAGAAACAACATGCTTATGCTCATGTGTTTGAGCATTATTTTGAAAAATATTTTGATTTTTAACCTTATAAAATCATCCATCATGTCCTTTAAAATATATTTTGTCTGACCAACTAGAATTGAAAGATGTAAAATTATTGTCTTAAAATTTTCTTTTTCATATTTATTAGTCATTTTAGCAAATTACTTGTACTGAAATGCATAATTATGATTCTTATTAAAAGATTTAACATTGTTAGATTTCACAATTTGTGCATTTGACCTTTGGACTTATTTTTCTTTCTTTTTAGGACACATGAAAGTTATGGATTATTTATACCCAAGACCTAATTTGTTACTAAGTCATTGACCTACATACTTATCTAAATCTATCGAAGTGATGTTTGTTAAAATATATGTGGATTTTAGTGTTCTATTTTCAGTTTTTAAAGTTTACACTTTCACTTTTAATGTTATAATTTCACTTAAGTGTATTTGATAATTATTTTTAAAATTTTATAATTTAGACTCATAAGATTAAAGGTTTAACTCAAACTCTAAAATTTTATTATCAAGTCTCTCAATTATCTCTCTTTGAAAAGATGAATCATGAATAGAACTCTCCAAACTAGATTAAAAAAATTCTATCACTTGAGAATGAAATATCATAATGTCTCATTACACATAAATCATCATTCTCAACAAAATCATTATCATTATCATCGTAAGTGGATATAGTGCAGAGTACTACTAGATTGTGCAATTAAAATTCTTAGAAAGATTTTATCTTGGATGAAAATGAGTTAATCTTCATATTCTTGAATATGACAATGTCATGTATGATCTCCACTCCATAATGAAAATCATGCAAGAAGTTATTAATTCGTGCCATCAAACTGCCTCAACGGAATCGCGGGACCCACATGATATTTTCCAAACCGCCAATTTGCCTCATATCCATCTCAACCGGCCAATTCAACTTCTTAACCCGATTCTTTCTCCTTATATGCGAGTGACGTGTGATGCACCATTTTCAAAATTATTCATTTCAATGAATTCTCCTTGATCAAAGATTTCCAACGGTATATTATTTGTAATTTTTTTGTTACTTTTTGAGCTATATCCTATTTTCGGTTATTTTCGGTTGAAGAAAATTGAGTCTGATAGAGGGGAAGAACTCGCATGGGGAAGAAGGTCTGATTTCTGCCTTTATGAGGCCCAATGCCAATGAAAAGAGTGAAGGGGTGAAGTGGAGTGGTTCGGATAAACTAGGTGCATGTGAACTGGACCCACATGTCATGTTTAATGAGACTCAATGTTGGTACACCGGGTGTGTTCAACAATTTACACTTTTATAAAATCTCTCCAGCGCCAAATTTAGCAACGCAACACTTTCCATCCCCAATTTGCACACAAAAAGCTCTCAGTCTCCAAGTTGCACCCATGAGCACTCCTCAACCAATCACAAATTTTCTTTCAGCTTTTCTCTATTCTCTCAATTTTTAAAAATATCTCAGTTTGTCCAAAAATTATGAAAATTTCACCAAAAATTCCTAAATTCTTAATAATCACCTCTGTAATTTTTAATTTTCCTTGTCTCTCTAAATTAAAAATTCTCTCAAGATAAACCCTATTATTAATCACACAAATCTCAAATATGAATGTTGGAGCTTGATGCTTGTGCCAACAATATTATTTTATGTTGTCCTTAGTCAAACATTTATTTGTGATACTATTGCTAATTCCAACTCTATCTGATCAAAAGTTGATCATGTGTCAACAATTGAAATAGATATAAGTTCAATCAGATGCAACTCACATGGGTATCTGACGAACTCTGTGAAATTGACCTTCAAGTTTTTGTGCATGAAGTCTAATCACATTAAATCTCATTTATCTGGCTATATCAAAATACTGGTTTTGAACACAACATCCTCCTGATTGCCTGGGAATCTCTCTATTCCTGCAATTAGGGTTTATCTTAGGCACTTCTCTTGAATTTCTGGGCATTTCTCTTGTATTTCTCCCTTTATCTTTGGCAATGGGTGTGGGACCCACTTGTCAGGCAAAATAATCACGAGGATGACAGCTCAAGAGACCTCCCTCTCTCTCATGGGTCTCTTGAGAGTCATCTACTCAAATGATGGGGGTGATAACAGGGTATTTTTATCTTGTGACCCTTGCTCAACTTCTCTTGTGGGATTAATGGATTGGCTCTCGAGGTTGACAGCGACCTCTCCCGACTAGTGGCCCTTCTCTCTCTCCTTCTCTGCCTCCTTCTTATGTTTATATGATTTATGATTATCTCTTCAATATTATTTGAATCTACTCACTCTCCCCTTGAAAACATTTCAAGGGTAAACAGTTAGCTACGGTGTTACGCGTAGCACAGATGATTCGTGTGTTACGGACAATTTTTCCATCTTCAAAGTTTAAATGATCAATTCGACCGGTAAAAATATTTTTCATATGAAAATCTAGTTGGAAATCAAATTTTTTTATTTTTTATTTTTTTTATTTTTTAAGATGACTAGAAAATTACTCCTTTTGAATGACTCATAATAAGTAAATCAAGTGATTTTCTAACTATCTTAAAAAATAATATAAAAAATATAAAATTTGATTTTCAACTAGATTTTCATATGAAAAATACTTTTACCAGTCGGATCGATCATTTGAACTTTAAAGACGGAGAAACGGTCTGTACCACATGGACCATCCGTGCTACGCCTAGCGCCATAGCCTGACTCATATATATATATATATATAGCTAATGTGAGTTTAAGCTCACGGAGGCCTTCCATGAGGTTAACTCAAAAAGCACATCAAATAATCTCTAAATTCTGATTTATCATGCTCATTAAATTCTTCATATAAAAATCTCATGGGATACAAAATTTTGAGATTTTCGAGTTTTCAAAGTCATTATTTTTAATTTTTAAAAATTGGCTTTAAAAATAATAATAGAATATTCAATATAGCATTTTTAAAAATTAAAAATGATAACTTAGAAAATTCAAAACAACTCATTTTTTTCATCCCACAAGGTTTTTATATGAAGAATTTAATGAGCGTGATAAATCAAAATTTGAAGATGATTTGATGTACTTTTTGATTGAAGTTCACGGAAGACCTCGGTGAGCTTAACCTCATGCTATATTTACTCTATACGTGTGTGTGTGTGTGTGTGTATATATATATATATATATATATATATATATATATATATATAGTAAAACTAATATGCTCCTAGGAGCACAGAGCCCCTCCGTGATTCTAGCTCAAAAAATATATTAAATGATGTTCAAATTTTGATTTATCACTCTCATTAAATTCTTCATATTCAAATCTTATGGGATACAAAAATTTAGGGTGTTTTGAGTTTTTTAAGTCACTTTTTTCAATTTTTGAAAATCAACTCTAAAAATAATAATAAAATATTTAATGTTTGTATATTATTTTCAAAAATTAAAAAAAGAGAATTTGAAAACTCGAAACACCTCAAATATTTTAACCCCTTAAGATTTCAATATGAAGAATTTAATGAGAGTGATAAATCAAAGTTTGGAGATCATTTCATATATTTTTTGAGTTAGGATCACGGAGCGGTTTCATGCTCCTAGGAGCACACTAGTCTTACTATATATATATCTTAATTGTTAAAATTAGATAGTTCCTTTTTTTTTTTCTAAAAAAACATTATATAGTTTAATCTTTCAATATGAAGTTCTCAATAAGTTCCTTCGAATTTTGATCACAATTTTTTTCATTCTTAAGAATTAATTTTGGTTTCAAAACCTTTGAAACCGAGTAATAATTTTCATCATATCATATTTACTAATACTCAACTTATGCTCAGTAACGTTTTTGAAATAGTATGCTCACTTGCAAAATCAATTAAATCAACAAACATTTTGATTTGTGCTCATTGCCACAAATAGTGAATTGAGAAACATGTCAAAATATGTAAGCACCCACATGACACATATACCGATATGTGTTTTGTGTTCAGAAGAGGATTATACATGGTTTAAAGGTTAACTAACTATTTGGATTTTAAAAAATAGTATTTCTTATCAAGATTTTATTAATTTGGACTCCTAAATCTAATTTATGATCTCTGAATTTATTAGATAAGAATGTATATTGAATTATTAATTTTTTTTAGAGCAACTTAACTCTAATGTAGTAACTCTTTTTAAAAGATTAATAACATCATCATTAAGTATGTTAATTAAAAATTGTACAATTCTTCTCTAACTCTAAAATTTTGAAAAGATATTTTAATTCAAAGTGAGACCCACCACTTATTAGAAACTTAGTGTTCTGATAACAATTTCTCTTCTTCATCGCTAAAATTAGTGTCCTCACTAGAATTGTAATCTGACATGATATTTAAAAATAGAAACTCATTTTTATATATTCAATACATAAAATCATGATACATAATATTATGTAATAGCTACTTTTTTTAATATTGAACTTCTTATTAACCATTGAAAGCCATCAAATATTTTTCATCATCCAATCAAATCTCAAATATACTATCACCTAACAAATCTTTTCATATTTTATCATATTTTAAAAAAAGAATTACAGTACAAGTCTTTCTCATAGAAATCACAATTGCACATAATCAAATATAATTACATCAATGTTACAAATACAGTACAGATCTGAAAGAGGAAAAAATGCAATACAAAATGTCAGACGAAATTTTTGCTGAACAGCAAATGTGACGTTTTGGTTTAATTAATCAAACACATCTATTGAATCTGATCTTAACATTTTCTAATTAGAAACACACTTATCCTAGCATAAAGTATTGCATGTTCATTTATTTATAAATTAGTCAAATTTTGCAAACTTTGCTATCCAATAAGAAAAAAGTTTGCAAACTTTGATATGCATATCATATTATTAAAGTGTACTAGCAAATATAGTAATATACTGGTATCCAACTGGTACACATGTCCATAACCTCATATAAACAAATAAATCATCAAAAAAGAATTAAAAATACTTTTATGAAAATACCACAAGTAAATATTCTGAAGATAATCTCTAACAGAGTTCATATTGTGTCTCATACTTTGATTTTCGAAGTCGAAATCTCCTCTCTCCTAGTTTCAATAAGCAACAGATCTTCCTTCATTGTCTTCGTGCTGCTTCAGCGAGAACAGAGAGGTCAGAAATCTAGGATGTAAGTATAACAATATAGATCTCGTTTGAAAGGTAAAATCGATCTACGCACTTCAACAACTTTCGTTTTTAAGATTGCTCGAAATATTTCCGTTGATAGGGCTCAAATGAATGGAGACAAAATACCTCATTTCCTCTGCAAATGTGAAAAGAGAGATGAATGTGAGAGAATAAAAAAAATAAAGAGATAATTCTACATCAGCACATATAATGGAATTAAAGTAAAAATGACTTCTTGTATTTTTAATTTCAGCCTAATCTCAATTCTAGGGTCCCTTTAGAATTGAAAAATTGAAAGAGTGATTCAATTCCAACCCCTCTAATTTAGATTATTATTGTCGTGTTCGAAGTGAATAGACGTTCTTTTCCATTCAATTTTGTTATTTTATGGGTTTGTTTGGCACTCAATGAAATAACAAAAAATAAGAATAACATTGTTATTTTTATAAAATTTATCAAATAAATTTTAGACTAAGTATAAGAGTGCGAAAAAAGTACTAATCCGATACCAAGCTATAGATAGTATACCGATTTATCTATTATAGAATAGCGATTAATGTTTGATTAATGTTATATTATATTATTATATTATGATTATGATTATGATTTTTTATTATATTATTATTATTTATCATTATATTATTATTATTATTATTATTATGCTTATGATCATTGTTGTACTAAATAATTTTTTTGATTTGATGATTTACAAAATAACCTTGAATTTTATAATTTTATCTTGTTTGTGCTTTGTGCAGAGATTAGAATGTAAAATGGTTTAGTGTACAAGAACTAAGACTAATGATGGGATGCAAGAGTTTAATTAAGATTGTATTAGGCTTAGATTTAGTTAGACTCAAACTGAGTTAAATTGGTTAAGGTAAATTGAGCTTAAACAACAAGGAAAAATAAGAAAAATTAGTTTTGCCCAACAAGCCGTTATAACAATTCATCTCAATACTAAAAAATATTCTAAGACAGAAAAGTTCTCAAAGAGCTAGAGCAAATCGTTGTGTAACGGCTCAGTAGCCGTTACAACGGTTCAGCAAACTGTTATAACGGCTTATCAAATTATTATAACGGCTCAGTTCAAGATCTCAAGAATCAAGAAGTAAGATCCAATGGCTATCCCTTCTAAACCGTTACAACGGCTCCAAGCCGTTATAACGGCTCAAATCGAAAATAGTTTCTTGATCAGTTCTAGGAGGTATATATAAAGGATTAATTCTCTCACACTGAAGATTGTTGTTGTTTCACCTAACTAAATCATTATTTCAGAGAATTTACTAGTAATATCTTAAGTGAGAGAGTTAATCCAAAGAAATTAAAAACACTTAATTAGTTAATTTTTTGTTTAAACTCAATCTAGCTTCTCTCCATTCTCCTAACTTGATCTTTCGTGATCAACTCTTCTTTGTCACTTTTCTTGAGGTTTAGTGCTCACATTTTATTTTTAGTGTGTTGTTACTCTTATTATTAATAGGTTTGATAGCCCATTTTTATGTAAGGGACCGAGTTCTACAAGTGCAAAAACTATTTTTTAGTGAATTGACTTAACCTCGATTGTTAGAGGTTGGAAGTCCCAGAAACGTAGGCATTGTAGGCCGAACCCCGTTACATCTTGTTCTATTGTTTAATCTTTTTTTCTCTATTTGCTTTAGTTTCTATATTCTTGTTGAGAATTTAATTGAATTATCTTCCGCTACCATTACACTTGAACATTAAGCCTCAAATCGGTATCTACATTTCTACTTTAGGTTCTTTATAATCTTACATCATATAAGCCTCAAAGATAACCCCTAGGTCTAACATAATGGTATCAGAGTAGGAGCTTAGTTTTACTTGCTTTATTTTTAATATTTTTGTCTAAAATGACTTTTTTGATGTATGTGAAAGAACCCTCAATTCTAGACCATAATTGTAAAAATTTCAGCTTTTGAAAACATTATATGGTGAACTATTTAAACATACTAGACCTTTAAAATGTTGTTCAAAATAGTTTTGTACTACATTATGATCCTAACAACCTCACATTGACATCAAAGGTCAAATAACTAAAATCTCAAAATGACTATACCGTCAATGTTATTTTAAATTTGATTAGTGAAAGAATTATTATATTATTTAGTACTACCAAAATTGCTAGTGAAATATGGGAGACCCTATTGAATAGATTTGAGGATAATTCTCAAATAAAAGAATAAAATTAATGGGTCTAGAGTCTGAATTTAAAATTTTTTGTATACAAGAAGAAGAGTCAATGAGAATATGTATTCAAGATTAATGTATATTTTAAATGAATTTGATGAAGTAAGAGAATTTTTGTCTAATTTCAAGATTGTAGGCAATATTTTAGAATAATGATGAGGAGACCACGATGGGAGAGCATCATAAAAACTCTTGAAGTGATGCAAGACACTCTTGGCAAGTTCACACACGAAGAAATATTTATTCATCTTCTATACTTTAAGGAGAAGCTACGATAAAACAGTGAGCTCACACTGAAACTCAAAACCACAGCCCTTCAAGCTCAAAGATCATCATTGCACCATCATTCGAGCAAGTCACCATTAAGTCCCCTTCCATGAACGAGGAACTTCTCACCAAGATGTTTGAAAAATTGCTCAATCTTAAGAAAGAGCACAACAAAGAGCGAGATGAGGAAGGCATGACGCACATATGCTTCACATATCATAAGGAAGATCACACAACACACGATTGTTCTTTGATCTTCCCGCATAAGAAGAAACGAAACTTTAAGAAAATTAGTGTTATGCTAGCTGCAAGCAACCGTGTTGAGAGAAAGAATGAAGAAATAATTCCTTTCAACCTTGCTCTAATTATGGAAGTAAATGAGAGTTCAACCATGATGGATGTTGATGAAATATTGCTAGCCAAAATATCACCGATTTGTGCAGGATTGAAGGCCAATGAAGGGAGACGATTCATTTGGTGTTTGAAGAAAGAAGTGCAGGGAAGAGTTGAGTTGCAATCACAGAGCCATATCATCGATCCAAACCCTGAACTTTTCTCACAACAAGCACACATCAGATCAATCTGCACCGTTGAATTGTTGGATGAAGGGTCGGATGCTGTGCCATGCCATCGATCTGATGGAGTAAAGAAGCACAAATTGTGCAAGGAAAAGCATAATTGAGATGTAATTGAGCTCTATATAAACCTCTGACAGTTGATTGAAGAGACCCCCGGAAATTCATTTGCTCTTACTGCCCCCGTCCTCTACCACCCGATTTGCCGACTGATCGATCTCAGTAAATTGAGAATTTGAGAACTCCGTCAAGACCAGAGAGAGAGAGAGTTCAGAAGAATAGGAGGATATAATTGATAGATAGTGATCAATTGAGAGATATACAATTGAGATGAAGATCAATTGTGAGAAGTAAAGAGCAATAGCAAATTGATTGATCTCGGTTCATATACTTGAGAACTCAGTTGTAGTATTTCTAGTTGTTCACACAAGGTAATTCTTAGACTCAAGTGTATAATTGATCAGATTTGAAGCTTCTTTGTTCAATTTTGAAGAATTTGAGTGTAATCGTACTTGAATTTTGAGTATAAAAGAAATTATAATTATAATTTCAATTCTTTATATTTCTTAATTTCCATCATTAGTTTGAAGATATACAATGCATTGGCAGTGGTTTATACTGAACACATACATAGTGGTAACACCGTCCTTTTGAGCTGATCGATCTCAGCCATACCTTGAGAACTCAACAAGAATGACTTAATCTCGAGCGTTGTGCTGGTAAAAATTGAAATCACGGATTGGAAAAAGGGAAATAGTATGCGTTGTGATCGACATTAATAGTATTGAGATCGTTAAGTCTATGAGTAACATAGCAAGTAAACGAGTAATAAAGTTCTTGATGAGTTATAATCAGTGTTAATCGGTATTTGCTCAACAATCGGCTCCTGCAGGATCATGATGAACATAGATGACTAGTATCAGGATAATTTACACAGGTACACCAGAGCGATGCGCGATCAAGTCCAGATTTCTTGCAATTTTGATTAATTCAAGCGAATTTAGGACTTAGGTATTCGGGTACCGAGTTGTACCAGTTCGTGTCAAACGGTACCGATACCCACGACGAACCACTGTACCGATTGGTGATCAACTCCTACTGATGAGTTCCTGGTACAAAGGCGATACTCATCCCGTCGGACGATCTCCGATCAGAAGCCTAGATCGTCGGAGAAGCTATTGTGCGCAAATCTCAGAGCTATTAAAGAGAAAATTGAGAAGAAGCCTCGTGATGCGGATCACGTAGCATTTGCACCCATCTTGATGAATCACGTAATAATCTAACAACATCCGAGGAAGAGAGGGTTATGAGATGTATCTGGGCCTTTAATCTTTCATACGTTAATCGTGAAGAGATCCAACAGCCTCAGAGATGATGATCATGCAGAGATGATGATCATTCATATGTGATGATCACTTGATGTTAATCATGATCACATGGGGATGCTGATCATGTAGAGATGATTATAATGATCATACTAAAATGATAATCATTCAGAGATGATAATCATTCAGGTAAGATGATCAGTTGATAATGATGATCATGATCGTAAGAAAATGTTGATCATGTAGAGATGATGATCATGCAGAGATGATAATCATTCAGATATGATGATAATCATGATCACACTGAAATGATAATCATGCAGAGATAATAATCATTCAGGTAAGATCAGTTGATGATGATGAACATGATCACACGAGGATGTTGATCATGCAGAGATGATAATCATGATCACACTGAAATGATAATCATACAGAGATGATAATCATTCAGGTAAGATGATTAGTTGATGATGATGAACATGATCACACAGAGATGTTAATCATGTAGAGAGAAAAATCATGTAGTGATGGTGATCACATGATGATTATGATAATGATGAAGGTCACATGATGGAGCATACCATGTGAAGAAGATAAGGAAGAGAAGAAGCAATATGACCAGGATGACAGTCGCATGACCATACATACCATGTCGCCTCGTAAAATGTGCAACTTTGACCTCGAGTTTGTCAAAGTCATAGGGTTCATTTTAGTATGCCTACCTCAATGTTAAATCAGTCAAGCACTTCGAATTCAACTTTGTGTGTATGTTAGCCCTAGATTCATGAATTGGCTCTGTGATTCAGATTCATAATCTAGAATATCAGTGGGAAATGGATGCGAGTTAAGTTCGTTAAATCTCCTGATTTACCAACCCTCAATACCAGCTCGCTCAGTGCTTCAAGCTTGGTTTTGTGTGATTGGATGGGTTTTGTCGCCCTGTATCAAAATGACACATCTAGGTTCATGAATTGACTTAGCACTTAAAATTCATGATCTAGAAGATCAGTTAAGACATGCATGTGAGTTAAGATCGCTAGTCTTTTGATTTACCAACCTCAAAGTTAGCCGACATAACGCTTCAGTCTTAGCTTTGTGTGATTGGATGGGTTCTGTTGCCCTGTAACAAAAGGACACACCTATGTTCATGAATTGGTTTAGTGCTTCAGATTCATAATTTAGAAGATCAGTAAGACATGCATGCGAGTTAAGATCGCTAAAATTCTGATTCACCAACCTTAACACCAGCTGGCGTCCCGCTTCAAGCTTGGTTTCGTGTGACTGGATGGGTGAATGTCGCCCTATATCAAAAGGACATGCCTAAGTTCATGAATTGGCTCAGTGCTCTAGAAGATCGCTGAGACATGCAAGTGAGTTAAGTTCGCTAGTCTACTGATAGACCAATTCCAAGATCGACTAGCGCTAGTGGTCTGATTTTGTATAATTGGTTGGGTGTCAACTACCTTATAAAAACCCACGCCACAGGTTTTGAACCGTCGAACCCATAAGTCCTTAACCTGACTCATTCATTAGACCACACACGTACCAAAGCGCGTCATGGTTAATCGACCAATTATGTTTGCTTATTTATGATATTTAATTTTCCCCTTTTAGAGATCCAAGAGGTGCATGAAGGGTGATAACCCAGAGTAATTAACGGTGGGGGCTTGCGCCCATCTGAATTTTAAAGTTCCCACAATCTCTAAAACCCCCCAAAATATGCATCCATAATCATAATAAAATCCATAAAATGCACACTTAGAGGGATCTGACCGTGTCTTTCTTTCGTAGCCCGCCGCACGAGCGGAGGGGCGCGTGAAAAAGAGTCGCGCACACACACACATATTTATATATATAAAGAGAAAAGTTTTCTATACCCTAACTTCTATACCCTATTCTATACCCCAACTATCTTAACTAATCTAACTACTTTCTAACTATTATTCAATTTAGATTTGAAAGAAAAATAAAAAAAACGGGTCATGTACTTGACTCGTTTAAACCAAAGCTCTAATGATACCTCCCTCATCTTTGAGAGTTATCCTTCATGCTATATATCGTTGAAAAGATAGCGACGAGAAGAACATAATGAGCTAAATTATACATTAAATGGATCAACAATTTAGGAAAAATAAAGTGAGAAAGTATCTCGATTAGAAATTTAATTGGAGCGATTTAGTGCGGGTGAATCTCAATCGATTGATCAAATATTTTCTCTAGACCAAGGAGATGATATGTGAAGGTTTAAGCAAGTGCTATAATGTTCTAAGTATTTGGATCACCATTTAACTTCTCATGCATAAAAATAATGTGTTGAAACTCATATTTTGAAGCTCAGTTGATCAAGAAGTGAAGCTAGATCAATTTCTGAGAGTAAGAAGATAAAATTTGAGTATTCATTCGAATGAATTGGTTGAGAGATAGGAGAAAACACAAGAAAGATATTTTATTATACTAAATATATGTGTGTCGGACTTAGTATAATAGATATGAAAACTTAATTGTATTAGGTATAAAGTATTATTATACAAACTATAAAGACTTGATCGTAATATTAAGAATTGAAATTGAAAGAACTTCAACACAAAACTAACAAAGACTATATTATTTGTATTAATAAAATTAAGACTAAATTATAAATTATATTTTGAATGATATATCAATATAAATTTTAGTCAGTAAATGTACACTACATATTGAAACGTGTATGTAATATATATTTAGATTTATTTATAATAGTAAAAATTAAGACTAAAGTATAAATTATATTTTGAATGATATATTAAGATGTGTTATGGTAGATATTAAGACTTATTTGTATTAAATATTAAACCTATTTTTGTAATAATTTTTAAAATATTATTTTGTGTTACATACCTATTGTATATTGTTGACAATATTATGACTTAATGATATGAGATATAAAAATAATTTTTATTATTTCTTAAGATTATTTTTTATAAATATAAATTATAAGGTTTTCAGATATTAAAAAAATACTAAATATAAATTTATCAATTGTAAAGTCTTAGTTAAGATAATAAGAATATCTATATTTAGAAAATATTATGAAATTTTAAATCCTTTAAAATTAAATATGATTTATTAATAAGTATTAAGAATTTAATTGTTAAGTTTTAAGACTAGAACGTATAGAGATTTGACTTTAAAAGTGTTTGATAAATATTTTTTGAATATCTCTTGTTTAGATTTAAGACATTGAGATTTATATATAAATACTTGTATATATCTTGATTGTCGTTTAAATATAAATTTATGTTTAAAATATAACTAAATATATTATATATTAAGATTTTGTTTCTCAACTTAGAATTTTTGATGTTAAGATTTCGATGATTGTTCGTACCGATCATCAGTTGAGATTCCAGAATGTAGTCGACAATCGGGTACAGATCGGGCAAAGGATTGAAAATCAGCACGTAAAGATGAATTGAGGACTTCGACCCTTTCGTTCAATCCTGATCGTCGGCTCCTAATCTTCGCCTTCCTCCCTTGGCCCATTGTAAGGCAACAAGCCTCTCTCCTCTCCATTTATACTCTTACCTTTCCTCCGAGGGTAGATGGACGACAGTTGGAAAAGGGCGTACAGAGGGGACATCGGCGTTCCCCACTGCGACCCCAAACCATTGGTTGCCATGTGGGGAGGGTCCTTCGCTCTGGCTTCCGTCGCGTGGCTCCAAACACACACCTCCAATCTGACCAAAAATCTCCAATTGAAGTTAGTCTCTTCAATTTTCACAATTTAACTTGCGTTTAATATGGTTCCTCACAAGCTAGTCGCTTTTGTACTTGAGAACCACTATCGGGATATTTTTTTTTCAAATATTCGTTATATATTAAGTTCACTTCAATTCATCAAGTCATCTTAAGAGTTGAATGGAATTGGTTAAATGTCTGTTTGAAAAATAAGGCTTTTCATAATATTTTTCTAGTTTGACAATATCAGGAAACCAAAAAAATGAAATTGATGAAGTAAAAGGCAACTATTATGTTCTGAACTTCTGATTGACCATTACTGTACTGGAGAATGTATTTTCAGTTGAAAAGAATAATTCTTTTTTGTCTGTGGGCTCCATTCTAGAATTTCTTTAGACTTGATTTTGGTCCAATTTCTTGAATGTACAGAGTTAGAGCATATCTATCGAATCCAATTTTCCAGGTCCTTTTTTCTGATAATATGACATAGACAGTTGCTGCTGCACTATTTTAGATAATGTGATTTGATTGCTAATGCCATGTATGATTCTGGTGCAGCTGGAGTGACAAAGCAATAATGCTTGATCAACAAAAATGGAAAAAGATTTTTGACAAGAAGCAGCCAAAGCAAACGACTTTAAGGTCTGTTCTTTTTCTTTTAATATATTTTTCTGAACAATGGTTACAATTTGGGCCAACAAAAAGAAAAAGGGTCAAAGCTGCTACGTGCATGATTTCACAAACTAGTCATTCCCCCCTTCAGATTTCAAGATGATCATTAACATTTTCTTTGCTCTCTCCTTTTTTCCTTCTTTTGAGCAGCAACCCCTTTGCGAGCAGGACCATCAATTGCAACCAATAGCCAGGTTATTATTTCAAGGATTAAAAATTTGCTGAGTAAGCATGTGTTTGGTTGTATGGAAATGTGGAATTCGAGTTTAGGAGCACCTCAATCGTTTAGGTTTTGGATACCTTCTTCTTATGTGGTTTTCATACCACTGAAGCACACTTAAGTTTCTTCTTTTTACTGAGTCACCATGGTCTGTTATATTCTTTGTTTGTGGCTCTTCTTCCCCCCTCTAGTGGGTATAAACTAGAGAATTTTACTTGAGATCACAAGGATGATCAAATTTGAAATCAATTTATGAGTTCTTGAGTAGCCAATTTTTTTAATTGAAATAAAATGGTAATATTTTCTTAGGAGATAAGATCCATGCATAGTTTTCCTCTTCTCTTCCTTTTCTACGCAAGCACTAGTCACTGAGACAGCTGATACTGCATATTAAGTAGAAGTTCATTTTCAAAATCTATACTATTATATAAAGCAGCTAAGGATTGGAGAGTCTATTTTTTGTCATCTCCTTCAAACATTTTTATATCCGAAAATACTCTTGTTGCATTCGATCTGATTAATTCTATTTAAAATTAAAGGTTGTGATTTTTTTGAATTTAATAAAACCATCTCCAGTTGTATTACATTCACAAATGGCAATTTTTAAGATTTCATCCATCTTTGCTTGTCATCTCCTCAAAATTTTCTTTATTGCCTCTCACCAAAAGTGACATTATTTTCTATATTTACTCTTGTCTCCGGTCTCTTTTTCTCAAAACACGGTCTTTTAATTATTATTCAATTTCTATTGCCGGCATGGGATTTGTTCAGTAGCGAGCGAGGATAACAGTCGAAATCAGACATTTGATACTTGGTTGCAATAGTAGAGAGATGAATTGACAAAGAGAGTTTGTACTTTTCTAATTATGTCAGATATGGTAAGACTTAAACCATAAGACTTGACAACATGTTAGTAAAGATACCCAAATAAGGAGGTATAAAATGATAATATTTTATCCAGAAGATATTCAATATTATAATATATTTCCTTTTAGTCTCCTCTTTTTCTTTTTATTTATGTTAGTCAAATTGAAGAGGACATCAGAGCATTATGTAAATAAAGCACAAAATTGAGGTCCATGTAGTAAGCTACAAAAAATGATTTAGCCTCTATTATAATACACTTATTGATTTGGTACACTAATTTTTTCAATCTATTTTTTTTTCTTATGATGATGTCATCATCACTATACACAAAATGGTTTGCAAATATAAAAAAATATAATTAATGACAAAAAGATAAAATATGCCAAAAAAATAATGTTTCTGCAGTTATTCTATTTTAGCACATCCATTTTAATCAATTGTTATAAGTTATGCGGTCTCATAATTTTTTATTTTGTTACAAGATGAATACTAAAATTTGCATTTGTGCAATAATTTCATTTTTTACTCCATTAATCCATTTGGAACTAAAATTTGACTTTTTTTTTTTGCGCTACTTGTTGACAACTGTGTTGGCAGACTCCTTTATTTTAGTTGTCATTTTGCTTAATGTTTATTTTGCCAAATTATGTGTACTTTTTACGAAACTTTTATATTTGGACCCCCTGATGACATTAAATAATTTTTACCCTACTTTATAATTTAGTCTGATTTTGTAACTGACTATTTATTTCTATTGACTTATCCCTAATTTTTATTTACAACTTTCCTTTTTAATTCCGTGGTTGCTAAAATCTTGATCCTTATTTCGAAGCATATTTATGCAAAAGATTTAAATTATATTCAGGTGAGTATCTTTCTATTTATTTTATCATTTTCAAATTGATATGTACCGGTTCCCTAACAACCCAATACATATTTGATAAGAGGCTACTCCATTTATAAGAAGAATATACTTTTATTATTATATGCTGCAATTGATTTGTATCTCCCAATTAGTAAGAAGAATATATGCCATGTATTCTTTGGATAACCTTTCAAGATTTAGCAATTAATGATCCATTTATAAGATTGTGTGTCTAATTTTTCTTTGATTTTTCATTAATACCCCTCCTTTTTATTCTTTCTCTTGATAAAATTAGATTGATTTTTTTACTTTCATATTTTGAATCGATGTCTGAGACTGAGGTGAAATATGCCTTAAAATTTGATAATATTTTCTTGAGATCAGATTTCTTATTAGAGGGGAGAAATTTATCACTACTCCCAGTATCATACCTCATTACTTATTTTTATTGGTTTATGAATTTGAGTTGTCTCATTTGTGTTTTTTCATTGTGTATTTATGCCACCGAAACTCAATAATTAATAACAATTTATACCAGCATATAAAAATCTTGTGAAATTTATTTTCACAAGTACACTTTATCATCACTTGTATTAGTTTGTACCAGCATTTATAATGATGTGAATAATTAGATCAACGAAGTTTGGATATTATTTATTAAATATTTATATCATTATATAATTAATAAGTTAGAAAGAATTAACACATATTTCAACAATTATGAACTTGTAAGTATAGGAACACTAATTAACTACAAATGGATAAAATTCGCCATCAAATAATCACTATTTATTAATTATTATATTCAATGCATTTTTAAATTTTATTAATTATCATAAATGTTGTTACATTATTAGTTTAAAATAAAACAAATATGAATAGCATAAATAAAATTATTTGCCGCAACACACGGATATGCAGCTAGTTCTAAGTAAAATTAGAACTAAAATAGTTTGTTTCAAAATATTGCATATTATGTGTTTTCATTATTTCTGGTCGTCAATTGCAAAGTTCTTTTTCTTTTTCTTTATAATAATACTATTACAAAGTTTATATATGTGTCAGTGACGCAATTCGTTACTTAACTTGATAGAATTATCCATTGATATTCTCTAATTGGGTTTATCATTACATTTGAAAATTGAAAAAATAAATTGTGTTTATCAGTACATTTGAAAATAAAAAAAAATAAAAACAGGAAATTGACTGGCAAAAAAAAAATGCATATGCCCAGTATTTGGGCATATGAGTAGTCAATAAATCTTCAACACGCCAAAAGCAAAGACTGCACACTCATGATACGGGATCCTAAAAAAATTCATATCATTTTGTGCTGTATGTTCTTTTTTGGTTTCACATTAATCGATTAAAATACAAGCGTAATTATTCAGGAAAAAAATTTATCTGTGTACTCGGGGCTTTGTTCATTTGAAACATGAGAGCATCTGGGATTCTGTTGTGAAATTGGACTGATACTTTTAGAGGAACCTGCTTTCTGACAGACTACAGCTTTCAGTGTTTCACCGTCTTAGTAATACATACATGCGTAAAGCTTTTGTATTTTTTAGAGAAATCAGAGAGAAACAAATAAATAACATGTTAATGACATGACATAATCAGATTCACGTTTCATGTACTCGGGGCTTTGTTCATTTGAAACATGAGAGCATCTGGGATTCTGTTGTGAAATTGGACTGATACTTTTAGAGGAACCTGCTTTCTGACAGACTACAGCTTTCAGTGTTTCACCGTCTTAGTAATACATACATGCGTAAAGCTTTTGTATTTTTTAGAGAAATCAGAGAGAAACAAATAAATAACATGTTAATGACATGACATAATCAGATTCACGTTTCATGTCTGACAAGGAAGCGTCAATCTCCACAAGATGCCTAAGTTTGGAATGAATATAATTCAATAGATAAAATAAAAACTAAGAATGAGTTGTGAAGTTTTTCATTTATCTTCTAGTTTGGAAAGTTTGTTGTATCAAAACTCAAAAATTCAAGTGGACGCAACTTAGAACCACGAACTCATCATAAAAAAAAAAGAATACAAGGCAACAAATTTGAAAAGCACATCCCATACACAGTGGTCAGATTCACTCTACAATTCTACATCAATTTTCATTGTTCTTTATACTCTTCTATCCTCATGAAAATTGATATCTTATTTACACTTAACAAATTGCACAGGAATTCTGGAAAGAATTCTACATTTACCCTTGAGAAAAAACTAGGAGGTACAGAGATACACCAACAGCAACCTCTAAGCTAGATTAATGTCTTACAAATCTATCTATATATATATATATATTTTTGGTGCATGCTCATTTGGTTTCTGCATTGATTACTGCAGTATCATCTCAGCCCTCCTTTTCTTGCTATCTGTTTCTCTTCTTTCACTGTCCATGAATCCTCCTCGAAACCAGTATTTCTCAGTGACAGTACCTTTCACATAGATTTATACCGACCTTAATTCTAAACTGAACAACCGGCCTTTTGTTAGAATTAACACCTTTCTCTTCAATTATATCTTCCTTAGATACCTCCATTAGAGGTGCAAAGATCTCAATAACTGAAATACCTTTTCTTTCACCAGGCATGTGATACTTGCCTCTCTCCATGGCGCAGGGTTTGGAACCAGAAACAGGTTTCACTGAACCACTTCATTCTCTCTTTCTGTGTTGGTATGTACAATTGGAGCGAACCCATCTAAAACCCAAATGAAGAAGAGACTTCCATAGCTAAAAGGAGACCCTTTCTTTATGTTGGCTGGCACAGAACTTTCATTAGTAACAGAAGGGTTAATGTGTGTTGTCGGGACAGGAAAAACTGGCAGCCAACCTGATACATGACATCCTACTACATTTCCAGCATCTTTGAAAGTTTCGACCTTTCTACTGCGTGCAAATGGAAATCCAGTGATTGAACATGCAAAAGGGACTTCCATTTCTGTTTCAAATCTGTAGAGGTCAAGAACTACACCACAGCTGCTCAAACTATGGTTAGGATCAGACTGACCTGTAAACCCTTGAACAGGTGCAATCTACTCGAGTACATGAATAACTTTGCAATTAGTTCGACCTGACATTTAGACTAAATGACGGACAATTTGCCAACGTGAGAAATGTATTTGATCATTACATCAGCAAGGGCATTTAATAGGGCCTCCAGTAGGACTATTGCTAGTAGAAATTCTGTTCATTATGGTCTTTTGGGATTCAATTCAAGAATTACTAGAAGCATATCCATCTCCATCTGGTATGTTCTTTCACCAAATATCAGTAACGATTAGAAAATCCTAGATGCTGGCACCATTTGAAAGATAAATTAGATGGAGAGTTCGAGAGCGTCTATGCATGGGATAAAAGAACTCACTGTCACATTAATTGAGCTGAAGATGATGTCCCTCTATTATTTGTTCGTGAAGTACCTAAACTTAGAACCTTTCAATATAGCCAGCAATTTTTCTATTGTTGCTACCATGGTTTGGAGAATGTATCAGCAGCATCTGGACATGTTTTGGACAAAGAACACTGGGAAGAGGCTCCCTTAACAGTTCGCGTTACGCCGATTCACCTTGTGGTTTGTTTGAGACGGACTAATTATTAGGATTGGACTCTTCAGTGGTGGGAGGATGTGATTGATGATCAGAACACAAAACAGAGATTTGGGAGGCGGCAAGTATATATTTTGTTTAATTAGAGGATGAAGATACAATAGGCTGCAGAGTGAAGAGGAAAGGAGCAATTGTCTACGACTGTTTTCTTGGCATTTATTTTATTTCTTTAATTACTTGTAGATTTTAGAAATGCCATATATATTAAGTGAACAAAAATATCGAATTTTGCATGATTTGATCAGAAAAATTGTAAAGTTATCATGCCAATGTCTGAATACTTGAGATATGCTTATATAGGCGCGGAACAAAGCTGACTTATCAAATGTGTTATTCCGAATTTCGTTTGCAATTTTGAATGGATGAGTAATGCCTTGAACAAAATGAAAAACAACTGAGAATTAAATTGAATAGAGTAGAGTTGAATAAATTAGAATAAAATAGAAATTATTCTAAATTAAATTTTGTTGAACAAAATAAACCACCGTCAAATAAAAATTAATTCATAGTACATAATAAAATAGCTAGTTTACAATCTCAATTTACAAATAGTACCGCTGAAAACCTAGATATATTGCCAGAAAATAGGGTGTTGTATGTTATGATTTCATGAAAAAACTATAACATACAAGGAGAGATGAAGAAGCGAAACGCACAGAATAGTGATCGTCTGATCTTCTACAAACGACGTCGGAGAAGAAAAGAGGAGGACAAGACAGTCATCACATAAGCAAAAAAATGAAATTGTGCCAAATACCTCACTTTCGTCTGCGGCCTCCGTACGCGATTTTGGCACTGCAAAATCTCTTTGAATCCAATTCGCATGACCTTCTTATTAAGACTTTCTTAATAATGCTCTCACTGAGCGTTCGTCTTGATGTTGGCAATAAGGCGAGTTGACTTGACTTGACTTAATACGAACGATATGCAACCTTTTTTTTTCCTTTTTCATCTGACTTTGTTCATAAGAAAACCGATAACTTATGACCGCATTTTCTTTCCAGTTTAAAAGAAGTAAAATTGTGGGTATGGTGCTTCTTGATTCTCAAGTAATTTCTCTCTCTGACCAGAAGGTCTGCATGATGTGTCTGTTATAGCTAGAAGACAGTATTGGTGTATGAGATTTGGAGTCATTGTTTGAGGAGGATGTAGTAATAAAATGTCTATGCTTTTGAAAAGCAAGCCCCAGAAAAGGCTATTCTTATCCGTAAAGGAACTTGTTACAGCCGAGAAGATTGTTTTCTTCTTACCCATAAAGGAACTTGTTACAGCCGAGAAAAAGAAGAGTAGCTTGAGAGAGAAAGGAAAAAAAAATGCCAGAAGTGATAGCTAAATTTTTACTTCAAAGACCAAGCTTGTTTGTTTAAATTACTAGGAATATGTATGTCCTTCCCTGTTCTAAGTAGGGTTATTTTTATATTAAAAAACAAAAAAAAATACAAAATACAAAAGAAAAACTATTTTAAAAAAGTATAAAAAAGGGTTGTAGAACGGCCAAAAAATGACAAATTTTTTTATATATTTTTGGAAAAGCTAATAAATTTTTTTATAACATACTATAATTTCATGAATATTAAAGCAACCAACTGAGAAAAAAACACCTGAAATACAAAAAGGTCACTAAAATTAGTATATTATTTTGGACAGTTAAGTATTTCGGGACATTTTTCTCTCAATTGGTTGTTCCAGAGTTCATGAATTTTAGAATATTATAGATCACTTTGTTAGCTTTAAAAAAAATAAAAACGTTAAATTTCAGCAAACGAAAAAAAATTAGTATGTGGCCTAGTCTTTTTTGGACCATCCGTCTGTAGCCTTTCTTTCTTTTTTTTTTGGTATTTTTTTAAAAATAAACTTGTTTTATAATTTCAAGTTTTTATTTTTTATGTATAAAAATGACCCCGCTATGTATCGTATAGAATGTCAGCCAACCCAAAAAGATTTCATTAAATTAGGCTTTGTTAATTGCTTCAGCATTATTTTTATACGTGATTTCGGCGCTGTGAAATCCTTTCGAATTCAATTCGCGCTATGTTCAGATCAGGAGACATGATATCTCCAAATCCATTTATCGTTTCCCTTCTCGCGATTTTATTTTGATCTATTTCAATGGGAATCCCTCGCCGTCGACTTATGCGGGAATGACTTTATTTAATTAAGTGTATCGAGTCATCGACAGTCACTCGTTTATGTCATTATATTTAAAAAACAAAAGATTAACAAAATCTGAATTGCTCAATATAAATGACTAAACGTTGACGCTGCTCATTTTGTCAAAATTATTGCAACATCACGCAATCTAGTCCACTTCATAAAATGGAGCGATGGTACAAACGATATGAACCGTCTGATGCGAAATAAATCCGATCCAGCTCTATATCGACTCTCACGGAGTCTGAGAGGAGCTGAACCCGAGTTCTTCGGTTATTCGACTTATTTCCCTCTCTAAAATCTCAATCGCCCGAATTCCTTGTTTGGTGCGGTCGCGAGACCCAAGTCCCTCGGTACCGCCGAAAAATGTCGGAAATGGACAACATGAAAACGGGAAGGGACGTCCTCGGTACCGCCGAATACGAGTCCGGGAGCGCAAAATGTGAAAACGGGACACGACGCCCACGGTACCGCCGAAAACGAGTCCGGAAGTGCAAACATGAAAACGGGATCTGACGCCCTCGGTACCGCAAAAATCGAGTCCGGGCGCAAAACATGAAAATAGAACCCGACGCTCTCGGTATCGCCGAAAATGAGTCAGGGAGCATAAAACATGAAAAATGGACCCTACGCCCTCGGTACCGTTGAAAACGAGTCTAGGAGCACAAACCATGAAAACGGGACCCAACGCACTCGGCACCGTCGAAAACGAGTCCGGGAGCACAAAACATGGAAACGAGACACGACGCCCTCGGTACCGCCGAAAACGAGTCCGGGCGCGCAAAAAATGAAAACGGGACCCGACACCCTTGGAACCGCCGAAAATGAGTCCGGGCGCGCAAAACAAGAACACGAGACCCGACGCCCCCATTACCGCCGAAAACGAGTTCGGGAGCGCAAAACGGCACCCGACGCCCACGGTACCGCCAAAAACGAGTACGGGAGCGCAAAACATGAAAACGAGATCCGACGCCCTCGGTGCCGCCGAAAATGAATCCGAGCGCGCAAAACATGAAAACGGAAACCCGACGCCCTCGGTACACGCTGAAAGCAAGTCTGGGCGCGCAAAACATGAAAACAGGAAGGGATGCGCAAAACATGAAAACGGGACCCGACACCCCCAGAACCGCCGAAAACGAGTCCGGGCGCAAAAAGTGAAAACGGGACCCGACACCCTCGGAAATGTCGAAAACGAGTCTAGGCGCGCAAAACATGAAAACGAGACCTGACGCCCCTAGAACGGTCAAAAACGAGTCTAGACGCGCAAAACAAGAAAAAGAGACTCGACGCCCTGATACCGTCGAAAACGAGTCAGGTAGCGTAAAATATGAAAACGAGACTCGCCCTCGGTACCGCAGAAAATGAGTCTGGACGCACAAAACATGAAAACGGTACCACGCCCTCGGTACCACCGAAAATGAGTATGAGCGCGCAAAATAAGAAAACGAGAACCGACGCCCTCGGAACCGCCAAAAACGATTCCGGGCACGCAAAATAAGAAAACAAGACCCGACGTCCCAAACACTCTCGAAATGAGTCCGGGAGCGCAAAACGTGAAAACGGGACCCGGCTCACTCGGCACCGCCAAAAATGAGTCTGGGGCGCGCAAAACAAGAACACGGGACCCGACGCCCCCAGTACCGCCGAAAACGAGTCCGGGAGCGCAAAACAAGAAAAAGGGACCCGACACCCTCGGTACCGTTGAAAACGAGTCTAGGAGTGCAAAAAATGAAAAAGGGACCCGACGCCCTCGGTACCGCCGAAAACGAGTCCGGGAGCGCAAACCATGAAAAAGGGACCCGCCCTCGGTACCGTCGAAAATGAGTCCGGACGCGCAAAATATGAAAATAGGACCCGACGCCCACGGTACTGCCGAAAACGAGTACGAGCGCGCAAAACATGAAAATGTGAACCAACGTCCTCGAAACCGCGGAAAATGATTTCGGGCGCGCAAAACAAGAAAACGGGACCCGACGCCCCTAGTACCGCCCAAAACGAGTCCGGAAGCGCAAAACATGAAAAAGAGACCCGAGGCCCACTATATCGCCGAAAACGAGTCCGGGAGCGCAAAACATAAAAACGGGACCTGACGCCCACGGTACCGTCGAAAATGAGTCCCGGTGCATAAAATATAAAAACGGGACACGACGCCCTCGGTACCGTCGAAAATGAGTCCGGGAGCGCAAAACATGAAAACGAGACGCGACGCCCTCGGTACCGCCGAAAATATGTCCGGGAGCGAAAAACATGAAAACGGGAAGGAACGCCCTCCGTACCGCCGAAAACGAGTCCGGGAGCGCAAAACATTAAAAAGGGACCCGACGCCCTCGTTACCGCCGATAATGAGTCTAGGAGCGCAAAACATGAAAACGGGACCCGACACCCTCAGTACCACCGAAAACGAGTATGGGGGTGCAAAACAGGAAAACGGGACCCGACGCCCACGGAACAGACGAAAACGAGTCCGGGAGCGCAAAACATAAAAACGGGACCCGACGCACACGGTACCGTCGAAAACGAGTCCCGGTGCATAAAATATAAAAACGGGACATGATGCCCTCGGTACCGTCGAAAATGAGTTCGGGAGCGCAAAACATGAAAACGAGACTCGACGCCCTCGGTACCGCCGAAAATATGTCCGGGAGCGAAAAACATGAAAACGGGAAGGAACGCCTCCGTACCGCCGAAAACGAGTTCGGGAGCGCAAAACATGAAAAAGGGACCCGACGCCCTCGGTACCGTCGATAATGAGTCTGGGAGCGCAAAACATGAAAATGGGACCCGACACCCTCAGTACCACCGAAAACGAGTATCGGGGTGCAAAACATGAAAAAGGGACCTGACGCCCCTAGTCCTGCCCAAAACGAGTCCAGGAGCGCAAAACATGAAAAAGGGACCCGAGGCCCACTGAACCGCCGAAAATGAGTCCGGGAGCGCAAAACATGAAAACGGGACCCGACGCCCTCGGTACCGTCGAAAATGAGTCTCGGAGCGCAAAACATGAAAACGGGACTCGACGCCCTCGCTACCGCCGAAAATATGTCCGGGAGCGAAAAACATGAAAACGAGAAGGAACGCCCTCCGTACGTATGAGTCCGGAGCGCAAAACATGAAAAACCCGACGCCCCTGCAAAATGAGTTTGGGAGTGCAAAACATAAAAACGGGACCCGACACCCTCAGTACCGCCGAAAGAGTGTATGGCGGTGCAAAACAGGAAAACGGGACCCGACGCCCACGAAAACGCCGAAAACGAGTCCGGGCGCGCAAAACAAGAACACGTGACCCGACGCCCCTAGTACCGCCGAAAACGAGTCCGGGAGCGCAAAACATGAAAAAGGTACCCGAGGCCCACTAAACCGCCGAAAACGAGTCCGGGCGCGCAAAACATGAAAACGGGACTCGACGCCCTCCGTACCGCCGAAAACGAGTCCGGGATCGCAAAACATGAAAACGGGACCCGACACCCTCAGTACCGCCGAAAACGAGTATGGGGGTGCAAAATAGGAAAACAGGACCCGACGCCCACGGAACCGCCGAAAACGAGTCCGGGCACGCAATACAAGAACACGGGAAGCGACGCCTCCGCTATCGCCGAAAACGAGTCCCGGAGCAAAAAACATGAAAACGGGACTCGACGCCCTCGGTATCGTCGAAAACATGATCGGGAGCGAAAAACATGAAAAGGGAAGGAACGCCCTCGGTACCACCGAAAATGAGTCCGGGGGCGCAAAATATGAAAAAGGGACCTGATACCCACGCTACCGCCGAAAACGAGTCCTGGAGCGCAAAACATTAAAACGTGACCCGATACCCACGGTACCGCCGAAAATGAGTCCGGGAGAGCAAAACATGAAAAAGGATCCCTACGCCCTCGGTACCGCCGAAAACAAGTCTGAGGCGTGCAAAACATGAAAACGGGACCCGATGCCCTCGGTACCGCCAAAAATGAGTATTGGGAAGCAAAACAGGACCCGACGCCCTCGGAACCGCCGAAAACGAGTCCGGGAGCACAAAACATGGAAACGGGACACGATGCCCATGGAAACGCCGAAAACAAGTCCGGGCGCGCAAAAAATGAAAACGGGACCCGACACCCTTGGAACCGCCGAAAATGAGTCCGGGTGCGCAAAACAAGAACACGAGACCCGACGCCCCCATTAACGCCGAAAACGAGTCCGGGAGCGCAAAACGGCACCCGACGCCCACGGTACTGCCAAAACGAGTACGGGAGCGCAAAACATGAAAACGAGATCCGGCGCCCTCGATTTCGCCGAAAATGAATCCGAGCGCGCAAAACATGAAAATGAGAACCCGACGCCCTCGCTACCGCTGAAAGCGAGGCTGGGCGCGCAAAACATGAAAACATGAAGGGATGCACAAAATATGAAAACGGGACCCGACACCCTCGGAACCGCCGGAAACGAGTCCGGGCGCAAAAACTGAAAACGGGACCTGACACCCCCGGAACCGTCGAAAACGAGTCTACTCGCGCAAAACATGAAAACGAGACCCGACGCCCCTAGCACCCCCGAAATGAGTTTGGGAGCGCAAAACGTGAAAACAGGACCCGGCTCACTCGGCACCGCCAAAAATGAGTACCGTCGAAACGAGTCCGTGAAAACGTGAAAACAGAACCCGACGCCCCCCGTACCACTGAAAACGAGTCCGGGAGCGCAAAACATGAAAAAGGGACCCGACACCCTCAGTACCGTCGAAACGAGTCTAGGAGCGCAAAACATGAAAAAGGGACCCGACGCCCTCGCTACCGCCGAAAACGAGTCCGGGAGTGCAAACCATGAAAACGGGACCCGCCCTCGGTACCGCAGAAAATGAGTCCGGGCGCGCAAAACATGAAAATACGACCCGACGCCCACGGTACTGCCGAAAACGAGTACGAGCGCGCAAAACATGAAAATGGGAACCGACGTCCTCAAAACCGCGGAAAATGATTTCGGGCGCGCAAAACAAGAAAAAGGGACCCGACACCCCTAGTACCGCCCAAAACGAGTCCGGGAGCGCAAAACATGAAAAAGGGACCCGAGGCCCCACTATACCGCCGAAAACGTGTCCGGGAGCGCAAAACATAAGAAAGGGACCGACGCCCACGGTACCGTCGAAAACAAGTCCGGGAGCGCAAAACAAGAAAACGGGACTCGACGCCCCGGTACAACCGAAAACAAGTCCGGGAGCGCAAAATAAGAAAACGGACTCGACGCCCAGGTACCGCCGAAAACGAGTCCGGGAGCAAAAAACATGAAAACGGGACCCGACGCCGACGGTAGCGCCGAAAACGAGTCTTGGTGCATAAAATATAAAAACTGGACACGACGCCCTCGATACCGTCGAAAATGAGTCCGGGAGCGCAAAACATGAAAACGAGACTCGACGCCTTCGGTACTGCCGAAAATATGTCCGGGAGCGAAAAACATGAACACGGGAAGGAACGCCCTCCGTACTGCCGAAAACGAGTCCGGGTGCGCAAAATATGAAAAAGGGACCCGACGCCCTCGGTACCGCCGATAATGAGTCTGGGAGCGCAAAACATGAAATCGGGACCCGACTCCCTCGGTACCACCGAAAACGGGTATGGGGGTGCAAAACAGGAAAACGGGACCCGACGCCCACGGAACTGCCGAAAACGAGTCCGGGCGCGCAAAACAAGAACACGGGACCCGACGCCCTAGTACCGTCTAAAACGAGTCCGGGAGCGCAAAACATGAAAAACGGACCCGAGGCCCACTGTACCGCCGAAAACGAGTCCGGGAGCGCAAAACAAGAAAACGGGACCCAACCCCCACGATACCGCCGAAAACGAGTCCGGGAGCAAAAAACATGAAAACGGGACCCGAGGCCCACTGTACCGCCGAAAATGAGTCCTGGAGCGTAAAACATTAAAACGGGACCTGATACACACGGTACCGCCGAAAACGAGTATGGGAGCGCAAAACATGAAAAAGGGTCCCTACGCCCTCGGTTCGCCGAAAACTAGTCCGGTAGCACAAAACATGAAAACGGGACCCGACGCGCTCAGCACCGCAAAAAACGAGTCCGGGAGCTCAAAACATAGAAACGGGATACGACGCCCTCGGTACCGCCAAAAACAAGTCTAAGGCGCACAAAACATGAAAACGGGACCCGATGCCCTCGATACCGCTGAAAACGAGTATCGGGGCGCAAAACAGAAAACGGGACGCCCTCGGACCGCCGAAACGAGTCCGGAGCGCAAAAACGTGAAAACGGGACCCGACGCCCCCAATACCGCCGAAAATGAATCCGGGAGCGCAAAACATGAAAACGAGACCCGACGCCCCCGGTACCGCCGAAAACGAGTCCGGGAGCGCAAAACATGAAAAAGGGACCCGACGCCCTCGGTACCACCGAAAAAGATTCCGGGAGCGCAAACCATGAAAATGGGACCCGCCCTCGGTACCGCCGAAATTGAGTCCGGGCGAGCAAAACATGAAAATAGGACCTGACGCCCTCGGTACTTCCGAAAATGAGTTCGAGCGCGCAAAACATGAAAACGGGACCGGACGTCCTCGCTACCGCCGAAAACGTGTATAGGGGCGCAAAACAGGAATACAGGACTCGATGCCCTCGGAACTGCCGAAAACGAGTCCGGGCGCGCAAAACAAGAACACAGGACCCGACGCCCCGTACTGCCGAAAATGAGTCCGGGAGCGCAAAACGTGAAAACGGGACCCGACGCCGATAGTACCGCCCAAACGAGTCCGGGAGCGCAAAACATGAAAAAAGGAACCGACGCCCTCGGTACCGTCGAAAAATAGTCCGGGAGGGCAAAACATGAAAAAAGGACCCGACTCCCTCGGTACCGCCGAAAATGAGTCAGGGATCGCAAACCATGAAAACGGGACCCGCCCTCGGTACCGCCGAAAATGAGCGCGGGCGCGCAAAACATGAAAACGAGACCCGACGCCCGGGACGCGAATCGGTATCAAAACGAGTCCGGAGCCGCGCGAAAACGAGTCCGGGAGCACAAAATATAAAAATGGGAACCAACGCACTCGGCACCGGCAAAAACGAGTCCGGGAGCACAAAACATGGAAACGAAACACGACGCCCTCGGTACCGTCGAAAACGAGTCCGGGTGCGCAAAACAAGAACACGGGACCCGTCGCCCCCGGTACCGACGAAAATGAGTCCGGGAGCGCAAAACGTGAAAACGGGACCCGACGCCCATAGTACCGCCCAAATAAGTCCGGGAGCGCAAAACACGAAAAAGCGACCCGACGCCCTTGGTACCGTCGAAAATGAGTCCGAGAGCACAAAATATGAAAAAGGGATCCGACGCCCTCGCTACCGTTGAAAACGAGTTCCGGAGCTCAAACCATGAAAATTGGACCCGCCCTCGGTACCGCCGAAAACGATTGCGGGCGCGCAAAACATGAAAACGAGACCCGACGCCCTCGGTAGCGCTGAAAATGTGTACGAGTGTGCAAAACATGAAAACGGGACCCGACGCCCCCTAGTACCGCCCGTCGAAAATGAGTCCGGGAGCGCAAAACGTGAAAACGGGACCATACTCCCTCGGTACCGCCGAAAACGAGTTCGGGAGCGCAAACTATGAAAAAGGGACCGACGCCCTCGGTACCATTGAAAACGAGTTCCGGAGCACAAACCATGAAAATGGGACCCGCCTTCGGTACCGTCGAAAACGAGTGCGGGCGCGCAAAATAGGAAAACGAGACCCGACGCCCTCGGTTTCGCTGAAAACGATTACGAGCGCGCAAAACATGAAAACGGGACCCGACACCCCTAGTACCGCCCGCCGAAAATGAGTTCGGGAGCGCAAAATGTGAAAACGGGGCTCGAGGCCCACTATACCACCGAAAACGAGTCCGGGAGCGCAAAACATAAAAACGGGACCTGACGCACTCGGCACCTCCAAAAACGATTCTGGGAGCACAAAACATGGAAACGGCACACGACGGCCTCGATATCACCGAAAACGAGTCCGGGCGCGCAAAACTTGAAAACGGGACCTGACGCCCTCGGTACCGTCGAAAACGAGTATGGGGGCTCAAAATTGGAAAACGTAACCAACGCCCCCGGTAATGCCGAAAAAGAGTCCGGGAGCGCAAAACATAAAAACGAGACCCGAGGCCCTCGGTACCACCGAAAACGAGCCCGGGCGAGCAAAACATGAAAACGGGACCCGACGACCATGGTACCGTCGAAAATGAGTTTGAGAGCGCAAAACAAGAAAACAGGATCTAACGCCCTTGGTATAGCCGAAAACGAGTCCGGGCGCGCAAAACATGAAAATGGTACCCGATGCCATCGATACGCCGAACTCGAGTCCGGACACGCAAAACATGAAAACAGGACCCGACGCCCACAGTAACGCTGAAAACGAGTCCGGTGGACAAATCATGAAAAAGGGACCCTACGCCCCCGGTACCGCCGAAAACGAGTCCGGGAGCACAAAACATGAAAACGGGACCCGACTCACTCGGCACCGCTAAAAACGAGTCCGGGAGCACAACACATGGAAACGGGACACGACGCCCTCGGAACCGCCGAAAACGAGTATGGGGGCGCAAAACAGGAAAATGGGACCCGACGCCCTCGGAACCGCCGAAAACGAGTCCGGCCGCGCAAAACAAGAATACGGGACCCGACGCCCTCGGAACCGCCGAAAACGAGTCCGGCCGCGCAAAACAAGAATACGGGACCCGACGCCCCCAGGACCGCCGAAAACGAGTTCGGGAGCGCAAAACGTGAAAACGAGACCCGACGCCCAGGGTACCACCGAAAACGACTCTAGGGAGCTCAAAACATGAAAAAGGGACCCGACGCCCTCGGTACCGCCGAAAACGAGCCCGGGAGCACAAACCATGAAAACGGGACCCGTCGAAAATGAGAACGGGCGCGCAAAGCATGAAAATAGGACCCGACTGCCAAAAACGGTCACGAGCGCGCAAAACATGAAAACGGGAACCGACGTCCTCGAAATCACGAAAAATGATTCCGGGCGCGAAAAACAAGAAAATGGGACCCGACATCCCTAGTACCGTCGAAAATGAGTCCGAGAGCGCAAAACGTGAAAGCGGGACCCGAAGCCCACGGTACCACCGAAAATGAGTCCGGGAGCGCAAAACATGAAAAAGGGACCCGACGCCCACGGTACCGTCGAAAACGAGTCCGGGAGCGTAAAACAAAATAATGGGACTCGTCGCCTTGGTACCGCCGAGAACGGGTCTGGGAGCAAAGAACATGAAAACGGGACCCGATTCCCACGGTAGCGCCGAAAACGAGTCCGGGAGTATAAAATATGAAAACTAGACACGACGCCCTCGGTACCGTCGAAAATGAGTCCGAGAGTGCAAAACATGAAAACGGGACTCGACGCCCTCGCTACCGCCGAAAAAATGTTCGGGAGCGAAAAACATGAAAAAGGGAACCGCCCTCGATATCGCCGAAAATGAGTCCAGGCGCGCAAAACATGAAAACGGGACCCGACGCCCTCTGTACCCCCGAAAATGAGTACGAGTACGCAAAACATGAATACGGCAACCGACGCCTCGGAACCGCCGAAAAGAGTCCGGGCGCGCAAAAAAAGAAAACGGGACCCGACGCCCCTAGTATCGCCGAAAACGAGTATAGGGGCGCAAAAACAGGACCCGACGCCCTCGGAACCGCCGAAAATGAGTTCAGGCGCGCAAAATAAAGAACATAGGACCCGACGCCCCCGGTACCGCCGAAAACGAGCCCGGGAGCGCAAAACGTGAAAACGGGAACCGACGCTCGCGATGCGCCGAAACGAGTCCGAAAAACATGAAAATGGGACCGGTACCATCGAAAACGCAGTCCGGGAGCGCAAAACATGAAAAAGGGACCCAACGCCCTCGGTACCGTCGAAAATGAGTTTCGGAGCGCAAACCACAAAACGGACCCGCCCTCGCTACCGCCGAAAATGAGTGCGGGCGCGCACAACATGAAAACGGGACCCGACGCCCTCGGTACCGCTGAAAATGAGTACGAGCGCGCAAAACATGAAAACGAGACCCGACGCCCCAAGTACCGCCCGTCGAAAACGAGTCTGGGAGCGCAAAATGTGAAAACGGGACCCGAGGCCCACTATACCGCCGAAAACTAGTCCGATAGCGCAAAATATGAAAAGGGACATGTCTCCCTCGCTACCGCCGAAAAGAGTCCGGGAGCTCAAAACATGAAAACGGGACCCGACGCACTCGGCACCGCCAAAAACGAGTCTAGGAGGACAAAACATGGAAACGAGACACGACACCCTCAATACTGCCCAAAATGAGTCAGGGCGCGCAAAACTTGAAAACGGGACCTGACGCCCTCGGAACCGCCGAAAAAGAGTATGGGGCTCAAAACTGGAAATCGGGACCCGACGCCCTCGAACCGCCAAAAATGAGTCCGGGCGCGCTAAACAAGAACAAGGGACCTAACGCCCACGATAACGTCGAAAACGAGTTCGGGAGCGCAAAACATGAAAAAGGGACCTTATACCCTCGGTACCGCCGAAAATGAGTCCGGGAGCAAAAAACATGAAAACGGGACCTAACGCCCACGCTACCGCCGAAATCGAGTCCAGGAGCGCAAAACATGAAAACAGAACCCGACGCCCTCGGTACCGCCGAAAATGAGTATGGGGGCGCAAAACAGGAAAACGGGACCCGACGCCCTCGGTACGGCCAAAAACGAGGCCGGGCTCGCAAAACAAGAACACGGGACCCGACGCCCCCGGTTCCGCCAAATATGAGTCCAAGCGCAAAACGTGAAAACGGGACCCGACGCCCCTAGAACGGCCGAAAATGAGTCCGGTCGCGAAAAAAACGGGACTCGACTCCCCGGTACCGTCGAAAACGAGTCCGGGAGCGCAAAACATGAATAAGGGACCCGACGCGCTCGCTACCGTCGAAAATGAGTCCGGGAGCGCAAAACATGAAAAAGGGACCCGACGCCCTCAGTACCGCCGAAAACGAGTCCGGGAGCGCATACCATGAAAAAGGGATCCGACGCCCCTAGTACCGCCCGCCGAAAACGAGTCCGGGAGAGCAAAACGTGAAAACGGGACACGACGCCCTTGGTACCGCCGAAAACATGTATGGAGGCGCAAAACAGTAAAACGGGACCCGACGCCCTCGGAATCGCCGAAAACAAGTCCGGGCGCGCAAAATGAGAACACGGGACCCGACGCCCACGGTAACGAGTCCCGGAGCGTAAAACATGAATAATGGACACGATGCCCTCGCTACCGCAGAAAATGAGTCCAGGCGCGCAAAAATAGAAAACGGGACCTAACGCCCTCGGTACCACCGAAAACGAGTATGGGGCGCAAAATTGGAAAATGGGACCCGACACCCTCAGAACCGCCGAAAATGAGTTCGGGCGCGCAAAACAAGAACACGGGACCCAACGCCCCCGGTAACGCCGAAAAATAGTCCGGGAGCGCAAAACTTGAAAGCTAGATCCGACTCCCTCGATTAAGTCGAAAACGAGTCCGGGCACGCAAAACATGAAAACGGGACCCGATGACCACGGTTCCGTCGAAAATGAGTAAGGGAGCAAAACAAGAAAATGGGATCCGACGCCCTCGGTATCGCCGAAAATGATTCCGGGCGCGCAAAACAAGAAAATGGTACCCGATGCCCTCGGTACGTCGAAAATGAGTCTGGGAGCACAAAACTTGAAAACTGGACCCGACGCCCACGGTAACGCTAAAAACGAGTCCGGCAGCGCAAAACATGAAAAAGGGACCTTACGCCCTCGGTACCGCCGAAAACGAGTCCGAGAGCACAAAACATGAAAACAGGACCTGACGCACTCGGCACCACCAAAAACGTGTCTGGGAGCACAACACATGGAAATGGGACACGACGCCCTTGGTACCGCCGAAAACGAGTCCGGGCACGCAAAATATGAAAACGGGACCCGACGCCGACCGTACCGCCAAAAACGACTATGGGGGTGCAAAACAGGAAAACGGGACCCCACGCCCTCGGAACTGCCGAAAATGAGTCCGGGCGCGCAAAACAAGAACACGGGAACCGACGGCACCGGTTCCGCAAAATATGAGTTAGAGAGCGCAAAACGTGAAAACAGGACCCGACGCCCCTGGAACAGCCGAAAATGTGTCCGGCGCCGTCGAAAACAAGATCGGATGCAAAAAACGTGAAACGGGACCCGACGCCCTCGGTACCACCGAAACGAGTCCGGGAGCGCAAAACATGAATAAGGGACCCGACGCCCTCGCTACCGTCGAAAATGAGTCCGGGAGCGCAAAGCATGAAAAAGGGACCCGACGCCCTCGGTACCGCCGAAAACGAGTTCGGGAGGGCAAAACATGAAAAAGGGACCCTATGCCCTCGGTACCGCCAAAAACGAGTCCGGGTGCAAAAAACATGAAAACGGGACCTGGCGCCCACGGTAACGCTGAAAACGAGTCCGACAGCGCAAAACATGAAAAAGGGACCCTACGCCCTCGGTACCGCCGAAAACGAGTTCGGGAGCGCAAAACATGAAAATGGGACCCTAGGCCCTCAGTACCGGCGAAAACGAGTCCGGGAGCAAAAAACATGAAAACGGGACCCGACGCCCATAGTACCGTCGAAAACGATTCCGGGAGCGCAAAACATGAAAATGGGACCCGACGCCCTTGGTACCGCCGAAAACGAGTATGGGGGTGCAAAATATGAAAACGGGTCCCGACGCCCTCGGAATACCTGAAAATGAGTCCGGGCGCGCAAAACAAGAACACGGGACCCGACGCCCCCGGTTTTGCCAAATATGAGTCCGGGAGCGCAAAACGTGAAAACGGGACCCGACGCCCCTGGAACGGCCGAAAATGAGTCCGGGCGCGCAAAAAAAGTATACGGGACTCGACGCCTTGGTACCGTCGAAAACTAGTCCGGAATTAAAAAACGTGAAAACGGGACCCGACGCCCACGGTACCGCCGAAACGAGTCCGGGAGCGCAAAACATGAATAAGGGACCCGACGCTCTCGCTACCGTCGAAAATGAGTCCGAGAACGCAATACCTGAAAAAGGGACCCGACGCCCTCGATACCGCCAAAAACGAGTATGAGGGCTGAAAACTGGAAATCGGGACCCGACGCCCTCGGAACCGACGAAAATGAGTTTGGGCGCGCAAAACAAGAAAACTAGATCTGACGCCCTCGGTATCGTCGAAAACGAGTCCGGGCACGTAAAATATGAAAACGGGACTCGACGACCACGGCTCCGTCGAAAACGAGTCCGGAAACGCAAAACAAGAAAACGGGATCCGACGCCCTCGGTATCGCCGAAAATGAGTCCGGGCGCGAAAAACATGTTAATGGTACCAGATGGCCTCGACACGCCAAAACGAGTCCGGGCTCACAAAACATGAAAACAGGACCCGACGCCCACGGTAACGCTGAAAACGATTCTGGCGCGCAAAACATGAAAACGGGACCCGATGCCGTCCGTACCGCCAAAAACGACTATGGGGGTGCAAAATAGGAAAACGGGACCTGACGCCCTCGGAACCGTCGAAAACGAGACCGTGCGCGCAAAACAAGAACACGGGACCCGACTCCCCCGGTTTCGCCAAATATGAGTCCGGAGCGCAAAACGAGAAAACGGGACACGACGCCCCTGGAACAGCCGAAAATAAGTCTGGGCGTGCAAAAAAGAAAACGTGACTCGACGCCCCGGTTCCGTCGAAAATGAGTTCGGAAGCAAAAAACGTGAAAACGGGACCCGACGCCCACGGTACCGTCAAAAACGAGTCCGGGAGCGCAAAACATGAAAAAGGGACCCGACGCCCTCGGTACCACCGAAAATGAGTTCGGGAGGGCAAAACATGAAAAAGGGACCCTATGCCCTCGGAACCGCCGAAAACGAGTCCGGGAGCAAAAAACATGCAAACGGGACCCGACGCCCACGGTACCGCCGAAAACGATTCCGGGAGCGCAAAACAGGAAAACGGGATCCGATGCCCTCGGTATCGCCGAAAATGAGTCCGGGCGCGCAACAAATGAAAAGGGTACCCGATGCCCTCGGCACGCCGAAAATGAGTCTGGGCACAAAAAACATGAAAACAGGACCCGACGCCCATGGTAACGCTGAAAACGAGTCGGGCAGCGCAAATCATGAAAAAGGGACCCTACGCCCTCGGTACGGTCGAAAATGAGTCCGGGAGCACAAAACATGAAAACGGGACCGACGACCCCTCGATACCGTCGAAAACGAGTCCGGGAACGCAAAACATGAAAAAGGGACCCGACGCCCTCGTTACCGCCGAAAATGAGTCCGGGAGCGCAAACCATGAAAAAGGGAACCTACGCCCTCGGTACCGCCGAAAATGAGTTCTGGAGCGCAAAACATGAAAAAGGGACCCTAGGCCCTCAGTACCGCCGAAAACGAGTCCGGGAGCAAAAAACATGAAAACGGGACCCGACGCACACAGTACCACCGAAAACGATTACAGGAGCGCAATCCATGAAAACGGGACCCGACGCCCTTGGTACCGCCGAAAATGACTATGGGGGTGCAAAATAGGAAAACGGGACCCGACGCCCTCGGAATCGCCGAAAATGAGTCCGGGCGCGCAAAATAAGAACTCGGGTCCCGACGCCCCCGGTTCTACCAAATATTAGTCCGGGAGCGCAAAACGTGAAAACGGGACCCGACGCCCCTAGAACGGCCGAAAATGAGTCCGGCCGCGCAAAAAAAGAATACGGTTCTCGACGCCCCGGTACCGTCGAAAACGAGTCCGGAATTAAAAAACGTGAAAACGGGAGCCGACGCCCACGGTACCGCCGAAACTAGTCCGGGAGTGCAAAACATGAATAAGGGAACCTACGCCCTCGGTACCGTCGAAAATGAGTCCGGGAACGCAAATCTTGAAAAAGGGATCCGACGCCCTCGTTACCGCCGAAAACGAGTCCGGGAGCGCAAACCATGAAAAAGGGACCCTATGACCTCGGTACAGCCGTAAACGAGTTCGGGAGCGCAAAACATGACAAAGGGACCCTATGCCCACGGTACCGCCGAAAACGAGTACAGGAGAACAAAACATGAAAACGGGACACGATGCCCACGGTACCACTGAAACGAGTCCCGGAGCGCAAAACTTGAATAAGGGACCCGACGCCCTCGCTACCGTCGAAAACGAGTATGGGGGCGCAAAACATGAAAAAGGGACCCGACGCCCTCGGTACCACCGAAAACGAGTCGGGGAGCGCAAACCATGAAAAAGGGACCCCACGCCCTCGATACCGATGAAAACGAGTTCAGGAGCGCAAAACATGAAAAGAGACCCTATGCCCACGGTACCGCCGAAAACGAGTTCAGGAGAAAAAACATGAAAACGGGACTCGACGCCCACAATACCGCCAAAAATGATTCCGGGAGCGCAAAACATGAAAACGGGACCCGACGCCCTTGGTACCGCCGAAAACGAGTATGGGGGCGCAAAATAGGAAAACGGGACCCGACACCCACGGAATCGCCGAAAATGAGCTCGGGCGCGCAAAACAAGAACTCGAACCCGACGCCCCCGGTTCCGCCAAAAATGAGTTCGGAATCGCCGAAAATGAGCCCCGGGCGCAAAAAAGAAAACGTGACTCGACGCCGCGGTTCCGTCGAAAATGAGTTCGGAAGCAAAAAACGTGAAAACGGGACCCGACGCCCACGATACCGTCAAAAACGAGTCCGGGAGCGCAAAACATGAATAAGGGACCCGACGCCCTCGATGCACGTCGAAAACGAGTCCGGAACACAAAACATGAAAAAGGGACCCGACGCCCCGGCACCGCAAAAACGAGTCCGGAGCGCAAACCATGAAAATGGGACCCTATGCCCTCGGTACCGCCGAAAACGAGTTCGGGAGCGCAAAACATGAAAAAGGGACCCTATGCCCACGGTACCGCTGAAAACAATTTCGGGAGCGCAAAACATGAAAACGGGACCCGACGCCTTTGGTCGCCGAAAACGAGTATGGGGCGCAAAATAGGAAAACGGGACCCGACACCCTCGAATCGCCGAAAATGAGCCGGCGCGCAAAACAAGAACTCGATCCCGACGCCCCGGCTCCGCCAAATTTGAGTCCGGGAGCGCAAAACGTGAAAACGGGACCCGGCGCCCCGGAACGCCGAAAATGAGTCCGTGCGCGCAAAAAAGAATACGGGACTCGACGCCCGTGCACCGTCGAAACGAGTCCGAAATAAAAAAACGTGAAAACGGGACCCGACGCCCACGCACCGCCGAAACGAGTCCGGCGCGCAAAAAAATAATACGGGACTCGACGCCCGGTATCGTCGAAAATGAGTCGGGGATAAAAACGTGAAAACGGGACCCGACGCCCACGGTACGGCCGGAACGAGTCCGGGAGCGCAAAACATGAATAAGGGACCCGACGCCCTCGGTACCGTCGAAAACGAGTCCGGAAGCACAAAACATGAAAAAGGGACCCGACGCCCTCGCACGCAAAAAACGAGTCCGGGAGCGCAAACCATGAAAAAGGGACCCTACGCCCTCGCACGCCGAAACGAGTTCGGGAGCGCAAAACATGAAAAAGGGACCCTATGCCCACGTACCGCACCGAAACGATTTCGGGAGCGCAAAACATGAAAACGGGACCCGACGCCCTTGGTACCGCCGAAAACGAGTATGGGGGCGCAAAATAGGAAAACGGGACCCGACGCCCTCAGAATCGCCGAAAATGAGTCCGGGCGCGCAAAATAAGAACTCGGGATCCGACGCCCTCGGTTCCGCCAATATGAGTCCGGGAGCGCAAAACATGAAAACGGGACCCAGCACCCCTCGAACGGCCGAAAATGAGTCCGGGCGCGCAAAAAAAGAATACGGTTCTCGACGCCCGTGCACGTCGAAACGAGTCCGTAATTAAAAACGTGAAAACGGGAGCCGACGCCACGCGTGCCGCCGAAACTAGTCCGGGAGTGCAAAACATGAATAAGGGAACCTACGCCCTCGACCGTCGAAAATGAGTCCGGGAACGCAAATCTTGAAAAAGGGATCCGACGCCCTCGTTACCGCCGAAGACGAGTCCGGGAGCGCAAACCATGAAAAAGGGACCCTATGACCTCGGTACAGCCGTAAACGAGTTCGGGAGCGCAAAACATGACAAAGGGACCCTATGCCCACGGTACCGCCGAAAACGAGTACAGAAGAACAAAACATGAAAACGGGACACGATGCCCACAGTACCACTGAAACGAGTCCCGGAGCGCAAAACTTGAATAAGGGACCCGACGCCCTCGGTACCGTCGAAAACGAGTATGGGGGCGCAAAACATGAAAAAGGGACCCTATGCCCACGCTACCGCCGAAAACGAGTACAGAGAACAAAACATGAAAACGGGACACGATGCCCACAGTACCACTGAAACGAGTCCCGGAGCGCAAAACTTGAATAAGGGACCCGATGCCCCGATGCACGTCGAAAACTAGTATGGGGGCGCAAAACATGAAAAAGGGACCCGACGCCCTCGCTACCGCCGAAAACGAGCCGGGGAGCGCAAACCATGAAAAAGGGACCCCACGCCCTCGATACCGATGAAAACGAGTTCAGGAGCGCAAAACATGAAAAGAGACCCTATGCCCACGGTACCGCCGAAAACGAGTTCTGGAGAAAAAACATGAAAACGGGACTCGACGCCCACAATACCGCCAAAAATGATTCCGGGAGCGCAAAACATGAAAACGGGACCCGACGCCCTTGGTACCGCCGAAAACGAGTATGGGGGCGCAAAATAGGAAAACGGGACCCGACACCCACGGAATCGCCGAAAATGAGCTCGTGCGCGCAAAACAAGAACTCTGAACCCAACGCCCCCGGTTCCGCCAAAAATGAGTTCGGAATCACCGAAAATGAGCCCGGGGCGCAAAAAAGAAAACGTGACTCGACGCCCCGGTTCCGTCGAAAATGAGTTCGGAAGCAAAAAACGTGAAAACGGGACCCGACGCCCACGATACCGTCAAAAACGAGTCCGGGAGCGCAAAACATGAATAAGGGACCCGACGCCCTCGGTACCGTCGAAAACGAGTCCGGGAACACAAAACATGAAAAAGGGACCCGACGCCCTCGCTACCGCAAAAAACGAGTCCGGGAGCGCAAACCATGAAAAAGGGACCCTATGCCCTCGGTACCGCCGAAAACGAGTTCGGGAGCGCAAAACATGAAAAAGGGACCCTATGCCCACGGTACCGCTGAAAACAATTTCGGGAGCGCAAAACATGAAAACGGGACCCGACGCCCTTAGGTCAGCCAAAAACGAGTATGGGGGCGCAAAATAGGAAAACGGGACCCGACACCCTCGGAATCGCCGAAAATGAGCCCGGGCGCGCAAAACAAGAACTCTGATCCCGACGCCCCCGGTTCCGCCAAATTTGAGTCCGGGAGCGCAAAACGTGAAAACGGGACCCGGCGCCCCTGGAACGGCCGAAAATGAGTCCGTGCGCGCAAAAAAAGAATACGGGACTCGACGCCCCGGTATCGTCGAAAACGAGTCCGGAAATAAAAAACGTGAAAACGGGACCCGACGCCCACGGTACGGCCGAAACGAGTCCGGGCGCGCAAAAAAATAATACGGGACTCGACGCCCTGGTATCGTCGAAAATGAGTCAGGAAATAAAAAACGTGAAAACGGGACCCGACGCCCACGGTACCGCCGGAACGAGTCCGGGAGCGCAAAACATGAATAAGGGACCCGACGCCCTCGGTACCGTCGAAAACGAGTCCGGGAACACAAAACATGAAAAAGGGACCCGACGCCCTCGGTACCGCAAAAAACGAGTCCGGGAGCGCAAACCATGAAAAAGGGACCCTACGCCCTCGGTACCGCCGAAAACGAGTTCGGGAGCGCAAAACATGAAAAAGGGACCCTATGCCCACGGTACCGCTGAAAACGATTTCGGGAGCGCAAAACATGAAAACGGGACCCGACGCCCTTGGTACCGCCGAAAACGAGTATGGGGGCGCAAAATAGGAAAACGGGACCCGACGCCCTCGGAATCGCCGAAAATGAGTCCGGGCGCGCAAAATAAGAACTCGGGATCCGACGCCCTCGGTTCCGCCAAATATGAGTCCGGGAGCGCAAAACATGAAAACGGGACCCAGAGCCCCTCGAACGGCCGAAAATGAGTCCGGGCGCGCAAAAAAAGAATACGGGACTCGACGCCCCGGTACAGTCGAATACGAGTCCGGAAATAAAAAAACGTGAAAACGGGACCCGACGCCCACGGTACCGCCGGAACGAGTCCGGGAGCGCAAAACATGAATAAGGGACCCGACGCCCTCAGTACCGTCGAAAACGAGTCCGGGAACGCAAAACATGAAAAAGGGACCCGACGCCCTCGCTACCGCCAAAAACGAGTCCGGGAGCGCAAACCATGAAAAAGAGAACCTACGCCCTCGGTACCGCCGAAAACGAGTTCGGGAGCGCAAAACATGAAAAAGGGACCCTAGGCCCTCAGTACCGCCGAAAACGAGTCCAGGAGCAAAAAACATGAAAACGGGACCCGACGCCCACAGTACCGCTGAAAACGATTCAGGGAGGGTAAAACATGAAAACGGGACCCGACGCCCTTGGTACCGCCGAAAACGAGTATGGTGGCGCAAAATAGGAAAACGGGACCCGACGCCCTCGGAATCGCCGAAAATGAGTCCGGGCGCGCAAAACAAGAACTCGGGACTCGACGCCCCCGGTTCCGCCAAATATGAGTCCGGGAGCGCAAAACGTGAAAACAGGACCCGGCGCCCCTGGAACGGCCGAAAATGAGTCCGTGCATGCAAAAAAAGAATACGGGACTCGACGCCCCGGTACCGTCGAAAACGTGTCCGGAAAAAAAAAACGTGAAAACGTGACCCGACCCCCACGGTCCCGCCGAACGAGTTCGGGGGCGCAAAACATGAATAAGGGACCCGACGCCCTCGATACCGTCGAAAACGAGTCCGGGAACGCAAAACATGAAAAAGGGACCCGACGCCCTCGGCACCGCCGAAAACGAGTCCGGGAGCGCAAACCATGAAAATGGGACCCTACGCCCTCTTTACCGCCAAAAACGAGTTCGGGAGCGCAAAACATGAAAAAGGGACCCTAGGCCCTCAGTACCGCCGAAAACGAGTCCGGGAGCAAAAACATGAAAACGGGACCGACGCCCACAGTACCGCCGAAAACGATTCCGGGAGTGCAAAACATGAAAACGGGACCCGACGCCCTTGGTACCGCTGAAAACGAGTATGGGGGCGCAAAATAGAAAAACGGTACCCGACGCCCTCGGAATCGCCGAAAATGAGTCCGGGCTCGCAAAACAAGAACTCGGGACCCAACGCCCCCGGTTCCGCCAAATATTAGTCCGGGAGCGCAAAACATGAAAACGGGTCCCGACGCCCCTGGAACGGCCGAAAATGAGTCCGGGCGCGCACAAGAAGAATACGGGGCTTGACGCCCCGGTACCGTCGAAAACGAGTCCGGAATTAAAAAACGTGAAAACGGAACCCGACGCCCACGGTACCGCCGAAACGAGTCCGGGAGCGCAAAACATGAAATAGGCACCCGACGCCCTCGCTACCGTCGAAAACGAGTCCGGGAACGCAAAACATGAAAAAGGGACCCTATGCCCACGTACCGCCGAAAACGAGTTCGGGAGCGCAAAAGATGAAAAAGGGACCCTACGCCCTCGCAACCGTCGAAAACGAGTTCGGGAGCGCAAAAGATGAAAAAAGGACCCTATGCCCACGGTACCGCCGAAAACGAGTCCGGGAGCAAAAAACATGAAAAAGAGTCCGGACACGCAAAACATGAAAAAGGGACCCTATGCCCACGGTACCGCCGAAAACGAGTCCAGGAGCAAAAAACCATGAAACGGGACCCGACGTCCTCGGTATCGCCGAAAACGAGTCCGGACACGCAAAACATGAAAATGGTACCCGAGGCTCTCTGTACACCGAAAACGAGTCCGGGAGCGCAAAACATGAAAATGGGATCCGACGCCGTCGGTACCGCCGAAAATGAGTATGTGGGTGCAAAACAGGAAAACGGGACCCGACGCCCTCGGAATCGCCGAAATGAGTCCGAGCGCGCAAAACAAAAACACGAGAAGCGACGCCCTCGCTACCGCCGAAAACGAGTTCGGGAGCGCAAAACTTGAAAAAAGGGCCCTACGCCCTCGGTACCGCCGAAAACGAGTTCGGGAGCGCAAAACATGAAAGGGACCCTATGCCCTTTGTACCGCCGAAAACGAGTCCGGGAGCAAAAAACATGAAAACGGGACCCGACGCCCACGGTACCGCTGAAACGAGTCAGGGAGCACAAAACATGAAAATGGGACCCGACGCCCTCGGTACCGCCGAAAACTAGTATGGAGGCGGAAAATAGGAAAACGGGACCCGATGGCCTCGGAATCGCTGAAAATGAGTCCGGGCGCGCAAAACAAAAACATGGGACCTGACGCCCCCGGTTCCGCCAAATATGAGTCCGGGAGCGCAAAACGTGAAAAGGGACCCGACGCCCCCTGGAACTGACGAAAATGAGTCCGGGCGCGCAAAAAAGAAAACGGGACTCGACGCCCTGGTACCGTCGAAAACGAGTCCGGAAGTAAAAAACATGAAAACGGGACCCGACGCCCACGGTACCGCCGAAAATGAGTCCGGGAGCGCAAAACATGAAAACGGGACCCGACGCCCCGAGTACCGCCGAAAACAGGACCCGACGCCCTCCGTACCGCCAAAAACATGACCCGACGCCCTCGGTCCTGTCGAAAACATGACCAAGAGCGAAAAACATGAAAACGGAAGGAACGCGCTCGGTACCACCAAAAATTAGTCCGGGAGCGCAAAATATAAAAAAGGGACCTGACGCCCACGTTACCGCCAAAAATGTGTCAGGGAGCGCAAAACTTGAAAACGGGACCAAGCAACCACAGTACCGTCGAAAATAAGTCAGAGAGCGCAAAACAAGAAAACGGGACCCGATGCCTCTAGTACCACCCGCCGAAAATGAGTTCGGGAGCGCAAAATATGAAAACGGGACCCGAGGCCCACTATATCGCTGAAAACGAGTCCGGGAGCGCAAAACGTGAAAACGGGACCCGACGACCACGGTACCGTCGAAAATTAGTCCGGGAGCGCAAAACAAGAAAACTGGATCCGACGCCCTCGGTATCGCCGAAAATGAGTCCGGGCGCGCAAAACATGAAAATGGCACCCGATGCCCTCGGTACACCGAAAATGAGTCCGGGCGCGCAAAACAGGAAAACAGGACCCGACGCCATCGAAACCGCCGAAAATGAGTCCGAGCGCGCAAAACAAGAACATGGGACCCGACGCCCACAGTATCGCCGAAAACGATTCCGGGAGCGTAAAACATGAAAATGGGACCCGACGCCCTTGGTCCCGCCGAAAACGAGTATGAGGGTGCAAAATATGAAAACGGGACCTAACGCCCTCAGAATCGTCGAAAATGAGTCCGGACGCGCAAAACAAGAACTCGGGACCCGACGCCCCCAGTTCCGCCAAATATGAGTCCGGGAGCGCAAAACGTGAAAACGGGACCCGACGCCCACGGTACCGCCGAAACGAGTCCGTGAGCGCAAAACATGAATAAGGGACCCGACGCCCTCGCTATCGCCGAAAACGAGTCCGGGAGCGCACACCATGAAAAACGGACCCTACGCCCTCGGTACCGCCGAAAACGAGTTCGGGAGCGCAAAACATGAAAAGGGACCCTATGCCCACGATACCGCCGAAAACGAGTCCGGGAGCAAAAAACATGAAAACGGGACCCGACGCCCACAGTACCGCCGAAAACGATTCTGGGATCGCAAAACATGAAAACGGGACTCAACGCCCTTGGTACCGCCGAAAACGAGTATGGGGGCGCAAAATAGGAAAACGGGACCAGACGCCCTCGGAATCGCCGAAAATGAGTCCGGGCAAGCAAAACAAGAACACGGGACCTAACGCCCCCGGTTCCGCCAAATATGAGTCCGGGAGCGCAAAACGTGAAAAAGGGACCCGACGCCCCTGGAACTGACGAAAATGATTCCGGGCGCGCCAAAAAAGTAAACGGACTCGACGCTCCGGTACCGTCGAAAACGAGTCCTGAAGCAAAAAACATGAAAACGGGACCAGATGCCCACGGTACCGCCAAAACGAGTCCGGGAGTACAAAAAATGTAAACGGGACCCGATGCCTTTAGTACCACCCGCCGAAAATGAGTTTCGGGAGCGAAAAACATGAAAACGGGACCCGAGGCCCACTATATCGCTGAAAATGAGTCCGGGAGCGCAAAACATAAAAAAGGGACCCTACGCCCTCGTTATCGACGAAAACAAGTCCGGGCGCGCAAAACATGAAAACGGGACCTGACGACCACGGTACCGTCGAAAATGAGTCCGGGAGCGCAAAACAAGAAAACAGGATCCGACGCCCTCGGTATCGCCGAAAATGAGTCCGGGCACGCAAAACATGAAAATGCCACTCGATGCCCTCGGTACGCCGAAAATGAGTCCGGGCGCGCAAAACATTAAAACGGGACCCGACGCCGTCGTTACCGCCGAAAACGAGTATGGGGGTGCAAAACAGGAAAACAGGACCCGACGCCCTCGGAACCGCCGAAAACGAGTCCGAGCGCGCAAAACAAGAACACGGGAAGCGACGCCCTCGGTACCACCGAAAACGAGTTCTGGAGCGCAAAAGATGAAAAAGGGACCCAACGCCCTCGGAACCGCCGAAAATGAGTTCGGGAGTGCAAAAGATGAAAAAGGGACCCTACGCCCTCGATATCGCCGAGAACGAGTTCGGGAGCGCGCAAAACATGAAAAAGCGACCCTACGCCCTGCGATACGCGCGAGTCGGGAAAAAACATGAAAACGGACCCGAGTCCGATACCGGAGTCAGCGCAAAACATGAAAACGGGACCCAACGCCCTTGCTATCGCCGAAAACGAGTATGGGGGCGCAAAACAGGAAAACGGGACCCGACGCCCTCGGAATCGCCAAAAACGAGTCCAGGCGCGCAAAACAAGAAAACGGGACCCGACACCCCTAGTACCGCCGAAAACGAGTCCGGGAGCGCAAAACATGAAAATGGGACACGAGGCCCACTTTACCGCCGAAAACGAGTCTGGGAGCGCAAAACATGAAAACGGGATCTGACGCCCACGGTACCGTCGAAAACGAGTCCACGAGCGAAAAACAAGAAAACGAGACTCGACGCCCCGGTTCGCCGAAAATGAGTCCGGGAGCAAAAAACATGAAAATGGGTCCCGACGCCCACGTAGCGCCAAGAACGAGTTCGGGAGCGAAAAACATGAAAACGGGACACGACGCCCTTGGTACCGCCGAAAACGAGTCCGAACGCGCAAAACATGAAAACGGGAACGGACGCCCTCGGTACCGTCGAAAATGAGTATGGGGTCGCAAGGGTTGGAAAACGGGACCCGACGCCCTCGTTATCGCCGAAAACGAGTTCGGGAGCGCAAAATATGAAAATATACCCTATGCCCGATACCGCCGAAAATGAGTTTGGGCGCGCAAAACATGAAAATGAGCCGGGGCGCGCAAGAAAACATGAAAATTCGGGCGCGAAAAACATGAACACGACGTCCGCCAAATATGAGTCGTAGCGCAAAACGAGAAAACGGGACCCGACGCCCTCGGACGATTCGGGAGCGCAAAACATGAAAAAGGGACCCGCCGCTCGTAGCCGAAACGAGTCCAGAGCAAAAAACATGAGGACCCGACGTCCAAAGTACCGCCGAAACGATTCGGGAGTATGCCGAAACGAGTAAACGAGGGGGGCGCAAAATAGGAAAACAGACCCGACGCCCTCGGAATCGCCGAAAATGAGTCCGGGAGCGCAAAACGTGAAAACGGGACCCGACGCCCCTGGAACGGCCGAAAATGAGTCCGGGCGCGCAAAAAAATAAGACGGGACTCGACACCCTGGTACCGTCGAAAACGAGTTCGGAAAAAAAAAACGTGAAAACGGGACCCGACGCCCTCGGTACCGCCGGAACGAGTCCGGTAGCGCAAAACATGAATAACGGACCCGACGCCCTCGGTACCGTCGAAAACGAGTCCGGGAACGCAAAACATGAAAAAGGGACCCGACGCCCCCGGTACCGCCGAAAACGAGTCCGGGAGCGCAAACCATGAAAAAGGGACCCTACGCCCTCGGTACCGCCGAAAACGAGTTCGGGAGCGCAAAACATGAAAAAGGGACCCTAGGCCTTCAGTACCGCCGAAAATGAGTCCGGGAGCAAAAAACATGAAAACGGGACCCGACGCCCACAATACCGCCGAAAACGATTCCGGGAGTGCAAAACATGAAAACGGGACCCGACGCCCGTGGTTCCGCCGAAAACGAGTATGGGGCGCAAAATAGGAAAACGGGACCCGACCCCCTCGGAATCGCCGAATATGAGTCCGGGAGCGCAAAATATGAAAAAGGGACCCGACGCCCTCGGTACCGCCGAAAACGAGTCCGGGAGCGCAAACCATGAAAATAGGACCCGCCATCGGTACAGCCGAAAACGAGTCTGGACGCGCAAAACATGAAAACGGGATCTGTCACCCCTTGTACCGCCGAAAACGAGTCCGGGAGCGCAAAATATGAAAACAGGATCCGACACCCACGGTACCGTCGAAAATGAGTCAAGGAGCGCAAAACAAGAAAACGAGACTCGACACCCCGCTACCGTCGAAAAAGAGCCCGGGAGCAAAAAACATGAAAACGGGACCCGACGCCCACACTAGCGCCGAAAACGAGTCAGGGAGCAAAAAATGAAAACGGGAATCGACACCCTCGGTACCGCCGAATACTAGTCTGGGCACGCAAAACATGAAAACGGGACGTGACGCCCTCGGTACCACCGAAAACGATTATGGGGGCGCAAAATTAGAAACCGGGACCCGACGCCCTCGGAACCTCCGAAAATGAGTTCGGGCGCGCAAAACAAGAACATGGGACCCGACGCCCCCGGTACCGCCGAAAAAGACTACGGGAGCGCATAACATGAAAACGAGACCCGACGCCCTCGGTATCGCCGAAAACGAGTCCGGGCGCACAAAACATGAAAAAGGGACCCGACGACCACGGTACCGTCGAAAATGAGTCCGGGAGCACAAAACAAGAAAACGTGATCCGATGCCCTTGATATCGAGGAAAATGAGTCCGGGCACGCAAAACATGAAAATGGTACCTGATGCCCTCACTACGTCGAAAATGAGTCCGGGCACGCAAAACATGAAAACAAGACCCGACGCCCACGGTAACGCTGAAAACGAGTCCGGCAGCGCAAAACATGAAAAAGGGACCTTACGCCCTCGGTACTGCCGAAAATGGGACCCGACGTCCTCGTGACCGCTGAAAACGAGTATGGGGGTGCAAAAGAGGAAAACGGGACCCGCCGCCCTTGGAACTGCCGAAAATGAGTTTGGGCGCGTTAAATAAGAACACGGGAAGCGACGCCCCCGGTACCGCCGAAAATGAATTCGGGAGTGCAAAACATGAAAACGGACCCAACGCCTCGGTACCGCTGAAACGAGTTCGGCAGCGCAATACAAGAAAAAGGGTCCCTACGCCCTCGGTACCGCCGAAAAAGAGTTCGGGAGCGCAAAACAAGAAAAGGGACCCTATGCCCTCGGAACCCGCCGAAAACGAATCCCGGAGCAAAAAACATGAAAACGGAGCCGACGCCCACGGTACCGCCGAAAACTAGTCCGGGAGCGCAAAACAAGAAAACAGGACCCGACGCCCTTGGTACCGTCGAAAATGAGTATGGGCGCGCGAAACAAGGAAACGGGACCTGACGCCCTCGGAATCGCCGAAAACGATTCCGGGCGCGCAAAACAAGAACATTGGACCCGAAGCCCACGGTTCCGCCAAATATGAGTCCGGGAGCGCAAAACGGGACCCGACGACCCTGGAACGGACGAAAATGAGTCCAGGCGCGTAAAACAAGAAAACGACACTCCATGCCCCGCTACCGTCGAAAACAAGTCCGGAAGCAAAAAGTGTGAAAACGTGACCCGACGCGCACGGTACCGCCGAAACGAGTCCGAGAGCGCAAAACAGGAATAAGGGACTCGACGCCTTCGGTATCGCCGAAAACGAGTTCGGGAGCGCAAACCATGAAAACGGGACCCGCCCTCGGTACCGCCGAAAATGAGTCCGGACACGCAAAACATGAAAATGGTACCCGAGGCCCTCGGTACGCCGAAAACGAATCCCGGCGCACAAAACATGAAAATGGGACCCGACGCCGTCGGTACCGCCGGAAATGAGTATGTGGGTGCAAAACAGGAAAACGGTACTCGACGCCCACAGAACCGCCGAAATGAGTCCGAGCGCGCAAAACAAGAACATGGGAAGCGACGCCCTCGGTACCGCCGAAAACGAGTTAGGGAGCGCAAAACATGAAAGGGACCCTATGCCCTTTGTACCGCCGAAAACGAGTCCGGGAGCAAAAAACATGAAAACGGGACCCGACGCCCACGGAACCGCCGAAAACGAGTCCGGGAGCGCAAAATATGAAAATGGGACCCGACGCCCTCGGTACCGCCGAAAACGAGTATGGAGGCGCAAAACAGGAAAACGGGACCCGACGCCCTCGGAATCGCCGAAAATGAGTCTGGGCGCGCAAAACAAAAACACGGGACCTAACGCCCCCGGTTCCGCCAAATATGAGTCCGGGAGCGCAAAACGTGAAAAAGGGACCCGACGCCCCTGGAACTGACGAAAATGAGTCCGGGCGCGCAAAAAAAGAAAACGGGACTCGACGCCCCGGTACCGTCGAAAACGAGTCCGGATGAAAAAAACATGAAAACAGGACCCGACGCCCACGGTACCGCCGAAAACGAGTCCGGGAGCGCAAAACATGAAAATGGGACCCGACGCCCCCGGTCCCGCCGAAAACATGACCTGACGCCCTCGGTGCCGCCGAAAACATGGCCAGACGGCCTCGGTGCCGCCGAAAACATGACCCGACGCCCTCGGTACCACCGAAAACATGACCAGAAGCGAAAAACATGAAAACGGGAAGGAACGCCCTCGGTTCCGCCAAAAATTAGTCCGGGAGCGCAAAATATAAAAAAGGGACCTGACGCCCACGGTACCGCCGAAAATGTGTCAGGGAGCGCAAAACCTGAAAATGGGACCCGACACCCACGGTACCGTCGAAAATGAGACAGGGAGCGCAAAAGAAGAAAACGGGACCCGATGCCTCTAGTACCACCCGCCGAAAATGAGTTCGGGAGCGCAAAACATGAAAACGGGACCCGAGGCCCACTATATCGCTGAAAACGAGTCCGGGAGCACAAAAGATAAAAAAGGGACCCTATGCCCTCGTTATCGACGAAAACGAGTCGGGCGCAAAACATGAAAACGGGACCCGACGCCCACACTAGCGTTAAAAATGAGTCCGGGAGCGCAAAACAATAAAACATGATCCGACGCCCTTGGTATCGCCGAAAATGAGTCCGGGCGCTTAAAACATGAAAATAGCACCCGATGCCCCCGGTACGCCGAAAATGAGTCCTGGCGCGCAAAACATGAAAACGGGACCCGACGCCGTCGGAACCGCCGAAATACGAGTCCGAGCGCGTAAAACAAGAACACGGGAAGCGACGCCCTCGGTACCACCGAAAACGAGTTTTGGAGCGCAAAAGATGAAAAAGGGACCCTACGCCCTCGTTACCGCCGAAAACCGATTCGGAGCGCAAAACATGAAAAAGGGACCCGACGCCCTCGTACCGCCGAAAACGAGTCCGGGAGCAAAAAACATGAAAACGGGACCCGACGCCCATGGTACCGCAGAAAACGAGTCCGGGAGCGCAAAACATAAAAACGGGACCCAACGCCCTTGCTACTGCCGAAAACGAGTATGGGGACGCAAAACGGAAAACGGGACCGACGCCCTCGGAATCGCCAAAAACGAGTCCGGGCGCGCAAAACAAGAAAATGGGACCCGACACCCCTAGTACCGCCGAAAACGAGTCCGGGAGCGCAAAACATGAAAAAGGGACACGATGCCCACTTTACCGCCGAAAACGAGTCCGGGAGTGCAAAATATGAAAACGGGATCTGTCGCCCACGATACCGTCAAAAACGAGTCCACAAGAAAACGGGACTCGACGCCTCGGTACCGCCGAAAACGAGTCCGGGAGCAAAAAACATGAAAACAGGACCGGTTCGTCAAAATGAGTATGGGGGCGCAAAGCTGGAAAACGGGACCCGACGCCCTCGTTATCGTCGAAAACGAGTTCGGGAGCGCAAAACATGAAAATAGACCCTATGCCCTCGGTACCGCCGAAAATGAGTCTGGGCGCGCAAAACATGAAAACCGGACCCGACGCCCTTGGTACCGCCAAAAACGAGTATAGGGCCGCAAAATAGAAAACCGGGAACTGACTCCCTCGGAATCGCCGAAAATGATTCCGGGCGCGCAAAACAAGAACACGGGTCCCGACGCCCACGGTTCCGCCAAATATGAGTTCGGGAGCGCAAAACGTGAAAACGGGACCCGACGCCCCTGGAACGGTCGAAATTGATTCCGGGCGCGCAAAAAAAGAAAACGAGACTCGACGCCCCGGTATCGTCGAAAACGAGTCCGGAAGCAAAAAATGTAAAAACGGGACCCGACGCCCACGGTACGCCAAAACGAGTCCGGGAGCGCAAAACATGAATAAGGGACCCGACGCCCCCGGTACCGCCGAAAATGAGTCCGGGAGCGCAAAACATGAAAAAGGGACCCGACGCCCTCGATGCGCCGAAACGAGTCCGGGAGCGCAAAAAAACAGGACCCGCCCTCGATACAGCCGAAAACGAGTCTGGACGCGCAAAACATGAAAAAGGGACCCGACACCCACGGTACCGTCGAAAACGAGTCCAGGAGCGCAAAACAAGAAAACGAGACTCGACACCCCGGTACCGTCGAAAAAAAGTCCGGGAGCAAAAAACATGAAAACGAGACCCGACGCCCACACTAGCGCCGAAAACTAGTCAGGGAGCAAAAGATGAAAACGGGACACGACGCCCTCGCTACCGCCGAAAACTAGTCCGGGCGCGCAAAACATGAAAACGGAACCTGACGCCCTCGGTACGGCAGAAAACGAGTATGGGGGCGCAAAGCTGGAAAACGTGACCCGACGCCCTCGGAACCGCCGAAAATGAGTTCGGGCGCGCAAAATAAGAACACGGGAACCGACGCCCCCGGTTCCGCCAAATATGAGTCCGGGAGCGCAAAACGTGAAAAAGGGACCCTACGCCCCTGGAACGGCCGAAAATAAGTCCGGACACGCAAAAAAAGAAAACGGGACTCGACGCCCCGATACCATCGAAAACGAGTCCGGAAACAAAAAATATGAAAACGGGACCCGATGCCCACGATACCGCTTAAAACGAATCCGGGAGCGCAAAACATGAAAATGGGTCCCGACGCCCTCGGTACCGCCGAAAACATGATCGGGAGCGAAAAACATGAAAACGGGACGGAACGCCCTCGGTACCGTCGAAAATGAGTATGGGGGCGCAAAACTAGAAAACAAGACCCGACGCCCACGAAACCTCCGAAAATGAGTTCGGGCGCGCAAAACAAGAACACGGGACCAGACGCCCCCGGTACCGCCGAAAAAGAGTCCGGGAGCGCAAAACATGAAAACGAGACCCGACGCCCTCGGTATCGCCGAAAACGAGTCCGGGCGCACAAAACATGAAAAAGGGACCCGACGACCACGGTACCGTCGAAAATGAGTCCGGGAGCGGAAAACGAAAACGAGATCCGACGCCCTTGGTATCGAGGAAAATGAGTCCGGGCACGCAAAACATGAAAATGGTACCTGATGCCCTCGGTACGTCGAAAATGAGTCCGGGCACGTAAAACATGAAAAGAGGACCCGACGCCTATACTAACGCTGAAAACGAGTCCGGCAGCGCAAAACATGAAAAAGGGGCCCTACGCCCTCGGTACCGCCAAAAATGAGTCCGGGAGCAAGAAAACATGAAAACGGGAGTCGACGCACTCGGCACCGCCTAAAACGAGTTCGGGACCGCAACACATCGAAACGGGACACGACACCCTCGGTGCCGCCGAAAATGAGTCCGGACGCGCAAAACATGAAAACGGAACCGGACGCCCTCGGTACCGCCGAAAACGAGTATAGGGGCGCAAAGCTGGAAAACGGGACCCGACGCTCCCGCTACCGCCGAAAAAGGGTCCGGGAGTGCAAAACATGAAAGCGAGACCCGACGCCCTCGTTATCGCCGAAAACGAGTTCGGGAGCGCAAAACATGAAAAGAAACCCTATGCCCTCGGTACCGCCGAAAATGAGTCCGGGCACGCAAAACATGAAAACGGGACCCGACGCCCTTGGTACCGCCAAAATGAGTATGGCGGCGCCAAACAGGAAAACGGGACCTGACTCCCTCAGAATCGCCGAAAATGATTCCGGGCGCGCAAAACAAGAACACGGGTCCCGACTCCCACGGTTCCGCCAAATATGAGTCCGGTAGCGCCAAACGTGAAAACAGGACCCGACGCCCCTGGAACGGCCGAAAATGAGTCCGGGCGCGCAAAAAAAGAAAACGAGACTCGACGCCCCGATGTCGTCGAAAACGAGTCCGGAAGCAAAAAATGTAAAAACGGGACCCGACGCCCACGGTACCGCCGAAACGAGTCCGGGAGCGCAAAACATGAATAAGGGACCCGACGCCCTCGCTACCGTCGAAAACGAGTTCGGGAGCGCAAACCATGAAAACAGGACCCGCCCTTGGTACCGCCGAAAACGAGTCTGGACTCGCAAAACATGAAAATGGGATCTGACACCCCTAGTACCGCCGAAAACGAGTCCGGGAGCGCAAAACATGAAAACAGGATCCAACACCCACGGTACCGTCGAAAACGAGTCCGGGAGCGCAAAACAAGAAAACGGGACTCGACACCCCGGTACCGCCGAAAACGAGTCCGGGAGCAAAAAACATGAAAACGGGACCCGACGCCCACGGTAGCGTCGAAAACGAGTCAAGGAGCAAAAAAAATGAAAACGGGACACGGCGCCCTCGGTACTGCCGAAAACTAGTCCGGGCGCGCAAAACAGGAAAACGGGACTTGACGCCCTCGGTACCACCGAAAACGAGTATGGGTGCCCAAAAACTAGAAAACGGGACCCGACGCCCTCGGAACCTCCGAAAATGAATTCGAGCGTGCAAAACAAGAACACGGGACCCGACGCCCCGGGTACCGCCGAAAAAGTGTACGGGAGCGCAAAACATGAATACGAGACCCGACGCCCTCGGTATCGCCGAAAATGAGTCCGGGCGCATAAAACATGAGAAAGGGACACGACTACCACGGTACCGTCGAAAATGAGTCCGGTAGCGCAAAACAAGAAAACGGGATCCGACGCCCTGGGTATCGCCGAAAATGAGTCCGGGCACGCAAAACATGAAAATACTACCTGATGCCCTCGGTACGCCGAAAATGAGTCCAGGTACGCAAAACATGAAAAGAGGACCCGACGCCTATACTAACGCTGAAAACGAGTCCGGCAGCGCAAAACATGAAAAAGGGACCCTACGCCCTCGGTATCGCCGAAAATGAGTCCGGGAGCAAGAAAACGGGAGTCGACGCACTCGGCACCGCCAAAAACAAGTTCGGGAGCACAACACATTGAAACGTGACCCGACGCCCTCGGTACCGCCGAAAACGAGTCCGGGAGCGCAAACCATGAAAACAGGACCCGCCCTCGATACAGCCGAAAACGAGTCTGGACGCGCAAAACATGAAAAAGGGACCCGACACCCACGGTACCGTCGAAAACCAGTCCAGGAGCGCAAAACAAGAAAACGAGACTCGACACCCCGGTACCGTCGAAAAAGAGTCCGGGAGCAAAAAACATGAAAACGAGACCCGACGCCCACACTAGCGCCGAAAACTAGTTAGGGAGCAAAAGATGAAAACGGGACACGACGCCCGGTGCGCACGCGAAAACTAGTCCGGGCGCGCAAAACATGAAAACGGAACCTGACGCCCTCGGTACGGCAGAAAACGAGTATGGGGGCGCAAAGCTGGAAAACGTGACCCGACGCCCTCGGTACTGCCGAAAACTAGTCCGGGCGCGCAAAACAGGAAAACGAGACTTGACGCCCTCGGTACTACCGAAAACGAGTATGGGTGCGCAAAACTAGAAAACGGGACCCGACGCCCTCGGAACCTCCGAAAATGAATTCGAGCGCGCAAAACAAGAACACGGGACCCGACGCCCCGGGTACCGCCGAAAAAGTGTACGGGAGCGCAAAACATGAATACGAGACCCGACGCCCTCGGTATCGCCGAAAATGAGTCCGGGCGCATAAAACATGAAAAAGGGACACGACTACCACGCATGCACCGTCGAAAATGAGTCCGTAGCGCAAAACAAGAAAAGGGGATCTGACGCCCTGGGTATCGCCGAAAATGAGTCCGGGCACGCAAAACATGAAAATGGTACCTGATGCCCTCGGTACGTCGAAAATGAGTCCGGTGCACGCAAAACATGAAAAGAGGACCCGACGCCTATACTAACGCTGAAAATGAGTCCGGCAGCGCAAAACATGAAAAAGGGACCCTACGCCCTCGGTACCGCCGAAAATGAGTCCGGGAGCAAGAAAACGGGAGTCGACGCACTCGGCACCGCCAAAAACAAGTTCGGGAGCACAACACATCGAAACGGGACACGACGCCCTCGGTACCGCCGAAAAAGAGTCTGGGCGCGCAAAACAAGAACACGAGAAGCGACGCCCCTGGTACCGCCGAAAATGAGTCCAGGCGCGCAAAATCAAGAACACGAGAAGTGACACCCTCGGTACCGCCGAAAACGTGTTCGGGAGCGCAAAACATGAAAACCGGACCCGACGACAACGGTACCGTCGAAAATGAGTCTAGGATCGCAAAACAAGAAAACGAGATCCGACGCCCTCGGTATCGCCGAAAATGAGTCCGGGCGCGCAAAACATGAAAATGGTACCCGATGTCCCTCGGTACGTCGAAAATGAGTCCGGGCACGCAAAACATGAAAACAGGACCCGACGCCTACGGTAACGCTGAAAACGAGTCCAGCAGCGCAAAACATAAAAAAGGGTCCCTACGCCCGCGGTACCGCCGAAAACGAGTCCAGGAGCAGAAAACATGAAAACCGGACCCGACGCACACGGCACCGCCAAAAACGAGTCCGGGAGCACAACACATCGTAACGGGACACGACGCCCTCGCTACCGCCGAAAACGAGTCCGGGCATGCAAAACATGATAACGAGACCAGACGCCGTCGTTACCGCCGAAAATGAGTATGGGGGTGCAAAATAGGAAAACGGGACCCGACGCCCTCGGAACCGCCAAAAACGAGTCCGGACGCGCAAAATAAGAAGACGAGAAGTGACACCCCCGGTACCCCCGGAACTACATCACACCATACCTCATCTCGGTCCTGCTCACCAATAGAAAAATTAACCAAACAACGCTGGTCAACTTGCACACATTTACCATTTTCCAACCAAGAGAGTTTGTACGGTTTTGGGTGCTTTTCGTTTTAAGCGGCAACTTTTGTACCATAATTTCAGAAATAACATTCTCACAACTCCCACTATCAATGATAACATCACATACCTTCCCATGAGAGGTGCATCGTGTATGGAAGATATTGTTATAGAGCCACACATCATCTTGAACGGGACTGGAATTCAGCACACACCTAATCACCAACATCTCACCTCGTATCTCCATAAATGACATCCTCCTCATCTGCTGCCTCATCAAACACTGGTGGAGAATCAAAATTTGTTTGCTCCTCTTTTAGGGGTTATTCAACAATGGTAAATACCCGCTGGTTTGGGCACACGGACATGATGTGACCGTACCCTTTACACCGATAGCATTGAACAGCTTTAGGGGCTGGTTTAGAGGGTCCTGTGGTTACGGTTTTGGCTGAAAATTTGGCCACTGCACTTGATGTTGGTTTGGCTGATTGCATACTGCTCCCATGCGTTCTTTCTCCTTGAGTTGTTTTTCAACTTTTGTGGTAAGCTTAAAAACATCATGATAAGAGATAAAGGGCTGTAAAGTTACCACATCATGAATCTCCTTGCGAAGGCCACAGAGATATCGTGCAATGGTTTGTTCTTCGGGCTCAAGAACGCCACACTTCAACATGAGGTGATCAAGTTCCTCGGTGTAATCTGCCACGGTTTTATCACCTTGAACAAAGCCATGAAGTTGCAGAAAGGCCTCTTGTAAGTACCTTTCCGGCAAAAAAAAACTCTTTCGTAACTCTTTCACCATCTTTTCCCATGTTCTGATTTTTTGCTTACCCTCACGGGCTCGCTTCATTTTCAACTGCTCGCACCAAATAGATGCATGCTTCTTCAATTTGATGGCAACAATCTTCACCTTCTCTTCCTCAGGGACATCTTGGTACTCAAAGACACGTTCAACCGTATTGAGCCAATCTATGAACTCATCGGGTTGTATGCGCCCTTCATACACAGGAATATCCGCTTTTAGATCAAAAGCCCGTCGAAATTGATGGTTCCTTCGGGTGTGATTTTGATGGAGAGCCTCCTCATCACTGGACACCAAGGTGTGGTTGTCGTGGAAGGGGTTGAACTTTGCATCATCGTCACCATAAGTTTCGCCATCTGAGCCACGATAGGAATCATCGCGGTTGTTCCTAGCGGCCTCCACGCGCGTTAGACGCTCTTGGAGTTGTTGCACATGCTGCCTCAACTCGTTCAACTCAATATCTCGATCGGCTTGCTGGTTGCCTTCAGGAGGATTGACACGAGCACTACGTCGCACCATCCTTCGCCTGCTGCTCTGATACCAACTGATAGCGTTCGAGCTATGAATCGTCTCAGGACACGCACACGTATAACGATAAAATCACAACTGGAGGATACTCTCAACTCACAACAGGATAAAAGAGGAGATAAACTCAACTCAATATAATTGTAATTATCAAAGAGGATTGACACGAGCACTACGTCGCACCATCCTTCGCCTGCTGCTCTGATACCAACTGATAGCGTTCGAGCTATGAATCGTCCAAGAACACGCACACGTATAACGATAAAATCACAACTGGAGGATACTCTCAACTCACAACAGGATAAAAGAGGAGATAAACTCAACTCAATATAATATAAACTCAACTCCTTAACTATTTTTGCAAATATCAAAATACAATAAAAAACAACATTAACTACTACTGCTAATTCCAAAATATAATTAAAACATAAAAAGACTCAAAAGACAAGTTCTAAGAAACTAAATGTTCGCTGGCTCCTCAGTAACCACGCTCATTTGACACGAGGTTTTGACCAAGAATACTCTGGAATCTGGAGAAACTCAAAACACAAAAACGATATTCCATTTCATCATCTGAACAAAGAAATTTGAATCACCCAAATCAGAGCCTTTATGAGAGAGTTATGTCCAAAATACTGCCCAAGTACGAATCTGTCCAGAGAGTCATTGTTTCGTAAATTAATTGTAATTATGACTTGGGCCTGGTTCTTCAAACTGAGAACTGGTCTAGAACTTGCTTCCTTGATCATGATTGTTCACCTGTAGATCTGTCATGACTTGATCGCCATCACTCGCTACCGCCGAAAATTATTTCGGCAACGCAAAACATGAAAAAGGGACCCTACGCCCTCGGTACCGCCGAAAACAAGTTCGGGAGCGCAAAACATGAAAAAGGGACCCTACGCCCTTGGTACCGCCGAAAACGAGTCCGGGAGCAAAAAACATGAAAACGGGACCCGACGCCCACGGTACCGCCGAAAACGAGTCCGGGAGCAAGAAAACATGAAAACGGGACCCGACGCACTCGGCACCGCCAAAAACGAGTTCAGGAGCACAACACATCGAAACGGGACACGACTCCCTCGGTACCGCCGAAAACGAGTCCGGACGCGTAAAACTTGAAAACGGGACCTGACGCCGTCGGTACCGCCGAAAATGAGTATGGGAGTGCAAAACATAAAAACGGGACCCGATGCCCTCGGAACCGTCGAAAATGAGTCCGGGCGCGCAAAACACGAACACGAGAAGCGACGCCCCCGGTACCGTCGAAAACGAGTCCGGGCACGCAAAACAAGAACTTGAGAAGCGACGCCCTCGGTACCATCGAAAACGAGTTCGGGAGCGCAAAACATGAAAACGGGACCCGACGACCACGGTACCGTCGAAAATGAGTCTGGGAGCGCAAAACAAGAAAACGGGATATGACGCCCTCGGTATCACCGAAAATGAGTTCGGGCGCGCAAATCATGAAAATGGTACCCGATGCCCTCGGTACCCCGAAAATGAGTTCGGGCACGCAGAACATGAAAACAGGACCCGACGCCTATAATAACGCTGAAAACGAGTCCGGCAGCGCAAAACATGAAAAAGGGATCCTACTCCCTCGGTACCGCCGAAAACGAGTGCGGGAGCAGAAAACATGAAAACGGGACTCGACGCACTCGGCACCGCCAAAAATGAGTCCGGGAGCACAACACATCGTAACGGGACACGACGCCCTCGGTACCGCCGAAAATGAGTCCGGGTGCGCAAAACATGAAAACGGGACCCGACGCCGTCGGTACCGCCGAAAATGAGTATGGGGATGCAAAACAGGAAAACGGGACCCGACGCCCTCAGAACCGCCAAAAATGAGTCCATGCGCGCAAAATAAGAACACGAGAAGCGACTCCCCCAATACTGCTGAAAAAGAGTACGGGAGCGCAAAACATGAAAACGAGACCCGACGCCCTCGGTATCGCCGAAAATGACTCCGGGCGCACTAAACATGAAAACGAGAACCGACGCACTCGGCACCGCCAAAAACGAGTCCGGGAGCACAACACATCATAATGGGACACGACGCCCTCGGTACCGCCGAAAACGAGTCCGAGAGCGCAAAAAAAGAAAACGGGACCCGACAACCACGGTACCGCCGAAAATGAGTCCGGGAGCGCAAAACATGAAAAAGGGACCCGACGCCCTCGGTACCATCGAATACGAGTCTGGGAGCGCAAACCATGAAAATGAGAACCGCCCTCGGTACCGCAGAAAATGAGTCCGGGAGCGCAAAACATGAAATAGGACCAAATGCCCTCGATACTGCCAAAAACGAGTACGAGCGCACAAAACATGAAAACGAGAACCGACGTCCTCGAAACGCGGAAAAAGATTCTGGGCGCGCAAAACAAGAAAACGGGACCCGACACCCCTAGTACCGCCGAAAACGAGTTCGGGAGCGCAAAACATGAAAAAAGGACCCGAGGCCCACTTTACCGCCGAAAACGAGTCTGGGAGCGCAAAACATGAAAACGAGATACGACGCTCACGGTACCGCCGAAAAGGAGTCCGGGAGCAAAAAAACATGAAAACGAGACCCGACGCCCACGGTAGCGCCGAAAACGAGTTCGAGAGCAAAAAACATGAAAACGGGACACGACGCCCTCGATACAGCCGAAAACGAGTCCGGACGCGCAAAACATGAAAACAGGACCTGACGCCCTCGGTACCGCCAAAAACGAGTATGGGGGCGCAAAGATGGAAAACATGACTAGACGCCCTCGGAACCGCCGAAAATGTGTTCGGGCGTGCAAAACAAGAATGCGGGACCCGACGCCCTCGGTACCGCCAAAAAAGGGTCCGGGAGCGCAAAAAATGAAAACGAGACCCGACGCCCTTGTTATCGTCGAAAACGAGTCCGAGCGCGCAAAACAAGAAAATTAGACCCGACGACCACCGTACCGACGAAAATGATCCGGGAGCGCAAAACGAGAAAACGGGATCGAACACCCTCGGTATCGCCGAAAATGAGTTCGGCGGGCAAAACATGAAAATGGTATCTGATGCCCTCGGTACGCGGAAAACGAGTCCGGGCGCGCAAAACATGATAACGGGACCCGACGCCGTCGCTACCGCCGAAAATGAGTATGGGGGTGCAAAACATGAAAACGGGACCCGGCGCCCTCAGAAGCGCCGAAAACGAGTTCGGGCGCGCAAAACAAGAACACGGGAATCGACGCCCTCGGTACCGCCGAAAATAAGTTCAGGAGAGCAAAACATGAAAAAGGGACCCTACGCCTTCGGTACCGCCGAAAACGAGTCCGGGAGCGTAAAACATGAATGAGGGACCCTATGCCCTTGGTACCACCGAAAACGAGTCCGGGAGCAAAAAACATGAAAACGGGACCCGACGCCCACGGTACCGCCGAAAATGAGTCCGGGAGCGCAAAACATGAAAACGAGACTCGACGCCCTTGGTACAGCCGAAAACGAGTATGGGGGCGCAAAAATAGGAAAACGAGACCCGACGCACTCGGAATCGCCGAAAACGACTCCGGGCGCGCAAAACAAGAACACGGGACCCGAAGACCCCGGTTCCGCCAAATATGAGTCCGAGAGCGCAAAACGTGAAAAAGGGACCCGACGCTCCTGGAACGGCCGAAAATGAGTCCGGGCGCGCAAAAAAAGAGAATGGGACTCGACGCCCCGCTACCGTCGAAAACGAGTCCGGATGGAAAAAACATGAAAACGGGACCCGACGCGCACGGTACCGCCGAAAATGAGTCTGGGAGCGCAAAACATGAAAACGGGACACGACGCCCTCGGTACCGTCGAAAATGAGTCTGGGCGCGCAAAACAAGAACACGAGAAGCGAAACCCCCGGTACCGCCGAAAACGAGTACGGGAGCGCAAAACATGAAAACAAGACCCGACGCCCTCGGTATAGCCGAAAACCAGTCCGGGCGCACTAAACATGAAAACGAGACCCGACGCACTCGGCACCGCCAAAAACGAGTCCGAGAGCACAACACATCGTAGTGGGACACGACGCCCTCGCTACCGCCGAAAATGAGTCCGGGAGCGCAAAACATGAAAAAGGGACCCGACACCCACGGTACCGCCGAAAATGAGTCCGGGAGCGCAAAATATGAAAAAAAGGGACCCGACGCCCCTCGATCCGTCGAATACGAGTCTGGGAGCGCAAAACATGAAAAAGGGACCCGATGCCCTCGGTACCGTCGAAAACGAGTCCGGGAGCGCAGACCATGAAAATGGGACCCGCCCTCGGTACCGCCGAAAATGAGTCCGAGAGCGCAAAACATGAAAATAGGACCAAATGCCCTCGGTACTGCCGAAAACGAGTACGAGCGCGCAAAACATGAAAACGGGAACCGAAGTCCTCAAAACCGCGGAAAAGGATTCCTGGCGCGGGAAACAAGAAAACGGGACCCGACACCCCTAGTACCGCCGAAAACGAGTCCGGGAGCGCAAAACATGAAAAAGGGACCCGAGGCCCACTATACCGCCGAACACGAGTCCGATTGCACAAAACATGAAAATGAGATCTGTCGCCCATGGTACCGCAGAAAATGAGTTCGGGAGCAAAAAACATGAAAACGGGACATGATGCCCACGATAGCGCTGAAAATGAGTCCGGGAGCAAACACATGAAAACGGGACACGACGCCCTCGGGACCGCCGAAAATGAGCCCGGACGCGCAAAACATGAAAACGGGACCTGACGCCCTCGGTACGGCCGAAAACGAGTATGGGGGCGCAAAGCAGGAAAACGTGACCCGACGCCCTCGAAACCGCCGAAAATGAGTTCGGACGCGCAAAACAAGAACACGGGAACCGACGCCCCCGGTTCCGCCAAATATGAGTCCGGGAGCGCAAAACGTGAAAAAGGGACCCGACGCCCTTGGAACGGCCGAAAATAAGTCCGGACACGCAAAAAAAAGAAAACAGGACTCGACGCCCCGGTTCCATCGAAAACGAGTTCGGAAGCAAAAAATATGAAAACGGGACCCGATACCCACGATACCGCCGAAAACGAATCCGGGAGCGCAAAACATGAAAATGGGTCCCGACGCCCTCGATACCGCCGAAAACATGACCGGGAGCGAAAAACATGAACACGGGAAGGAACGCCCTCGGTACCGTCGAAAATGAGTCCGGGAGCGCAAAATATGAAAAAGGGACCCGACGCCCTCGGTACCGCCGAAAATGAGTCCGGGTGCGCAAAAAATGAAAACGGGACCGACGCCGTCGTCTGCACGAAAAATGAGTATGGGGGTGCAAAACAGGAAAACGGGACTCGACGCCCTCGGAACCGCCGAAGATGAGTCCGGGCGCGCAAAACAAGAACACGAGAAGCGACGCCCCCGGTACCGCCGAAAATGAGTACGGGAGCGCAAAATAAGAAAACAAGACCCGACGCCCTCGGTATCGCCGAAAACCATTCCGGGCGCACTAAACATGAAAACAGGACCCGACGCACTCGGCACCGCCAAAAACTAGTCTGGGAGCACAACACATCGTAATTGGACCCGACGCCCTCGGTACCGCCGAAAATGAGTCCGGGAGCGCAAAACATGAAAACGGGACCCAACACCCACGCTACCGTCGAAAACGAGTCCGGGAGCGCAAAACTTGAAAAAGGGACCCGACGTCCTCGTTACCGTCGAATACGAGTCCGGCAGCGCAAAACTTGAAAAAGGGGCCAGACGCCCTCGGTACCGTCGAATACGAGTCCGGGAGGGCAAAACATGAAAAAGGGACCCGACGTCCTCGGTACCGCCGAAAATGAGTCCGGGAGCGCAAACCATGAAAATGGGACCCTTCCCCCGGTACCGCCGAAAATTAGTCCGGGTGCGCAAAATATGGAAATAGGACCAAATGCCCTCGATACTGCCGAAAACGAGTACGAGCACGCAAAACATGAAAACGGGAACCGACGTTCTCGAAACCGCGGAAAATGATTCCGGGCGCGCAAAAAAAGAAAACAGGACCCGACACTCTAGTACCGTCGAAAACGAGTCCGGGAGCGCAAAACATGAAAAAGGGACCCGAGGCCCACTGTACCGCCGAAAATGAATTTGGGAGCGCAAAACATGAAAAAGGGACCCGACGCCCTCGCTACCGCCGAAAACGAGTCCGGGTGCACAACACATTGTAACGGGACACGACTCCCTCGCTACCGCCGAAAATGAGTCCGGGAGCGCAAAATATGAAAAAGGGACCCGACGCCCTCGGTACCGTCAAGAACGAGTCTGGGAGCGCAAAACATGAAAAGGGACCCGACGTCCTCGCTACCGCCGAAAACAAGTCCGGCTACGGAAAGCATGAAAACGTGACCCACCCTCGGAACCGCCGAAAACAAGTCCGGGAGCGCAAAACATGAAAAAGGGACCTGAGGCCCACTTTACCGCCGAAAATGAGTCCGGGAGCGCAAAACATGAAAACGGGATCCGAGGCCCCGCTACCGCCGAAAATGAGTCCGGGAGCAAAAAACAAGAAAACGGGACCCGACGCCCACGGTAGCGCCAAAAACGAGTCCGGGAGCAAAGAACATGAAAACTGGACACGACGCCCTCGATACCGCCGAAAACGAGTATGGATGCGCAAAACATGAAAACGGGACCTAACGCCCTCGGTACTGTCGAAAACGAGTATGGGGGCGCAAAACTGGAAAATGGGACCCGATGCCCTCGGAACAGCCGAAAATGAGTTCGGGCGCGCAAAACAAGAACACAGAACCCGACGCCCCCGGTACCGCCGAAAAAGGGTCCGGGTGCTCAAAACATGTAAAAGGGACCCGACGCCCACGGTACCGCCGAAAATGAGTCAGGGAGTGCTGTGCGACCCTTTTTTGCGCGCTCCGCACCGCCGCCGGGCGATGGGTTGCGGAAGAAGGACACGGAGATCCCTCCCGAGCGTGCATCTCGCCGGGGTCGGCCGATTCTCGCCGTTTAGAGATATTTGGATGCACATTCGTGGGGGTTTTTTAGTGATTGTGAGTTCTTGTAGATTCCGATGGGCGCAAGCCCCCACCGTTAATTACCCCGGGCTACTAACCTCGAGGCACCTCCGGATCTTTGAAAGAGAGAAGCAAATAGTATAGTTAAAAGATGGTCAAGTGGTCGTCTAAGTTCATAAAAAGGGGTCCATGGAAGACGAACCTACAAACAGATTGGTTCAATCCTATGGAAGACAAACCTACAAACAGACGGTTTTGTCCTATGGAAGACGAACCTACAAACAAATAGACGGTTCGCCTATGCCACCTCGAGATGTAACCTTACCTACGCACTGTGTTAATCTCTTTAGAGGGGCTTGAGGTGAGTCTACATACGTAACGACTCGACCTCCGTTGATCTAGAAGATAAACCTACAAACAGACGGCTCAATCTTAACTAGTCAACAACCAATCACACAAAATACAACTCGAAGCGCCGGGCCGCTGATCTTGAGGTTGGTGAATCAGAGAAGGGTGGATATGGCCCACGTGTTTCTTCTCACCGATCTTCTAGATCATGAATTCGAAGCACTAAGCCGATTCATAAACCTAGGAAACACAATTGCACACAATGTCAAACCCGAAGTGCCGAGCGCTCAACATCGAGGCATGTGTTAGTGAAGGAACCTACCTGCGTAACGGTTCACATTCACCGTTTTGTGGATGAATCTACCTACGCACCGATTCAATCTCACAGCCTCGGAAATGGACCAGAGACGAACTTATCGACGGATGAGTTCGCCTCTTGCTAGCTCAAATGGTCATGAATTACTTGTTCATGACACCGAGTCATTAAGATGTCGCTCGCTCTGACATCTTAATGTTCTTCTTCTTCAAAGTCGACATATCTCTCCATGCCGATGTCGTAGCTTTGGTCATTCTTCAAATGAGCGTCGAGATGTTCTTGTCTCAACTAATCATTCTACATGTTGCATTACTTGTGCAAAATTACTATGTTGCCCTACACCCCTTGTGTGAGCGTATTCAATCATGAGTTACTTGCTCATGGCAAACAGTCATTAAGATGTCACCTATCTAGGACATCATAATGTTCTTCTTCTTCGTAGTCGACATATATCTCCATGTTAATATCGCAGCCTATTCTTCATCAAGGTTATTCTTCATTAAGCGTCAAGATGTTCTTGTCTCGACATATTCACTCATGTTGCTATCAAAGCCTTATTCATCTCACGTCAAGATGTTCTCGTCTTGACTAATCATTCTAAATGTTATATCGTGTGTGCAAATATTCATATGTGGCTCTACACTCCTTATGTGAGCATATTTATTCATTTCTAAAATGCACAAAGTCTATTATATAATATCTTCCATTATCATTCTTTATTATAAAGATGCATTTATTTATTATTATTATTATTATTATTATTATTATTATTATTATTATTTTTATTTTTAAACTCTATTTATCTATGTAGAAAATTATTTACAAAAATAATAGGAAAAGGGGTTAGCTATTTAACTAGATTTTCATTTATATTTTTGGGACTTTTATAATAGCTAAAATAGTAGAATTTTTATTTTTATTATTTCTAAACTCTATTTATTTTGTAGAAAATCACTTACAAAAATAATAGAAAATAAAATGGCTTTTTTATTTGTATTTTTAAAATGTTTATAATAGCCAAAGTAATAGAATTTTATTATTATATTCTATTATATTGAAATACTATTCATTATGTAAGAATTATTTACAAAATCAAAAGATGGTTAGCTATATTATTTTTGTATTATTATTATTATTATTATTATTTTTTTTTATTTTTAAAATCTATAGTAGCTAAAAAGAAATCATTATTAATATCCTATCCTATTTATTATACTATTTATTATATACATATTTTTATTATTTCTATTTATTATCTATGGAAAAATATAAGATTTTTTATTATTACTATTATTAGTTGAAAATAGCCATAAGAGATGAAATTCATTATGTTTTCATTACAACTATTATTTTTATTACATTTTATTCATCAAAAGTATTTTTATTGTATATATTTGTATAGAAATAACAAAAGAAATACAATTCATATTATAAAACTATATTATCATTCTTTATTATAAAAGAAAATGTATTTTACTATTTATTACCATGGTAGTATATTTTTGTATATTTTATGCTATTTATTTTTATTATTCTTTTTACAAAAAATATTGATATAATATCTATTATTATCCATATTTTTTTTTATTTATCAAAGAGTATAGCTAATCTCATTATTTATTATGGCATATTACTATCATCATTATTATTTCATGGAAAATCACTTGAAAAATCACTAAAATATATCTAGTTACTATTCATGATTTTTATTTGTATTTTTGGAATTTTTATAGTATTTAAAATGACAAGTCAAAGCTAGGTCAACTATATCAATATATGTAATGTCTTTTGCTTTTAAATTGTTTTATCATGATTATATTTTTAAAACTGAATATTATTGCATAGAAAAATAGTATGAAAAATAAGAAAATTTTAGAAACAAATTTGAGTCAATTTGGAGTTCAGAACATTTTCAAATCATTTATTTACTCTATGTTACTATTATTCTCGTTATTATTTAATTAACGGGCCTAACTGGGCCGCCAGATCTATACCGAGATTGGTGCGCATCTTTATATAACTTCCTTCTTCATTTGGGCCGCCAGATTCGCTTGAGATACGTGTTTAATGGATCTACGGCCCAGATCCTTTCTTGGTTTAATAATCAATCTTCTTAACAGATCCCGTGTGTTGATTAGCTTCAAGATCGCATGCTTCAAGGTTCGTGCTAACGGTTCTTTCATCTCTTCCGATCTGTTTTACGTCGATTCGTGCTAAGCAAATGCCGTTCCGGCGGAGCACCTCTTCCATGATCGTGTCGTTGCTTCGCATCGTCTTGCTTTGGAGAGTTCTTTTATGGTTCTTGATCGAGAATCCATACGGTGAGGGATACCACATGATGGTACCGAGTAGTGTATCAGTTAGAACCGGTACCGAGATATTTCTTTCGTTAAATTAGGCAAAATTGATCAAAGTTATTGACAATTACAAAGCCGATGAGCATCGTCTCGACATGAAGATGCGGTATGGGATAGGCAGAGGGCTTCCCTTTCGTTCTTGGTGGTGTCAAGCAACTCATCACTCGATAAAGTGTATAGTACCACTGGTATCGAGCTCAATTAGCTCAATTCATGGCCTTTTCTCATCGAATTAGCACTCCTCGGCCTAAAGGCACACCTAGGCGTAGCTAGGGCCAAAGGGCTCACCGAGTTGAGTGTTAATTTGAACAAATTCGATTTGAAAACTCCTACGATATACTTGTTCTATCGTAATCGGTGCCTTATAACGAAATTGCAACGCTAGGATTAATTCTAATCAATCAAAAACAATTCAATCAAGAAAATTACAAAGATATGAACTTGTATACCTCGCTTTATGTGATCATAAGCTAATGAATACTAAAAATGAAAATTTCCAATGAAAATCAAGATATCAACAACTAAATCACAAATTCTTGACTTTATAATCGATTCAAAGCCTAAAGGCTCACCAATCACTTTGTGATTGGGCCAAGGCTCACCGAATGCACTAATTATTGTTAATTGATGCCTTTCAAAGAGGAACAAAGAAGAAACAAATGAAAGAAGCAAAATTTCCAAAGGAAGAAAGCAAGAGTGAAGAAGTATATTCAATTGACTATTCAATAACTATGAATTGAATGTTTTAAAATCAATTTCGAGAAAGAACACAAGGAAAACATCTATAAACCAATGAATATTACTAATTACCTTTTTATTCTTGACAAACAAGAAATCGAGCAATCTCTCTTCTAGTTATTCACTCTCTCTCTCTTGTCGACTAAGAAAGTGTATGTGAGTGTGTGTTCTTGATCCTAATTGCTCTGTTAATGAATCCACCCCTACTGTTGCTAATTTTCGATTTATATAGGCTAATTAGTTCAATTACTCCAATTGTGATTGGTTAGCTGCCTTCCACTCGGATTGCCACCTTTGGATGCATCTCCACCCTTCATTACAATTCAATCAACGGCCAAAATGAGTTTGTGTTTGTTGCTGCAGCTGCATAACCGTTTCTGTTATTCCCTTTGACTGTGCCGTGACTAATTTGACTCCAATTGAGCACATGTTCTATTGATGAGCGACCCCTTCACTGCTGGATTGTATTTAAACATCCCTTCATCACTGTCAACAACTCTTCACTCTCAATTGCACTGAGGCTTGTCCAATTCAAAATCGCGTTTCTGCCTCATTCTCTCTCTTGATCAATTTCAGATCATTTCATTCAATTGTCTCGCTCATTCACCTCCATTAGTGTCGCCTCACCTTGGAGATGCCACTTAGCAATGCAATTTGATCCCTAAAGCATCAATTGTACTTATCTCTTTGCTACTGCTTTTGGCAATTTCCGATCTTTGAACCCTCTTTTGACTCAATTGCTTCATAATCACCTATCAATCGGCGTCGCCTTTAGCTCAAGGAAGTTGTTTTGCAACTCAATTTGATATTCGTAGCACCAATTGATTTCTTTCTTTAGCTCAATTTCTGGTACTAACTCAATTTCCACTTCTCGTTCATCTTATTTTCTCAATTGACCTAATAATATCCTTTATTCTATCGCTTGATCATCACCGCTTCTCTTAGATTGCCTTTAATCATGGTGAGGCGCCAAGGAAAGAAAAGAATGCGAGTCGGTCGGACTCCTGGGCAATGGCGAGAAGAAGGAGGAGAAGGTCCTTCCGCCGCTTGATGCGCACGCACACACGCAACAACGCACGGGAGAGAAGAGAGGCACGCATAGAGCTCATGCACCAGGTTCACCTTCCTTTTCCTCTTTTGTTTGAATTCATTTGCGCCGAGTCGATAGATAGATGAATGGACTTGGTTTATATCTCTAGCTTGTGATCCTAGCCTTATCCACCCGACTACCGGGTCCCATCCGTAAGGTTTAAGCGTTTAAGTCCGTGAGGTTAGCAACCGATTAATGCTAATATGCCGAGGTGGCTCTTCCCGATTGGTTGATTGCTTATTAAACAAACCCTTAGTGTTAATGATCCGTGTATGATGTGGCTCTCGTGATATAAAGTGCTACGTGGCACTTCGTGTCCCCGTACCAATCATAAGGAGCCATCTCGTCACTCCTTGTACACACCGTATGATGACATGGCACCAAGTGAGTGCATGCCATGTGGCATCCAGCCGGGGCCCACTTGTCGCCGCCTTATAGTATAGTGGGGTTCACGTAGCCGAGGCGGACCAATAAGGGAAGGCCACATGGCACCCGGGCCGTCGAGGCGGCCTTATAGCATGCCGCCATTTGTCTAGCCGTTGTATGAGGTGGCCGCTGATGTGGATCAATGGCCGACCGCCACGTGGCATAGGCGGGGCCCACTTGTCGTCCGTAGGGGCGCTGGGCCCACATGGCCGAGGGGACCAACGAGGTGCCGACACGTGGCACGAGGTGGCCCAATGAAATGCCGACACGTGTCACACCCTCTCTCTTCCCCGATTCGGTGTAGGTGTGCTTAGGATCCCCACCTTGCACCCGCATGTGTCTCTCGTCCCCAAGTTGCACCCAGATCCGCCTTGATCAAATCTCACCCTTGATCTTTCATTTTTAACCCGTTTTATCTTCCCCGAATTTATTTTGATAGCTCCACTCATCCAAAAATTATGAAATTTTCACCAAAAATCCCTAAATTTATGATGATCATCCCTGTAATTTTTAATTCCATTTTTACCCCTCCTTCTCTCTGAATTAAAAATTCTTTTGTCCATAAAACCCTATTATTCCTTATGAATTAATCCCCGATCTCAATTATAGCTCTCGTGTCTCTCGCCAATTATCTCCTCTTTGCAGAAACCACCCTAACTAAATACCAATTAGACTTATATTGATATTCATTAGGGTTTGATTTGATCAAATGCCGACTACTTATCAAAGCAATTAATACAAATCTAGACTTGATCGTGTGGTTGCTCCCACTTTGCACCGATCGCCTTGTGAAATTGGCTTTCAATCCCTTAACATGAGGGTGACTTGGTCAAAGAACCGACTACTTATCAAGAATTGACACAAATCAAAGCATGGTTAGGTGGTTGCTCGCAGCTTTGGCACCAGTGTCACCTTGAAAGCAAAATCACATTTGGAATTTCTCATGACTAGTTGCATCAAAATGCTAGCTTGGCATTGACATCATTTCATGTAGCATAGGGATTATACTGCGTCACCTCCTTTCTAGGGTTAGCTCCAAGAGCAAACATTTTTTGGTTCAACTCGACTCCTATACAGTCACCGAGGCGCGGGGTCCACCTATCGCTGAAAATGGTCACATGGGTGACTCATCGATAGGCTATGTTGTTAGATTCATCTACAAGGGACCGCCAGTGGGTCCCACTTGTCGAGAAAATGTAATCAAATGGTCGACCCATCGAGATTTTCTCTCTCCGAAATCTCCCGAGGGTCGCCCACCTCGAATGAGTAGGAGGTGGTGGGGTATTTATACTCTTCACTTCATGCCCAACATTCCATCGTGGGACTAATGAATTCATTCCGGGTTAAGCAAATGACCTCTTCGATCAAATGGGCCATCTTTTCATTGCTTTCTCTCCTTCCCTCTTTTATTATTTGTCATCAATCATCAATTTATTTTCATTTATTCATCTATTCATCCTTGAAATCTTTCAAGGGTTAACAAAGAGCCACCCACCAAGACGAGCCTTGAACGCTCGAAAGGCTTGTCTTGGTGCATTGTTCCTTATTATTCATCACTTCATTTCTCATGACGTCTTTTCTTCTTCGGTATTGTAGTTCTATCTCATGACGCCATTCCGTCGCGCCTTCGAGTCATTATCATTCTTTTTATGAGGATCCTAGCGATTGACTCCTCTCGTCTCACCCATCCGAGCGACTCCCGTCTACCCGCGAGGCGGCGGTTTATTTTTCAGTGATGATCGCCCTCATGACATCATGCCCCTTCACCCTTAGGCGTTGCTTCTACAGCCTCCTTTTTGACACATCTCCCGGGCAAGGAGATTATCGACGGGGAGGCTCACGATGGACCATCGCCCTTCATCACTCCCTTGAGTGCCATGGATATCACCTAGAGTGGACCCGTATGTGCTCATGCGGGAGGGGACTCGCTCAAAGCGAGCCGGATATATGACTCGCTTTTCTTGTCGATGTTTCATTATCATATCGACACACCCCGGCTACGGCCTTTTGTGAGAGGTGGAACTATTCCACCAACACTCGTTTATCGACGATCGGAGCCGACTCCGACCCTCCTAGAGATACAAAGCAGCTGACCGGCCGCCGATCTTTGGCCATTTCTATGACGAGTTCATGGTCTCACCCACCGACTCGGGAGACTTCACTCGATTCCCGCCTTCTTTGCAGAGGACTTATGAGATCTATCATTATTTACTTGAGGGGCATCCCGAGTTCCGTTCGTACATCGGATCGCCCTTTCACCGATCGGTCCATACTCGCCCTACGGTTTGGCTTCCACTAGAGATCCATTTGGTACAGTGCTCGGCTCGAGATTCATCATGACGCCCTATCCCATCTCAGATACCCCGTGTTCACATGACGTGGATCGGGAGACTTATTTGATCGCCTTCATTTCTTGGTGGATCCGCTATTTCTTATTACCTAGCTCCCCCGCATACACCATTCGCCTTCTGTTCATTATGGCGAGCCCGATCGCGCGTGGCGACAGGATTTCTTTGGCCGTGCTCGTACCGCCAACATCTATAGATGCCTCCGCGGTTGACTTCATCTCGTAGTCCTTCACAAAGCGCCAGAGCCGATCCCGTGGCATCCGATTAGCGGATGGCTCCATTTACATCGTCCGGCTCATATGATCCCGCATGGCGGTTACGCTACGAGATCGTCTACCTTTACCGAGTGACTTAGCCGGGGTGCACCACCTTCATTGACTCCGAGGTCGCTTCGATAGATTCTTCAGAGTCGAGATCATCTACGCTTCTCTCGAGACAGATCGCGTCCGTGGGGCAGCTAGGGTTGCCGACAGATGGTGATTGACAAAGCAGGTCCCCTCTTCCGACCCTTCTAGCATCCGAGCCAGTGCCTATCGACTTGGAGTACCCGATCGCATTCGTCGTGGCTTTCTTCCTCTCGTATCGGGCGATTATATGTTCATCGAGCCCTATTCGCCGCACCGATGCGCGCATCGCTTGGCTTGGATCGTGATATTCCGCCTTCTTCTCCGCCCTATATCACCGGCGCCGATTTGGAGGGTATCGATGGTGCTACACTCACCTCTTCCGACTAGGCACGGCACTCGCTATCGATGGTATCCACCTCTAGGACTTCCACCTTCACGAGGCGTTATCAAGCAAGGGTATTATGAGACCATTCGCTCTTACCGCCGTATACTCCTCCGTGGTCGTCCGAGTACATGTCCGCGAGATGGTCACCTCTATTAGATGGCACCGTTTCGCGTGATCGCAGCCTCTTTCCCGACCATTGCCGCAGCCTCGTCGACTTTCGTGGTTTAGACAAATGGCTTTCTCATTCTCCCGTTAGGACCATTCTCACGTGTATGCTTCATCATCCCTTTAGGTTATTTCCTTTCGATAAGCCTTATCTCATTTCGACCAATTCTTCTTTGATTCGTAGCCGGCTTATGAGTATGATCACGCGGAGCCCGGTTCTCGGCCCTCGTCCACGAGTAGTTGGCGTTCATTCTCGCCCATATGTCGAGCCACCGCCCAGCCTACCATGGGGAGAGATCGAGACGCGCCTCTCGCCCGTCTTCCCCATTTTCTTTTCCTTCTCCCACTCCGGTGATTTTCTTTACCGACTCACTTATCCTTATTTGGGCGCACTTCATTTACATCTCTCGATTAGGGTTTATTTTTCACTTTCGTGATACATCTCCTATAGAGGTAGCTCAGATGACATCGTAGCAGATCTATCGCGCTCGCGAGTACGCTATTCCAGGGTTTTGCACCGACCTTGCCGTCGCAGTTCGTGTGCTTCATTTAATACTTAGTTGCTAGCATGCACTAGTATTTTCATTCTTACATGTAGATTTTACTGCACCCGAGGCCGATGACATGGCATCTCCACACCGCTCGTAGTCTTTCTTTCATGACTCGGCCCCGCTTCACCGTCGATCTTGCCGGTACCCAAAGGAGACGGTGACTCATTCGATGTGGTTCTCGGGGCCGCTGCTCACTCTTGTACGATCGTAGAGAGGCTTCTTTAGAGCAGGGAGTCCATCGGGTCGTCGAGCCCGCAGCGACGAGCCATTACGATCGAGGGAGGGTCATCTCATGCTTCTTCATCTCCCGACGGCAGCCTCTCATGGCCACAGATGGCGCAGTCTCGACCGAGCGGTTGCGCCGATTATGACTCGAGTTGGATGAGAGTTGGCCGGTGGAGCAGCCTATTCCACGTGCCCCGTATACGGGGCCCCGGTTAGCGAGGGTCTCGCCGAGCCTCATGCTTCTTCCGTACCTTATATTTCCTTTATCATTTGCCCGTATTTTATTTTTCATGTATTTATGCTTTCCATTTTATTTTGTAGCCGGTCTCGGTACACTGCGGTCCTCCCGAGGCGACCGACATCCCTATCCCCGACTCGGCCCCGCCTCGTCTCAAAGCGACGAGGCGATAGGTTAGATCTTCTCTTCCTTCTATTTCTTCTTTGGTTATAACAATTTGTCTAACCCATTTATTTTACTTGCAGATGTTACATCGAGGGATGTGCGCCGCCTTGGCCGCGCCGGCGGATGCACTCCGAGATACCTTCTTCTGGGGCTATCCGCTAGATTTCGAGATCCCGGATTCTCTCGCCTGCAAAGGCTTCTCTTTCGATTGGTATAGGCCGATGCGGATACCATCGCGCCGCCTCTACTCATTGCACCTCGTCTCGAGAGCACTTTCATTTCCAGGAGGTGTGAGGAGTCGCTCAGATTTACCAGATGCGAGCTCTCTCGTATATCGCACGAGTTAGAGATTCATGAGCTACGCAGTATTTGGAGGTCGCTCGACTCCACTATCTTCGCGCTCTCTTCTTGTGCCACTCTCCGCTCCATGGGAGTTAGTGGTGGGCCCGCTCGACCGCTCGTGCAGAGCTGAGGACCATAGATTATCGCGTGGAGGCTTCTCTCGACATTTAGCGGACGTCTCCCGAGTTGCGCATTCATTCGAGCGCCCGGATAGTGCCTTCGCTCGCTTCTTGGACTTCGAGGCGCTTCGAGAGGGATAGGCACTCCCTCCATACTCATTTAGAGACTATTAGCACTGTGCTATTAGAGTTGGAGTCCCGCTTTTTGGGCCCATAGACTGCACTTTCATTTTTTCCTTCTCCTTTTCTTTTACTATACTTGATGTAGGATGCCTTGACATTTATCATTTTGATCTCTTGTTGTGGATGATGCTTGCCTCTATTATTATCCTTTCATCGCTTCCTCTGCAGCGCGAGGAAGTATTTTATTGATTTCATGCTGTGCACCCCCAATCTTATTTGCAAAAGTGCCCTATTACAACCGCTTCGCAGCGTCTAATCATAATAAAAGGAAAATCTTACAACATCCTATTACATTGATTCTATACATCATTTCTCTTTATTTATGGCAATACAAAACTCAAGTAACCGTGGTATTTTACTTGATACCGAACCTCGTCTCGTATTGACCTCTAGGCCAGGTACATGTAATAAACCCGTTTATCCCTTTATTACCGATGGATAAACTTACCAAAGATCAATTGAATTATGGATGCAATTGATAACACCATTTTGTGGATACTCCTTGTATATTTAATTGACATTTATTTGTGGAAGCTCACCCACTCTCCTCATTTATGCACCGTTGCGTGCTAAAGTGGAAACTCACGTTCACTCATCTCCACTCAATTTGTTTTGTGGGGGTACTACCCTCAAACATCCATCACGCATCCCCGCGAGACAAAGCTTTCATCGGGTAGGTTCGCTCTCCATGACCCGAGTCACTTCTTTAAGCGAATTACTTTATTTGACACCGAATGCTCCGGCAAAAGCATAAACCCTTAGTCCGACCCCTCCATGATCTATTTTGGGATTAGAAACAGACCACCTCCTTGGGCGTGTGGTACTTTTGCGGATGAATGTACCCAACCCGTTTTTTATATTTTAGCTACCCTCAAACATCCATCACGCATCCTCGCGAGACAAGCTTTCATCGGGTAGGTCCGCTCTCCATGACCCGAGTCACTTCTTTAAGCGAGCCGCTTTGTTTAACATGAAATGCTCTGGGTACAAGCGTAAACCCTTGTCCGACCCCTCCATGATATGTCGTGGGATTATGACACACCATTTCTTCGGGCGTGTGGTGCTTTTACTGGATAAATGCACCCAACCCGGCTTTGTATAACACTCATGGTGTCGGGGACAAAGGTGGCAACCCCTTATTGAAAAGATTTTATTATTATTTTTTTATTATCATCATTTTTATTCATCGTAGGGAAAATAGGTTTTTATTGTTTTACTTATATATCCTTTCATTTTATTAGAAGAAGGCGATTTTTGGTTATTAGTGATACATGTTACTAATAATACGAGAGTTATTTATTTATATGCCCTCTAAGTGACTATTTACTAGCCACCAATTTGCTCGACCTATCCCTTGGCTTCGCCGCGGCGACCAATATGAGCAACTTTCGTCATTGGGCAACAGATAGTTTGAGGGACAAACTGCAAACCCTGCCCATTTTTGTGTTTATTCTGTATCAAATGGACAAACCCAGTGGTATTTGTATTATGAGCCCAAACACCAAAGCTCTCGCCTTACATTCTCGCGTGGTTTTGGCGTTGAATTCTCTTATTCAATATTTTTTATTTTTATAGGGCTATATGTGTTTGTGTGGTTTTGGATTTTTGGATGCATTCTATTTACAAATGCACAAGTAGGGTTTTTTGGGATTTTATGCAAAAGTGGAGGTTAGACATGGGTTTGTGTTTCGTGCACGTGTGTGTAAACGAACACTTATTCCCTCCTTATTTATTTACAATAGATACTACTCGATCGGCCCCACTCCGGCTATGTGTAGTACTTCTTCGTATATCGCCCATTAATCGGTGGCATGGGCCTTTCACCTTCATGGTCTATGAGTTGGTATGCGCCGCCCCGTATACCTTCTCAATTACGTATGGCCCTTCCCAATTCGGAGAAAATTTTGGGCCGATGTGCCGCCAATGATCGGCCTCTTGAGGACAAGAACAAGCTCCCCTTGTTGAAATGCCCCCGACTCGCGCCATCTTATCATATGCCCTTGCCATTTTTGCCTCGATATATTTCAAGGTTCTCCGCCGGGCTATCGGGCTCTCTTTTCGTCCATGGCATCCAACTCGTCCAGGTCTAAGTTGTTGGCATTCGTCCATGGTCATATCATTTTGCATAGCCACCCGCAATGACGGTCGATTGTTTAGCCTTCGTTTCTTCCCCTTTTGATTCATCTACTATTACAATTACCCGTTTGCCGCTATCGGGTACTTGTCTTTCTGGGGTCCCGGAACGGGGTTCGCTCGTCACCTCCTTGAGTAGCTCGGAGTTATAGATCGCGGTTTTGCGGTGTTTTCAATCATTATCATGATTTCATTGTGTTGCACTTTAATATCCTGCATCACTTCCCATTGTTCGTACACCTCTCTTCTATTATTTTCAACTTGGTGCCTTATTTCGTCGATTGCATTCCGTACGCGACCTTCGAAATTTTCCCGCCATGAGCGTTCTTCATTTATAGGCCTCGCCTAACCGGTTATCCCTTCCGCTACCGGTCCCGTGTTGATCATATATGACTCCTCACTTTCATTATCTGTTTCGGGCCCTTTATATGGCTTCTTGAGGATGTGATAAATGATCTCTTCGTCGACTCCTCTTCCCGTGGTTGACGATCATGGCCGCATTCTTCTCCCGAGGTGGTATTGCCCGTGTTGTTTGGAATCTTCGAAGTCTTCTCCCGAAGTTGCCTCTATGATCCGAATTTGAGGAGTGTTGGCGGGCTTAAAATTGAAAATGACCTCCTCTTCGAATCACTTGCATTGATTTCGCTCGGTTTTATTTGGGCCTTATACGCACCACCGTTTTGAAGCGGAAGGTTGCTTCTTCACCCAATTTTCTTCCGGTCTTTGGGCTCGAGCACCTCGGGGTTTAATATTAAATTTGACCTCTTCTTCTTCTCCGGATGAGGTATCAAATTTAGGGCCTTTGTCAAGGGTTTCGACTCGCTTTAGTTATAGTCGGCTTGGCGCCACGGCGGATTTAGGCGAGAAAATATTGGGCGTCATTGAACTTAATCTCATGCACCCCGAATGGCTTGACATCTCCGTCAATTCTCTTTTGCTTACCATTCTCGATATATTTCGTGCACCGGTGCAGTAGTAGAGGGTATGACCCGATTGCTTTGTGAAGCCACGGCGACCCAAAGAACGCCCGATAAGAAGTTTCAGCGTCAATGACATAGAATTTAGTAGGCGCTTTTAGGCTTCCGCATTGCAGGTTCAGAGTTATAGCTCCCAGGGCCTTTTGGGAGTTTTGATTGAAGCCATGAATAATCACCTTTTCATCAGATAGGTTCTTCACGTCTAAGGTGATGGTCTTCAGGGTTTTAAGCGGCATGATATTGATTGAGGACCCCGCGTCGACCAGGATGCGACCAATCTTTTGCCCTCCGCAATTTCCGGTAATGTATAACGGGCGGTTATGGTCGACGGTGCCTATTAGGAGGTCATCGTCCGTGAAATTTATACAGGCGGCCCATTTAGCGGTGAATAGGGCTTCTTGCATATTTTGCTCGATGAAATATGACTTGTATTTCTCGGGATCTTGCAAGGCTTGGATTAATACCTCCCTTAGGTCTTGTGACATCATCAATGCGTCGAATATGCTTAATAATGCTGGGATTTTACGCAGATGTGCCAATACATTGTATTCTTCGCCGTCGACCGGTCTTTTCGGGTTCTTGCTTAGGTTATCGGCCTCTTTACCTTTATTCGTGGCCTTATCCTTTCCTTTATCGGAATCCTTGGGAGCTTGTCTCTGGGTATATAAGTCCCGGACCGAGCACGGCTTTGCACTCTTCATTCTTAGTCCCGAGGTGCTTGCTTCCCCTTCATCATTTGGGAAGAACATCTCCTCTAAAGTTGGCATATCTTCGTCGTGAGAAGAATATACCATATTGCACGAAGCACCCCGCATCTCTTCGCTTTCTTTTTATTTATTTCTTCATCCACATTTTCTTTCTTTTGACCTAGGGTTAGCTTCTCCCGCCTTCTTTGGAGATGAAATGTTGGAGGGTGATCGCCTCGGATCGCCCCCGCTCATACTCTTCAATTTTATTCTTTCTGGACTTGTTATTTCTATGCTTCTTTTTCTTCTTAAGAACCTGGTCTTGGTTTTGGTCCACCTTATAATACACCCTAGGTTTTGGTGGGACCACTGGCGTGATATCGTCTCTCCATCTCATGCCAGGTTCTTTCTTAAGGGCTTTAAGCATTTTAATCGATTTCTTCGATAAGTGCGTAGTCCATTGCTCCTCTTGATCTTCGCTTAGCTGGCCCGGGACTTTCTCTTCCTCGTGAGAGATCGTGTTGGCTCCGTTCATGGGTCGATGGGCTTTGCAAGAACCCTTTTGGTAAAGTAATTTCACCATTTTTATACGCCTTCTCGACCCAATCTTTGAAGACCCAAAGAATCTTCAATTGAGTGCCCTAGTACTCTATGGTATGGGCAAAAGTTAGGTTCGTCCGATTTATCGGCATCTTCCGGCGTTCTCGGCGGCGGTTAGACCATTCTTTAGTGCCCCTCTCGAAGATTTGGGCAACTTTATCTCTCCTAAAGGAGTACGGTTTAGATTTCTTTTGCTTGAGGGACTCAAAACTCCGTGAACTCCCTACTTGATTGGGCCTGGGCCCTTTATTGTAATTGTTGCCATTTGTGCCACTGTTGTCGCTTTGAGTATTTGCGTTAGCGACCATCTTATCCTTTAACGAGGTGAATGCCACCTTGGTCTCGGCTCGGGCTCCTCGTTGCGGCCTATTGTTCATAAAGTTCGGCACGGTGTGCGGTGACATCCTTTCCATGTTGGATACCGACCTGAGCAAGTCTTTGAATGTGTTGACCTTTGTCACACCAAGAAGCATGCCCATCCACCCGTCAATGTTTTTCATGATTAGGTTGACGGCCTCATCTTCGGTTAATGTGCGGTCGCATTTAATGCTGAGGTTCCGCCATCTGTTGATAAAATCTGTCATTGACTCCCCTTTCTTGGGTTTAGTGCTTGCCAGATCGGCTATATTTATTTTGTCAGACACCATGACAAATCGTGCCCTGAACGAGTCTGCCATCTCGTCCCAGGTCCTGATGCTGTTGTTTTCTAATGAATAATACCATTGGAAAGCGGTTCCCACTAAGCTTTGAGGGAATTGTCTTAACAACAGTGCATCATTGCCACCCGTGTTACCGCACGAGGCTACAAAGTGGGCCAGGTGTTGTTCGGGGTTCAGGTCTTTATTGCCTTCCCCTGAGAAGGTCCTGAAGCGAGGGATCACATACCCTTTAGGATATTCTTCTAAATCATATATGGCGGGGTATGGATGTCCACAGTTTTTGACAGGAGGGATAGCGTATCCACCTCCAGCTATCTGCATTTGTTGGGCAATCATGGCTTGAATCTCTTTCCGGGATATTCCCGTTGGTTCAGCCTCCACTTCTATGGTTCTATGTGGATGAGGTTTAGAATTGACGGGTTGTTTTTCTTTATGATTGCTCTTGGTACTGTGGACCCCTTCTTGACGGGAGCTACCAGCTTTGAAATTGGCGTCTTGTGATTCTTGCAATGATTTGACCGCCTTAATCAGTTCTTCATTTTGTTTTAGCATGGTAGCAATTAGCTCCCGTTGCCTAATCAACTCTTCATCCCGTGCCTCGATGTGGCCTTTTAGTATTTCAATTTCATCGATAGGCATTTCGGGACGTGTTTCGCCGTCATCTTCATTGTCAAAGAGATCGGGGTTTCGTTGTGATCTTCCCCTTCCTCGCTATTACCTTCGGGGTTGACTCTCTTGGGTGGTCTCCTTTTCTACCATTATTTTTGTTGGTATTGGTGACGTGAGCTTGATTAGGCGGGGACCGGTCATCCTGGGTCATATTCACCTCGCATCGTGTCCTGGATCGCATCGTAGCTTATGCTGATGGTGTTGACTGAGAAGTGCTCTTCATAGCGAGCGGTTCTTCTCTTCTTCTTTGCTTGGTCAGGTGCGGTTATTTTCAGACTGTTGAGTGGTATTCTTGAGCCTAATCGGCTGAATACACTTTTCTGACCTAGGCGGCTGAATACGCTCTCGGACGGAGCATTAGACTTGCCAGCCTTGCTGGGCTGGGTTTGAGATTGGGGCTTTGCTGGCTGGGAACCCTTCGGGACCCACACCTGCTGGGTGCTAGGTGTTGCCTTTGATGTAAACCTCCTTGGGTGTGGAGTGGAGACAATGGCTTGCGGCCGAGCCATGTCTTGAGATTGACCGGAGCGGGAGACATGTTGTCTCGACCTAGCGTTCTTGACGCTCTTCCTCTGTTTGAGGGCCCCGTGAGCCTTGTAGATGGCTTCGCAGGGGTTTGAGACTTGTCTGGCGGCGCGCCGAGGCCTTTGAGTTAGGCGAGGTGTGGGCTTAGGCACCTCCCATGCCTGGCGGAGCTGGCCTGTGGCCGAGTTCTTGGCCACTATTCGGAGAGCTGTGAATTTGTTAGAGACTGAGATAGCTGGCCTAGCCACCACCGTGCTTGGTATGCATCCGTGGCCCTCTTCCCGGACGCTTGAGAGTTGTGGGTAGTTTGGGTCGCGCCGTTGGGGCGTCCTCTTGGACGGTCGCCTTCTCCTCTTTGGGGAGGTAGTAGGAGAGGCCATTACGTTGTTGGAGATGCCCTTGGGAGTCGTGGTAATCGAGTCCTCCTCCTCGTCCGGATGGAGATCCGGACGGTTGCGGGAGTGATCGTGGCCACCGGAGCCGGGCGTAGATGGTGAGTTCTTGCGGGATGGTCCCGAAGAACATGAACAATTTGCCCTCTGGGCTCTTTGCAGGAGTGACGGTGTAGGGAGCGAGGTTGAAGTTTCCGAAATATGCCATTTCCTGCAAAAACAAAAATACTTGAAAATCATTAGTCATTTTAGCACATAGAAGACCACTTGTATCTCTTAATTATTCTAATTGCCTCTCTCTTTCAGAGATAAGAGGAGAATCTAGGTCCCACCGGGCGTGCCAGATCCTGTGCGACCCTTTTTCGCGCGCTCCGCACCGCCGCTGGGCGATGGGTTGCGGAAGAAGGACACGGAGATCCCTCCCGAGCGTGCATCTGCTGGGGGTCGGCCGATTCTGCCGTTTAGAGATATTTGGATGCACATTCAGGGGGTTTTTTAGTGATTGTGAGTTCTTGTAGATTCCGATGGCGCAAGCCCCCACCGTTAATTACCCTGGGCTACTAACCTCGAGGCACCTCTGGATCTTTGAAAGAGAGAAGCAAATAGTATAGTTAAAAGATGGTCAAGTGGTCGTCTAAGTTCATAAAAAGGGGTCCATGGAAGACGAACCTACAAACAGATTGGTTCAGTCTATGGAAGACAAACCTACAAACAGATCGGTTTTGTCCTATGGAAGACGAACCTACAAACAGATCGGTTCAGTCTATGCCACCTCGAGATGTAACCTTACCTACAGACCAGGTTAATCTCTTTAGAGGGGCTTGAGGTGAGTCTACATACAGAACGACTCGACCTCCGTTGATCTAGAAGATAAACCTACAAACGGATCGGTTCAATCTTAACTAGTCAACAACCAATCACACAAAATACAACTCGAAGCGCCGGGCCGGTTGATCTTGAGGTTGGTGAATCGGAGAAGGGTGGATATGGCCCACGTGTTTCTTCTCACCGATCTTCTAGATCATGAATTCGAAGCACTAAGCCGATTCATAAACCTAGGAAACACAATTGCACACAATGTCAAACCCGAAGTCTTGAGCCGGTTCAACATTGAGGCATGTGTTAGTGAAGGAACCTACCTACGAACGGTTCACATTCACCGTTTTGTGGATGAATCTACCTACGACCGATTCAATCTCACGAGTCTCGGAAATGGACCGGAGACGAACTTATCGACGGATGAGTTCGGTCTTGCTAGCTCAAATGGTCATGAATTACTTGTTCATGACACCGAGTCATTAAGATGTCGCTTCGCTCGGACATCTTAATGTTCTTCTTCTTCAAAGTCGACATATCTCTCCATGCGATGTCGTAGCTTTGGTCATTCTTCACGAGCGTTGAGATGTTCTTGTCTCAACTAATCATTCTACATGTTGCATTACTTGTGCAAAATTACTATGTTGCCCTACACCCTCTGTGTGAGCGTATTCAATCATGAGTTACTTGCTCATGGCGTGAGTCATTAAGATGTCACCTATCTAGGACATCATAATGTTCTTCTTCTTCGAGTCGACATATATCTCCATGTTAATATCGCAGCTACTGGTTATTCTTCATTAAGCGTCAAGATGTTCTTGTCTCGACATATTCACTCATGTTGCTATCAAAGCCTTATTCATCTCACGTCAAGATGTTCTCGTCTTGACTAATCATTCTAAATGTTATATCGTGTGTGCAAATATTCATATGTGGCTCTACACTCCTTATGTGAGCATATTTATTCATTTCTAAAATGCACAAAGTCTATTATATAATATCTTCCATTATCATTCTTTATTATAAAGATGCATTTATTTATTATTATTATTATTATTATTATTATTATTATTATTATTTTTATTTTTAAACTCTATTTATCTATGTAGAAAATTATTTACAAAAATAATAGGAAAAGGGGTTAGCTATTTAACTAGATTTTCATTTATATTTTTGGGACTTTTATAATAGCTAAAATAGTAGAATTTTTATTTTTATTATTTCTAAACTCTATTTATTTTGTAGAAAATCACTTACAAAAATAATAGAAAATAAAATGGCTTTTTTATTTGTATTTTTAAAATGTTTATAATAGCCAAAGTAATAGAATTTTATTATTATATTCTATTATATTGAAATACTATTCATTATGTAAGAATTATTTACAAAATCAAAAGATGGTTAGCTATATTATTTTTGTATTATTATTATTATTATTATTATATTTTTTTTATTTTTAAAATCTATAGTAGCTAAAAAGAAATCATTATTAATATCCTATCCTATTTATTATACTATTTATTATATACATATTTTTATTATTTCTATTTATTATCTATGGAAAAATATAAGATTTTTTATTATTACTATTATTAGTTGAAAATAGCCATAAGAGATGAAATTCATTATGTTTTCATTACAACTATTATTTTTATTACATTTTATTCATCAAAAGTATTTTTATTGTATATATTTGTATAGAAATAACAAAAGAAATACAATTCATATTATAAAACTATATTATCATTCTTTATTATAAAAGAAAATGTATTTTACTATTTATTACCATGGTAGTATATTTTTGTATATTTTATGCTATTTATTTTTATTATTCTTTTTACAAAAAATATTGATATAATATCTATTATTATCCATATTTTTTTTTATTTATCAAAGAGTATAGCTAAGCTCATTATTTATTATGGCATATTACTATCATCATTATTATTTCATGGAAAATCACTTGAAAAATCACTAAAATATATCTAGTTACTATTCATGATTTTTATTTGTATTTTTGGAATTTTTATAGTATTTAAAATGACAAGTCAAAGCTAGGTCAACTATATCAATATATGTAATGTCTTTTGCTTTTAAATTGTTTTATCATGATTATATTTTTAAAACTGGAATATTATTGCATAGAAAAATAGTATGAAAAATAAGAAAATTTTAGAAACAAATTTGAGTCAATTTGGAGTTCAGAACATTTTCAAATCATTTATTTACTCTATGTTACTATTATTCTCGTTATTATTTAATTAATGGGCCTAATCTGGGCCGCCGATCTATACCGAGATTGGTGCGCATCTTTATATAACTTCCTTCTTCATTTGGGCCGCCAGATTCGCTTGAGATACGTGTTTAATGGATCTACGGCCCAGATCCTTTCTTGGTTTAATAATCAATCTTCTTAACAGATCCCGTGTGTTGATTAGCTTCAAGATCAGTGCATGCTTCAAGGTTCGTGCCAACGGTTCTTTCATCTCTTCCGATCTGTTCTTACGTCAGGATTCGTGCTAAGCAGCGCTTCCGGCGGCCGGAGCACCTCTTCCATGATCAGGTCAGTGCTTCTGCATCGTCTTGCTTTGGAGAGTTCTTTTATGGTTCTTGATCGAGAATCCATACGGTGAGGATACCACATGATGGTACCGAGTAGTGTATCGCTTAGAACCGTGCGAGATATTTCTTTCGTTAAATTAGGCAAAATTGATCAAAGTTATTGACAATTACAAAGCCGATGAGCATCGTCTCGACATGAAGATGCGGTATGGGATAGCAGTAGGGCTTCCCTTTCGTTTCTTGGTGGTCTTGAAGCAACTCATCACTCGATAAAGTGTATAGTACCACTCGGTACCGAGCTCAATTAGCTCAATTCATGGCCTTTTCTCATCGAATTAGCACTCCTCGTGCCTAAAGGCACACCTAGGCGTAGCTAGGGCCGATGGCTCACCGAGTTGAGTGTTAATTTGAACAAATTCGGATTTGAAAACTACGGCGATATACCGGTTCTATCGTAATCGGTGCCTTATAACGAAATTGCAACGCTAGGATTAATTCTAATCAATCAAAAACAATTCAATCAAGAAAATTACAAAGATATGAACTTGTATACCTCAGTTTTATGTGATCATAAGCTAATGAATACTAAAAATGAAAATTTCCAATGAAAATCGGATATCAACAACTAAATCACAAATTCTTGACTTTATAATCCGATTCGTGCCTAAAGGCTCACCAATCACTTTGTGATTGGGCTGGCTCACTGAATGCAGCTAATTATTGTTAATTGATGCCTTTCAAAGAGGAACAGTGAAGAAACAAATGAAAGAAGCAAAATTTCCAAAGGAAGAAAGCAAGAGTGAAGAAGTATATTCAATTGACTATTCAATAACTATGAATTGAATGTTTTAAAATCAATTTCGTAGAAAGAACACAAGGAAAACATCTATAAACCAATGAATATTACTAATTACCTTTTTATTCTTGACAAACAAGAAATTGAGCAATCTCTCTTCTAGTTATTCACTCTCTCTCTTGTCGACTAAGAAAGTGTATGTGAGTGTGTGTTCTTGATCCTAATTGCTCTGTTAATGAATCCACCCCTACTGTTGCTAATTTTCGATTTATATAGGCTAATTAGTTCAATTACTCCAATTGTGATTGGTTAGCTGCCTTCCACTCGGATTGCCACCTTTGGATGCATCTCCACCCTTCATTACAATTCAATCAACGGCCAAAATGAGTTTGTGTTTGTTGCTGCAGCTGCATAACCGTTTCTGTTATTCCCTTTGACTGTGCCGTGACTAATTTGACTCCAATTGAGCACATGTTCTATTGGATGAGCGACCCCTTCACTGCTGGATTGTATTTAAACATCCCTTCATCACTGTCAACAACTCTTCACTCTCAATTGCACTGAGGCTTGTCCAATTCAAAATCGCGTTTCTGCCTCATTCTCTCTCTTGATCAATTTCAGATCATTTCATTCAATTGTCTCGCTCATTCACCTCCATTAGTGTCGCCTCACCTTGGAGATGCCACTTAGCAATGCAATTTGATCCCTAAAGCATCAATTGTACTTATCTCTTTGCTACTGCTTTTGGCAATTTCCGATCTTTGAACCCTCTTTTGACTCAATTGCTTCATAATCACCTATCAATCGGCGTCGCCTTAGCTCAAGGAAGTTGTTTTGCAACTCAATTTGATATTCAGAGCACCAATTGGATTTCTTTCTTTAGCTCAATTTCGGTACTAACTCAATTTCCACTTCGTTCATCTTATTTTCTCAATTGACCTAATAATATCCTTTATTCTATCGCTTGATCATCACCGCTCTCTTAGATTGCCTTTAATCATGGTGAGGCGCCAAGGAAAGAAAAGAATGCGAGTCAGGTCTTGGACTCGGCAATGGCGAGAAGAAGAAGGAGGGAGAAGGTCCTTCCGCCATTGATGCGCACGGCACACACGCAACAACGCACGGGAGAGAAGAGAGGCGCGCGCAAGCATAGAGCTCATGCACCAGGTTCACCTTCCTTTTCCTCTTTTGTTTGAATTCATTTGTGCTTGAGTTGGATAGATAGGATGAATGGACTTGGTTTATATCTCTAGCTTGTGATCCTAGCCTTATCCACCCGACTACCGGGTCCTATCTGTAAGGTTTAAGCGTTTAAGTCTGTGAGGTTAGCAACTGATTAATGCTAATATGCTGAGGTGGCTCTTCCTGATTGGTTGATTGCTTATTAAACAAACCCTTAGTGTTAATGATATGTGTATGATGTGGCTCTGTGATATAGTGCCATGTGGCACTTTGTGTTGCCCTGTACCAATCATAAGGAGCCATCTGTCACTCCTTGTACACACTGTATGATGACATGGCACCAGTGAGTGCATGCCATGTGGCATCCAGTGGGGCCCACTTGTCAGTCGCCTTATAGTATAGTGGGGTTCACAGTAGTGAGGTGGACCAATAAGGGAAGGCCACATGGCACCTGGCTGTTGAGGTGGCCTTATAGCATGCTGCCATTTGTCTAGCTGTTGTATGAGGTGGCTGCTGATGTGGATCAATGGTCGATCGCCACGTGGCATAGGTGGGGCCCACTTGTCAGGTCTGTAGGGGTGTGGGGCCCACATGGCTGAGGTGGACCAATGAGGTGCTGACACGTGGCATGAGGTGGCCCAATGAAATGCTGACACGTGTCACACCCTCTCTCTTCCCTGATTCGGTGTAGGTGTGCTTAGGATCCCCACTTGCACCCGATGTGTCTCTCGTCCCCAAGTTGCACCCGATCTCGCCTTGATCAAATCTCACCCTTGATCTTTCATTTTTAACCTCGTTTTATCTTCCCCGAATTTATTTTGATAGCTCCACTCATCCAAAAATTATGAAATTTTCACCAAAAATCCCTAAATTTATGATGATCATCCCTGTAATTTTTAATTCCATTTTTACCCCTCCTTCTCTGAATTAAAAATTCTTTTGTCCATAAAACCCTATTATTCCTTATGAATTAATCCCCGATCTCAATTATAGCTCTCGTGTCTCTCGCCAATTATCTCCTCTTGCAGAAACCACCCTAACTAAATACCAATTAGACTTATATTGATATTCATTAGGGTTTGATTTGATCAAATGCCGACTACTTATCAAGAATTAATACAAATCTAGACTTGATCAGTGGTTGCTCCCACTTTGCACCCGATCGGTCTTGTGAAATTGGCTTTCAATCCCTTAACATGAGGGTGATTTGGTCAAAGAACCGACTACTTATCAAGAATTGACACAAATCAAAGCATGGTTAGGTGGTTGCTCGCACTTTGGCACCAGTGTCACCTTGAAAGCAAAATCACATTTGGAATTTCTCATGACTAGTTGCATCAAAATGCTAGCTTGGCATTGACATCATTTCATGTAGCATAGGGATTATACTGCTTCAGCTCCTTTCTAGGGTTAGCTCCAAGAGCAGATTTTTAGGGTTCAACTCTGACTCCTATAGCAGGTCACTGAGGTGTGGGGTCCACCTGTCAGTGGAAAATGGTCACATGGGTGACTTATCGGATAGGCTATGTTGTTAGATTCATCTACAAGGGACCGCCAGTGTGGGTCCCACTTGTCGAGAAAATGTAATCAAATGGTCGACCCATCGGAGATTTTCTCTCTCGAAATCTCCCGAGGGTCGCCCACCTCGAATGAGTAGGAGGTGGTGGGGTATTTATACTCTTCACTTCATGCCCAAAGATTCCATTGTGGGACTAATGAATTCATTCCGGGTTAAGCAACGACCTCTTCTGATCAGTGGGCCATCTTTTCATTGCTTTCTCTCCTTCCCTCTTTTATTATTTGTCATCAATCATCAATTTATTTTCATTTATTCATCTATTCATCCTTGAAATCTTTCAAGGGTTAACAAGCGCAAAACATGAAAACGGGATCCGACACCCACGGTACCGCCGAAAATGAGTTCGGGAGCGCAAAACATGAAAAAGGGTCCTGACGCCCTCGCTACCGTCGAGAACGAGTCTGGGAGCGCAAAACATGAAAAAGGGACCCGACGCCGTCGCTACCGTCGAAAATGAGTTCGGGTGCGCAAAACATGAAAATAGGACTCAACGCCCTCGGTAGTGCCGAAAACGAATACGAGCGCAAAACATGAAAACGGGAACCGACGTCCTCGAAATCACGAAAAATGATTCCGAGCGTGCAAAACAAGAAAACAGGACCCGACACCCCTAGTACCGCCGAAAACGAGTCCGGGAGCGTAAAACATGAAAAAGGGACCCGAGGCCCACTGTACCGCCGAAAACGAAGCCGGGAGCGCAAAACATGAAAACGGGATCCGACGAAAATGAGTCCCGGGGCGCAAAATAAGAAAACGAGTCCGGGAGCAAAAAACATGAAAACGGGACCCGACGCCCACGGTACCGCCGAAAACGAGTCCGGGAGCAAAAAGGTCCAAAAAGCCCAAACCAATTCGGGTTAGGCTCGGTATTCCCAAGAAGGCCCATTAAGCCTAATAGAGGTCCAAAAAGCCCAAACCAAGCACGAAGACCCATGAATTGGGGATGAAATTGAAAGAAATTAGAAATTCTCCGAAAAATGATTAATTGTCAAAACCCGAGAAATTCGAACAAAAAAAACTCGTCAAAGCCAAAAAATTTCAAAACTCAAATTTTATGAGAGAATTGAATTATCCATAAAATTATGAGAATTCTCATATATCATTCGATATTTTTAGAGTTACAGAAGTCGAGGAAATCCGGAAATGATCAATTGACACAAATTAAATCAATTAATTGGGCACATATTAATTGATGATTAATCAATGGTCAAAAATCAAAATAAAAATTATCATAAATCTTAATATGATTTATAATATTTTTGGTGAATTTTGGATGAAGGGATCATTCAAAATAAATTTGAAATCCAAAATTCTGATTAAAATCCGAATTAATTTAAAAGGACTACATTAAATGCTTGAACCAAAAATGCTCGGACCCACATGTCAGAAGTCTTGTCTCAATGGCTTGCATTAAATACCATATACCAAATCTGTTCAAAGAAAAGGAGATGAGAAAAGAGCCATGAGCTCGGTTTTGGTGAGTCGGCCTAATGTTCTTGAAATGGTTCATATGAACCAAGTGCACCCAAGAGGCACATCTCACCCACCTCTTTTAATCTCTCCTCTCTTCGGTTCCAACTGAACAAAAAAAATGAAAAATGAGCTCACCTCTGCCCCTTTTTCTCTCTTGCGACAACAACCGAAAACCAACAAGAAAAGGCAAAATTGCCTAATTCCAAACCTAAAATCCCACAAAACCCAACACTGTGACTGATAGTGTTCGAGCTATGAATCGTCCAACGCACACGTTCCACGATAAAATCACAACTAGAGGATACTCTCAACTCACAGCAGGATAAAAGAGGAGATAAACTCAACTCAATATAAAGTTTTTCACAATAATTCAACAAGTGAGTTTACATTCAGAAATTAGGCTTTATATAGCCATACAACTCAACTCAAGAAACTTCATACTAATTAATAACTCCTTAACTATTTTTGCAAATATCAAAACACAATAAAAATAACATTAACTACTACTGCTAATTTCAAAATATAATTAAAACATAGATAGACCCAAAAGACAAGTCATCTTGAACGGGACTGGAATTCAGCACACGCCTAATCACCAACATCTCACCCGTATCTCCATAAATGACATCCTCCTCATCTGCTGCCTCATCAAACACGGGTGGAGAATCAAAATCTGTTTGCTCCTCTTCTAGGGGTTCTTCAACAATGGTAAATACCCGCTGGTTTGGGCACTCGGACATGATGTGACCGTACCCTTTACACCGATAGCATTGAACAGATTTAGGGGCTGGTTTAGAGGGTCCTGTGGTTGCGGTTTTGGCTGAAAATTTGGCCACAACACTAGATGTTGGTTTGGTTGATTGCGTACTGCTCCCATGGCTTGTTGGATAGCCTCGATTGAGAACTCGGCTACCACCAAATCTCGCGTTTTTCCTTCTTTCTCCTTGAGTTGTTTTTCAACTTTTGTGGCAAGCTTAAAAACATCATGATAAGAGATAAAGGGCTGTAAAGTTACCACATCATGAATCTCCTTGCGAAGGCCACGAAGATATCGTGCAATGGTTTGTTCTTCGGGCTCAACAACGCCACACTTCAACATGAGGTGATCAAGTTCCTCGGTGTAATCTGCCACGGTTTTATCACCTTGAACAAAGCCATGAAGTTGAAGAAAGGCCTCTTGCAAGTACCCTTCCGGCAGAAACTTCTTTTGCAACTCTTTCACCATCTTTTCCCATGTCCTGATTTTTTGCTTACCCTCACAGGCTCGCTTCATTTTCAACTGCTCCCACCAAATAGATGCATGCTTCTTCAATTTGATGGAAACAATCTTCACCTTCTCTTCCTCAGGGACATCTTGGTACTCAAAGACACGTTCAACCGTATTGAGTCAATCTATGAACTCATCGGGTTGTATGCGCCCTTCGTACACCGGAATATCCACTTTTAGATCAAAAGCCCGTCGAAATTGCTTTGGTTCCTTCGGTGTGATTTTGATGGAAAGCCTCTTCATCACTTTGGACACCAAGGTGTGGTTGTCGTGGAAGGGGTTGAACTCCGCATCATCGTCACCATAAGTTTCGCCATCTGAGCCACGATAGGAATCATCGCGGTTGTTCCCAGCGGCCTCCACGCACGCTAGACGCTCTTAGAGTTGTTGCACATGCTGCCTCAACTCGTTCAACTCAATATCTCGATCGGCTTGCTGGTTGCCTTCAGGAGGATTGACACGAGCACAACGTCACACCATCCTTCGCCTGCTGCTCTGATACCAACTGATAGTGTTCGAGCTATGAATCGTCCAAGGACACATACACGTTCAACGATAAAATCACAACTGGAGGATAAAAGAGAAGATAAACTCAACTCAATATAAAGTTTTTCACAATAATTCAACAAGTGAGTTTACATTCAGAAATTAGGCTTTATATAGCCATACAACTCAACTCTAGAAACTTCCTACTAATTAATAACTCCTTAACTATTTTTGCAAATATGAAAACACAATAAAAACAACATTAACTACTACTGCTAATTTCAAAATATAATTAAAACATAGATAGACTCAAAAGACAAGTTCCAAGAAACTAAATGCTGGTTGGCTCCTCAGTAACCACGCTCACTTGACACGAGGTTTTGACCAAGAAGACTCTGGAATCTGGAGAAATTCAAAACACAAAAAAGATAGTCCATCATCATCTGAACACAGAAATTTGAATCACCCAAATCAGAGCCTTTATGAGAGTGTTATGCCCAAAATACTGGCCCAGTACGAATCTGTCCAGAGAGTTGTTGTTTCGTAAATTAATTGTAAATATGACTTGGGCCTGGTTCTTCAAACTGAGAACTGGTCCAGAACTTGCTTCATTGATCATGATTGTTCATCTGTAAACCTGTCATGACTTGATCGCCATCATTCTCCCCCGGTTAAAAAGAACTCGCCCACGAGTTCGGCTCATTTTCGCCATGGTATGGAGAAAGATCCTTCACATTGAATGTGGATGAAACACCATAATCTCCGGGAAGCTCCACCTTATAAGCATTGTCACCTATGCGCTGCAAGATTTTAAACGGTCCATCACCACGGTGCTTGAGCTTTGCATTGTGTTGAGTTCGGGGCAGTCCCATCACATAGTCCATGCTCACATCTTCCCACAGTGCATTAGGAACAGGAAAGGGAGTGTAAAGTCCAGAATTTTAAGACTTTGTTTTTGCTAGATGGCAAGTTCTACACCTCAAAATGTAATGGTTCACATCCTTCATCATTTTAGGCCAATAGAAATGGTCTTGGAGTAATGCACCAATTTTATCTCGTCCAAAATGACCACTTAACCCACCATCATGAACCTCTTTATTGATCTGCCACCTCAAAGAACAATTCGGTACGCACAAACGGTTACCATCGAAAATATATCCATCATTCACCACAAATTCATTATATGGCCCTTTTGCACATTCAGCTTTTATCTTGCCAAATAACTCATCATTAGCATACAACTCCTTGATCACTTCAAACCCCAGAACATTTACCTTCATTGTGGACAACAAAGAATGCCGCCTACTTAAAGCATCTGCCACCTGATTTGAAGCGCCACTTTTATGCTTGATGTGGAATGTGTAGCCTTGTAAAAATTCCACCCACCTTGCATGCCTTGGTTTGAGATTGTGCTGCCCATTTATGAACTTCACCGCCTCATGGTCGGAGTAGAGAATGAACTCCTTGGAAATGAGGTAGTGTCTCCAATGCCCAAGAGCTCGTACAATTGCATAGAACTCCTTGTCATATGTAGTGTAGTTCTTGCGTGAATCTGAACGCTTTTCACTAAAGAAGGCAATAGGTCGACCTTTTTGATTGAGAACCGCACCAATGCCTACACCAGATGCATCACATTCAAGCTCAAAAATATTTTCAAAGTTGGGCAAAACAAGAATTGGGGTTGCTGTCATCTTCTCTTGATGAGCTGAAAGCTCTTTTCAGCTTCCTTCGTCCATTTGAATACTCCTCCTTTCAAGCACTCGGTGATTGGAGAGACAAGAGTGCTGAAATCTCGAATGAACCGGCGATAGAATGAGGTCAGCCCATGAAAACTCCTCACATCGTGAATGTTGGCTAGTGTTGGCCATGAAACAATTGCATCCACCTTAGAAGGATCAACATGAATACCCTCAGCTGAAACCACATAGCCTAGAAACACCAAGTTGCTGGTTAGGAACTCGTACTTCTTGAGGTTGATGTAGAGTTTCTGTTCAGCTAGCACTTCAAAGACTTGGCGAAAGTGTTCCAAATGCTCTTCTTTACCCGTGCTATACACGAGTATGTCATCAAAATAGACCACCACAAATCTGCCAATAAAAGACTTAAACACCAAATTCATTAGTCTCATAAAAGTACTAGGAGCATTAGAGAGTCCGAATGGCATCACCAACCACTCAAACAATCCATCACGGGTCTTGAATGCCGTCTTCCATTCATCACCAGGCCTCATACGAATCTGATGGTACCCACTTCTAAGATCAATCTTTGAAAACACACTAGCACCATGGAGCTGATCTAGCATGTCATCTAGACGAGGAATAGGGAAGCGATACTTGATAGTAATCTTGTTGACCGCTCTACTATCCACACACATGCGAAAAGAACCATCTTTCTTTGGCACAAGCAAGGCTGGAACTGCACAAGGACTCATGCTTTCACGCACCAAACCCTTGCTCAACAACTCATCTACTTGCCGCTGCAACTCGGTATTTTCTATTGGGTTCATTCGGTAGGCTCTTTGTTTGACAAAACTGCACCAGGAACAAAATCTATGCAGTGTTGCACACTCCTCATTGGAGGTAAACCTGCTGGAATTTCATCTGGAACAAGGTTCTGAAATTGTTCAATTAAAGGTACCACTGGTCCGGGTATTAGAGTACTTCTGTCACCCTTAACTTCTTTCACCACCAATGCAAAGACTATTTGGGATTCTTCAAAAATTTCAGTAAATTCAGATTTTGTGAGAACGAAATTGCTATCCTTGAGGGCTGGTTTAGATTTCATTTCCATTCTAGAAGGACCCAAAGTAATCTTAGCATCATTCAGCTCAAAAGATTAAGTATTTTTAAAACCGTCATGGTGTACCTTTCTATCAAACTGCCAAAGCCTCCCCAAAAGTAAATGACAAGCATTCATAGGAACTACATCACACCATACCTCATCTCGGTACTTCTCACCAATAGAAAAATTAACCAAACAACGCTGGTCAACTTGCACACATTTACCACTTTTCCAACCAAGAGAGTTTGTACGGTTTTGGGTGCTTTTCAGTTTTAAGCGGCAACTTTTGTACCATAATTTCAGAAATAACATTCTCACAACTCCCACTATCAATGATAACATCGCATACCTTCCCATGAGAGGTGCATCGTGTATGGAATATATTGTTACGGAGTCACAAATCATCTTGAACGGGACTGGAATTCAGCACACGCCTAATCACCAACATCTCACCCGTATCTCCATAAATAACATCCTCCTCATCTACTGCCTCATCAAACACGGGTGGAGAATCAAAATCTGTTTGCTCCTCTTCTAGGGGTTCTTCAACAATGGTAAATACCCGCTGGTTTGGGCACTCGAACATGATGTGACCGTACCCTTTACACCGATAGCATTGAACAGCTTTATGGGTCTGGTTTAGAGGGTCCTGTGGTTGCGTTTTTGGCTGAAAATTTGGTCACAGCACTTGATATTGGTTTGGTTGATTGCGTACTGCTCCCATGGCTTGTTGGATAGCCTCGATTGAGAACTCCGCTACCACCAAAGCTCACTGTTTTTCTGACTTCTTTCTCCTTGAGTTGTTTTTCAACTTTTGTGGCAAGCTTAAAAACATCATGATAAGAGATAAAGGACTGTAAAGTTACCACATCATGAATCTTCTTGCGAAGGCCACGAAGATATCGTGCAATGGTTTGTTCTTCGGGCTCAACAACGCCACACTTCAACATGAGGTGATCAGGTTCCTCGGTGTAATCTGCCACGGTTTTATCACCTTGAACAAAGCCATGAAGTTGAAGAAAGGCCTCTTGCATGTACCCTTCCGGCAGAAACTTCTTTCGCAACTCTTTCACCATCTTTTCCCATGTTCTGATTTTTTGCTTACCCTCACAGGCTCGCTTCATTTTCAACTGCTCCCACCAAATAGATGCATGCTTCTTCAATTTGATGGCAACAATCTTCACTTTCTCTTCCTCAAGGACATCTTGGTACTCAAAGACACGTTTAACCGTATTGAGCCAATCTATGAACTCATCGGGTTGTATGCGCCCTTCGTACACCGGAATATCCGCTTTTAGATCAAAAGCCTGTCGAAATTGTTGGTTCCTTCGGGTGTGATTTTGATGCAAAGCCTCTTCATCACTGGACACCAAGGTGTGGTTGTCCTGGAAGGGGTTGAACTCCGCATCATCGTCACCATAAGTTTCGCCATCTGAGCCACGATAGGAATCATCGCGGTTGTTCCCAGCGGCCTCCATGCGCGCTAGACTCTCTTGGAGTTGTTGCACATGCTGCCTCAACTCGTTCAACTCAATATCTCGATCGGCTTGCTGGTTGCCATCAGGAGGATTGACACGAGCACTACGTCGCACCATCCTTCGCCTGCTGCTCTGATACCAACTGATAGTGTTCGAGCTATGAATCGTCCAAGGACACGCACACGTTCAACGATAAAATCACAACTGGAGGATACTCTCAACTCACAGCAGGATAAAAGAGGAGATAAACTTAACTCAATATAAAGTTTTTCACAATAATTCAACAAGTGAGTTTACATTCAGAAATTAGGCTTTATATAGCCATACAACTCAACTCTAGAAACTTCCTACTAATTAATAACTCCTTAACTATTTTTGTAAATATGAAAACACAATAAAAACAACATTAACTACTACTGCTAATTTCAAAATATAATTAAAACATAGATAGACTCAAAAGACAAGTTCCAAGAAACTAAATGCTGGTTGGCTCCTCAGTAACCACGCTCACTTGACACGAGGTTTTGACCAAGAAGACTCTGGAATCTGGAGAAACTCAAAACACAAAAATGATAGTCCATTTCATCATCTGAACACAGAAATTTGAATCACCCAAATCAGAGCCTTTATGAGAGTGTTATGCCCAAAATACTGGCCAAGTATGAATCTGTCCAGAGAGCTGCTGTTTCGTAAATTAATTGTAAATATGACTTGGGCCTGGTTCTTCAAACTGAGAACTGGTCCAGAACTTGCTTCATTGATCATGATTGTTCATCTCTAAACCTGTCATAACTTGATCGCCATCAGTGAACCTAAGAGAAGAGAAATCTGGTCTCAATTTCAAGAGATAGCAATGAATTTGAGAAGAACAACAAACCCTAGAAATAAGAGAAAGTAGAAATGATGGAATTAAAGGAGAGATGGAAATCGAGGGATACGGAGCTGGCCCAGTCCGGAGCGACCCATAAATCGAGGCCCGACCAAGTCCGGAAGCCCACCGACTCGTGCTCTCAACAAGCCAACCTCATTGTCGAAACTCAAGCACCAAGTAGCACCGCCCTGTAATACTACACCGAGATAGTTCTTTCGTTGTTGCTCGGTGAACTAGCAAAGCCGTGTGGCTGCCTATGATTGGATGAATGTGGATAAATATGGATTTTATTGGTGGATTAGTGCCAACTCAGATGAAGAACACCTCAACAAAAATCTTAGACCCATTTTAGTAAAATCAGTAAATCTAAACCCTAATCTAAACCCTAACCCTAAACCTAATTTCGTAAATTCAAAACCAACAAGGCCTAAACCGGAACCCTAATTCTACTGCCTATATAAACCCCTCTACCTACTACTCAAACCCTGAAAAAACTACATAGCAAAACCCTAAGCAACCAAAAAACCCCTGTCAATATTAAAAATCTAGTATCCTAAAACCTCTGCCAGACTATTCCCCTGAGAAAATAAAAAATCTAGTATATTGAACCTTTGCTAGAATACTAAATTCTCTGAAAATAAAAAGGAGAAAGCTCTACATTTTTAGCTAGGTAGATTCCTATACTAATGTAGTTGTATACTATATATCCTGATGTAAAGATCAATCTAAGTAAATACAATCAATATTTTGTTCTATGCATTGATCCCTATCTCTTTATTCATTCTCTGTTAAGTCTACATAAGTTGTCCTTTCTTTTATTTTCCTTTTCTGCTGGGTTTCTTTATTAGTTTCGTTTTTTTTTAATTGTTTGACATCAATTGTATACAAGCCAATGAACTTCTCATAATGCTCTGAATTACAATTCTGAGAAAAAGTGAGGCTGACTTTTGAACTTTTCTTTACTGTTTCATGCTATCATCTTACTCTACAAAAAAATCGAATTTTTTTCTTTTCATCAGTTGAACCTTGTTAGTGATGACTTGATTAAACATATGTTTAGATAATATTAAACTAAAACTTCTAAAAATTATATACTTTACTTGTGACCGAGACTTTGTACATTCTATTTTTTTTTTCTTTTCATAAAAAAATCTCTTTTCTGTTAAACCTTGATTGATCTCTGATCTGATCAGCTGAGTACGGTTAGTACTAGCTTGATCGATCATGAGATGAGCCTAAGATATGGTATATCACTTCTTTTAATAAATATATAAAATGATTAGTCTTTTCTTAAACTAACTCTTTCTTCCTTTGATCTAAACCCTGCTGAGTACGGTTAGTACTGGCAGAGGTGAAGATCTAAGCCTAAAAAAACACAGACAATCACAAATTTGTTTCCTTCCCCGTGTTGATATTGCCTCCTTTGAAATCTATTTCTGTTTTCTCGATAATACATAATCAAGATACACTAAGAACACTCAAATAAGAACTGCATACGGCTAGTATGGGTTCATATCATTCCCGCATGGGGTTACCATGGGGATTGATTAAATTATGCACAAAGATCGATCTTGAAACTAAATCTGATGGTACTGAGCACGGCTAGTGCTGGAGTTATGAGAATAACTAAATTCTGAGCACAAAAAGTTGCCGAATAATGAAAGATGGATAAACTCTTCATAAAGGGGTTATTTACAAAATTACTTTAATATAAAGGATGATGCTGTGCAAAATTTAATCAATTCAAAATTATGCTCCCACATAGTTTTCACGAGTCTAACCAGGGTAAAAGTATACGAAAATAATGTTTAGAGTATCATTTCAATAAGAAACACAATACTGTTATAGAAAGATGAATAAAAAGGCTGAAAATTGTATAAAAATGGAAAAAAGGAAAAATAATAATCCAATTGCTCTCAAAATTTACCAGCATTTAGGAGACACTAAAATAAAGCTCTTCACAAAATTTCACATTTTTCTGGATTTTTATTCAATTTTCTGTGAATTTCCTAAGTTCAAACTTTACAGAAAATTGCATTTTTCATTTATTTCGAAATTTGCTTGAATTTTTCTGCTCTTGGATAAATTACTACAAAACACTGCCAAAACAATATTAAATAAAAAAATTCTCAATACAAAAATTTTTTCTAATAAGTTTCTTTACTCAAATACGCAATTTATTTACATAGTTCTTACACAAAAATTATCAAAATACCAAAAATACCCTCTGACTTTCCTTTTTACTGAAAGTAACAAATAAATTGAATAAACTGTAGCAATATATGAATTTGACATATAAATGTTATTATATATTTTTATTCTCCATAAAGATTAGAACCTAACTATAAATTTTGAGGTAAAAATATGAAGATTTAAGTACCTAAATACCCTAATTACTCTTAACTGTCTATTAATTACAGTTTTAACTCTTTAAACAAAATCACTTGAAACTTAGCCAAAATGACGTCAAATAAATAATTTTAGTACGAACAGTGCTGGGTTATAAGTAAAAAAGGCTTTATTGCGAACAGCATTGAGTCATTATTAAAAATCTTACTGCGAACAGAAGTGGATTAATAGAACCATAGCACGACTAGTGTTGGGTTAAGGCATATGTTGCATAAATTATCCCCTTTTAGAGGTTAAAATGCAATAAATCCACAAAATAGAGAAAGGGTCATATCTGAAGATTTATGCAATGTATGCCTCCTCTTGGACCTTTGTGCAAAATTCAATCAAAAGTGACATTTTAAATAAAATATAACAGGAATTTTGTTGCTTGCATTGCATGATATTCCAAAACATAAATATAATTTGTTCCAATCCTTTCTTTTTTTTTTTTCTTTTCTTTTGCTGTCATTTTCAAATATGCATAAAATCTAAGCATGGATAAAACTTTAGTTCTCTTAAGCAAAGAATTGAAGTATTCCGAGCACATAAATCAATTATGTAGCTCAGATGAATAAATTTGTTATTTGAACTTTGAATTTTTGCTCCTTTACTCTGCCGGCATGTAAATATTTTGTTATCCCTGAATCTATATGTAAATAATGACCATTAAGACTTGAAATCAATATCATTATGCATAACAAAGACTTGGTTGGCTTTTGGTACTTTGACATGCAAAATATACAGGTCTGGTAGTAAGAACATAAGCCCGAGCAAAAAAATGAAATGTGTAAATAAAGTTTCATTCTCAAATCTGTGTACAAAGTCAGACTAACTTAAGTTCATGCAGGTTTGTCTCTACAATCAACGGTGCTTTAAGCCTTTGTGACGTAGGTTATAAATTCAGAATTATCTTCTGTTAAATGAGATACAAAAATGGTTTTGTAAATATTAAATTCGTATGTGTATTTTATGGACCTTTTAGGACTAACTTGTAATAAAAGGACTGATGGTAACTCGCATCAGTTGGAACCAACTCATGAATATGGATTGTCTTGCAATATGAAGTTATGTGAATTTGGTACCGACTATTCAAAACTAAATTTATTAATAAACTAAGTTTTTGTTGTATAAATGTGATTATATTTAAACGTAAGTTTTTTGCATCATGTAAACTGATGATGTAGATAACCTGTTGTATCATTGAACTGTATAACATGTTTGTACCCGAAGTTAAATAACACATACTCTCCTTTAAGGAAAATAAAATATATATATATATATATATATGTATGTATTAATGAAAACAATAAATCAAAGATAAGCAAGATGTGTGTGAAAAAAATAATAATGTATAAACTAAAACAAACGAAATTTAAAAGAAATAATAACAAATAATAGTAATAATAATAAATAAATAAATAAAAATACAAAAAAAAAATAAATAATAATATGATATAATAATATAATGATATAATATATGATATGACAATAATACCATTATATTATGACATAATATAATAATATGATAATATAATATATAAACATAATATAATATGATAACATGATATAATATTATATAAAGTGGTATTATCATACGATATGATAATATGGTATAATATAACATAGTATAATAACATGAGGATATAACATGATATAGCACGATATAATATAGTATGAACATGATATAAAAATAATTTAGTATGATGATATAATATAATATGATGTAATATGATAGCATGATGGAACGAGATAATATAATAACATAATAGATAATATAACAAATGATAAAATGATACACCATAGTAATATAACATAATGATATAACATGATACACTCCATAACATAATACAATAAATGGTCTAAACGATGGTATGTTCAAATATAATATAAAATGGCATGATATAGTATGAAAATGATAGGCACACATTATATAATGTGATAATATATAACCCAAGTTTATGAGCTAGCACAAAGTGTCTAAATTCATAGCTTGAAAGATCATTTAAGATGAATATACGCTTTTTGTCCATCTTCTCGATAAACTAGCCTCAATGTCGAACTAGCTCGGTGCTTCATGTTTGACTTTGTGTGTCTAGATGGGTCGTGTCGCCCTCGAAATAAATGACACACCTAGATTCATGGATTGACTCAGTGTTTCAGATCCATAGTCTAGAAGATCAGTAAGGTGATCAAGTGAGTCAAAATTCCCCACCTTCTGATGTACCAACCTCAATGATTAAACTGGCAGAACGCTTCAGGTTTAATTTTGTGTGTTTGGATAGGTTGTGCCGCCTTGAAATAAAGAGTACACCTAGGTTAATGAATTGGCCCAGGGCTTCAGATTCATAATCTAGAAGATCAGTCAAGATGATTATACGGTCTCCCGTCCATCTGCTGATAAACTAAGCCTTGATGCTGAACTGATATAATACTTTACGTTCGACGTCATACGCTTAGATGGGTACTTGCCACCCTTGAACAAAAAGGCATCCCGGTGTAAGTTACCTCATATAAGTCCATACATCATATCTTCAGATACAGGCTACCATGTATATGCCTATATATATCTGTCCTTCAGGTGTCAACTACCTTACGTAGGCTTTCGTGATGAGCTCATGCATGCATTTCTCCCATGTATCTTTAATTTATTACGACTACTTAATTAATGCTTAGCTATTATATTTATACTTCCCTTTCTAGATCCAGAGGTGCCTCGAGGTTCGTAGCCTAGGGTAATTAACAATGGGGGTTTGCGCCCATTGGAATCTAAAAGACCCCGCAATCTCTTAAATAAACATTTAAATGTGCATTCCATATCCATATAAATACTCAAATGCACAATTAGAGGGATCTCTGTGTCCTTCTTCCGCAATTCTCACCTTTAATTCTCTTCCCGAGTGAGGAAGGCACGAAAAAGGTCGCACGGTGCGGTACGAGGGCGTCGGGTCCTATTTTCATGTTTTGCGCGCCCGACACATTTTCGGCTATACCGAGGGCGTCGGTCCCGTTTTCATGTTTTGCGCTCCCGACTCGTTTTCGGCGATGTCGAGTGCGTCGGTCACTTTTTCAAGTATTGCGTACCAGACTCATTTTCGGCGGCATCGAGGGCGTCGGTCCCGTTTTGATGTTTTGCGCTCCCAAATTTATTTTCTACGGACCGAGGCGTCGGTCCCGTTTTCAAATTTTGCGAGCCCCGACTCATTTTCGGTAGTACCGAGGGTGTCGGGTTCCGTTGTCATGTTTTGCGCTCCCGGACTCGTTTTCGGCGGTGCCGAGTGCGTCAGGTCTAGTTTTCATGTTTTGCGCGTCCGGACTCGTTTTCGGTATTACCGAGGGTGTCGGGTCCCATTGTCATGTTTTGCGCTCCCGGACTCGTTTTCGACTATGCCGAGTGCGTCAGGTCCAGATTTCATGGTTTGCGTGCCCGGACTCATTTTCGACTGGTGCGGGGCGTTGAGTCCCGTTTTCATCTTTTGCGCCCCCAAACTCGTTTTCGGCGGTACCGAGGGCGTTGGGTGTCGTCTTCATATTTTGCGCGCTCAGACTCGTTTCCGACGGTACCGAGGGCGTCGGGTCCCGTTTTCATGTTTTGCGGGCCCGGACTCATTTTCAGCAGTGTCGAGTGCGTCGGTTCTCTTTTTCATGTTTTGCGCTCCCGGACTCATTATCGAATGTACCGAGGGCGTCTGGTGCCGTTTTCATGTTTTGCGCGCTCGGACTCATTTTCGGCGGTACCGAGGGCGTCGGGTTCCTTTTTTCATGTTTTGCGCGCCCGAACTCATTTTCGGTGGTACCGAGGGCGTGGGTTCCCGTTTTCAAGTTTTGCGCGCTCGGACTCATTTTCGGCGGAACCGAGGGGGGTCGAGTTCCTTTTTCATGTTTTGCGCGCCCGGACTCATTTTCGGGGTACCGAGGGCGTGGGGTCCCGTTTTTATGTTTTGCGCACCCGGACTCATTTTCGGCGGTACTAAGGGCGTCGGGTACCGTTTTCATGTTTTGCGCGCACGGACTCGTTTTCGGCTGTATTGTGGGCGTTGGGTCCCGTTTTCATCTTTTGCGCTCCCGGACTCGTTTTCAGCGGTGTCGAGGGCGCCCTTTTTCATGTTTTGCACACCCGGACACATTTTCGGCGATACCGAGGGCGTCGGGTCCAGTTTTCATGTTTTGCGCTCCCAGACTCATTTTCGACGGGACCGAGGGCGTGGGGTCCCGTTTTCATGTTTTGTGCTCCCGAACTCATTTTCGGAGGTACCGAGGGCGTCGGGTCCGTTTTCATGTTTTGCGCGCCCGGACTCGTTTTCGGCGGTACAGAGGGCGTCGAGTCCCGTTTTCATCTTTTGCGCGCCCGGAGTAGTTTTCAATTGTACCGAGGGCGTCGGGTCCCGTTTTCATGTTTTGCGCTCCCGGACTCGTTTTCAGCGGTGTCGCGTGCGCCCGGACTCGTTTTCAACGGTATCGAGGGCGTCGCGTCCCGTTTTTATGTTTTGCGAGCACGGACTCGTTTTCGGCGGTACCGAGGGCGTCAGGTCTCGTTTTCATTTTTTGTGGGTCCGGAATCGTTTTCGGTGGTACCGAGGGCGTCAGGTGCTGTTTTCATGTTTTACGCTCCCGGACTCGTTTTTCAGCGGTGTTGAGTGCGTCGGGTCCCGTTTTCATGTTTTGCGCTAGGTCTCATTTTCGACTGTACCGAGGGCGTCGAGTCCCGTTTTCATGTTTTGCGCTCCCGTACTCGTTTTCGGCGATGTCGAGTGCGTCTGTTCTCGTTTTCATGTTTTGCGCTCCCAGACTCGTTTTCGGGCGGTGTCGAATGCGTCGGTCCCTTTTTCATGTTTTGCACGCTCGAACTCGTTTCGGCGCATCGAGGGCGTGGGGTCCCGTTTTCATGTTTTGTGCTCCCGAACTCGTTTTCGCGCACGAGGTGTCGGGTCCCGTCTTCATGTTTTGCGCGTCCGAACTCGTTTTCAGCGGTGTTGAGTGCGTCGGTTCTCTTTTTCATGTTTTGCGCTCCCGGACTCATTTTCGACGGTACCGAGGGAGTCCGGTCCCGTTTTCATGTTTTACGCGCCCGGACTCATTTTCGGTGGTACGAGGGCGTGGGGTCCCGTTTTAATGTTTTGCGCACTCGGACTCATTTTTGACGGAACCGAGGGGGGTCGGTCCCTTTTTCATGTTTAGCGCGCCGACTCGTTTTCGCGGCACCGAGGGCGTGGGGTCTCGTTTTCATGTTTTGCTCGCCGGGACTCGCTTTCGGCGGTCGAGGGCGTCAGGTTTTCATGTTTTGTGGGTCCGGAATCGTTTTCGACGGCATCGAGGGCGTCGAGTCTCGTTTTCATGTTTTACGCTCTCGACTCGTTTTTCACGGTGTCGAGTGCGTCGGTCCTCCGTTTTCATCTTTTGCGCTCCCGACTCGTTTTCGCGGTGTTGAGTGCGTCGGGTCCCGTGTTCATGTTTTGCGCTAGGTCTCGTTTTCGGCTGTACCGAGGGCGTCGAGTCCTGTTTTCATGTTTTGCGCTCCCGTACTCGTTTTCGGCGATGTCGAGTGCGTCGGTTCCCGTTTTCAAGTTTTGCGCGCCCGAACTCGTTTTCGGCTGTTCCCTGGTCGTCGGGTCCCGTTTTCACGTTTTGCGCGCCGAACTCTTTTTCGGCGGTGCAGCACGAGGGCGTCGGGTCCCGTTTTAATGTTTTGCGCACCCGCACTCATTTTCGCGCGCATCGAGGTCGTCGGGTCCCGTTTTCATATTTTGCGCACACGACTCGTTTTTCAACGGTGTCGAGAGCATCGGTAACTTTTTCATGTTTTGCTCGCTCGACACATTTTGGGCGTATCGAGGGCGTCGGTCCCGTTTTCATGTTTTGCGTGCCCGACTCGTTTTCGCGCACGAGCGTGTCGGGTCCCGTTTTCATCTTTTGCGCCCCGAACTCCTTTTCGGCGATACCGAGGGCGTCGAGTACCGTGTTCATGTTTTGCGCGCCCGGACTCGTTTTCGACGATACCGAGGGCGTCGGGTCCCTTTTTGATGTTTTGCTCGCCCGAACTCATTTTCGGCTGTACCGAGGGCGTCGGGACCCATTTTCATTTTTGCACTCCCGGTCTCGTTTTCAACGGTGTCTAGTGCGTCGCTCCCAGACTCATTTTCGACGGAACCGAGGGCGTCCTGTCCCGTTTTCATGTTTTGCGCGCTCTTACTAATTTTCGGCGGTTCCAAGGGCATCGGGTTCCTTTTTCATGTTTTTCGGGTCCGGACTCGTTTTCAACGGTACTGACGGTGTCTGGTCCCGTTTTCATGTTTTGCGCGCCCGATCTCGTTTTCGGCTTTACCGAGGGCGTTGATTCCCCCTTTAATTCTTTACGCTCTTGGACTCGTTTTCAGCGGGATCGAGGGCGTCGAGCCCCGTTTTCATGTTTTGCGTGCCCGGACTCATTTTCGGTGGTCCCGAGGGCGTGGGGTCCCGTTTTCATGTTTTGCGAGCCCGGACTCATTTTCTGCGTTGTCGAGTGTGTCGGCTCCCTTTTTTTTGCTTTGCGCGCCCGGACTCGTTATCGGCTGTACCGAGGGCGTCAGGTTTCGTTTGCAAGTTTTGCCCGCCCAGACTCGTTTTCAGCTGTGTCAAGTTCGTCGGGTCCCTTTTTCATGTTTTGCGCTCTCGGAAATATTTTCGACGGTACCGAAGGCGTCGTGTCCCGTTTTAGTGTTTTTCATGTTTTTCGGGTCCGGACTCATTTTCAAAGATGCATGCATGTCGTCCCGTTTTCATGTTTTGCGCACCTGGACTCATTTTCGGCGGTACTGAGGGCGTCGAGTCTCGTTTTCATGTTTTGCGCGCAAGGACTCGTTTTCGGCTGTACCGAGGGCGTCGGGTCCCGTTTTCATCTTTTGCGCTCCCGAACTCATTTTCAGCGGTGTCGAGGGCGCCCTTTTTCATGTTTTGCGCACCCGGACTCATTTTCGGCGATATCGAGGGCGTCGGATCCCGTTTTCATGTTTTGCGCTCCCGGACTCATTTTTGACGGGACCGAGGGTGTGGGTTCCCGTTTTCAAGTTTTGTGCTCCCGAACTCATTTTCGGCGGTACCGAGGGCGTCGGGTCCGTTTTCATGTTTTGCGCGCCCGGACTCGTTTTCGGCGGTACCGAGGGCGTCGAGTCCCGTTTTCATCATTTGCGCGCCCAGACTCGTTTTCAGTGGTGTCGAGTGTGTCGGGTCCCGTTTTCATGTTTTGCGCCAGGTTTCGTTTTCGACTGTACCGAGGGCGTCGAGTCCCGTTTTCATGTTTTGCGCTTCCGTACTCTTTTTCGGCGATGTCGAGCGCGTCGGTCCCGTTTTCATGTTTTGCGCTCCCGCACTCATTTTCGGCGGTGTCGAATGCTTCGGTCCCTTTTTCATGTTTTGCACGCTCGTACTCGTTTTCGGTGGTACCGAGAGCGTAGGGTCCCGTTTTCATGTTTGGGGAGCTCGACTCATTTTCTCGCGCATCGAGGGCGTCGGTCCCGTTTTCATGTTTTGCGCGCCGGACATGTTTTCTGGCGGCATCGAGCTCGTCGGTCCCGTTTTCATGTTTTGCGTTCCCGACTCGTTTCGCGGCACGAGGGCGTCGGTCCCGTTTTCATGTTTTGCGGGTCCGAATCGATTTCACGCGGTACCGAGGGCGTCGGTCCCGTTTTCATGTTTTGCACGCCCGAACTCGTTTTCTGTCCCACGGTCCCGTTTTCATTTTGCGCGCCCGAACTCATTTTCGCGCACGCGTCGAGTCCCGTTTTAATGCTTTGCGCACCTAGACTTATTTTCTCGGGACCGAGGGCGTCGGTCCATTTTCATGTTTTGCGCACCGACTCGTTTTCGCGCGTCGGTCCGAATTTTGCGCACACGGACTCGTTTTTCACGGTGTCGAGGCGTCGGAAACTTTTTCATGTTTTGCTCGCTCGACACGTTTCGGAGGTACCGAGGGCGTCGGATCCCGTTTTCATGTTTTGCGCGAACTCGTTTTCGGCGGTGCGAGGGCGTCGTCTTCATATTTTGCGCGCTCGGCTCATTTCCGACGATCGATCGGCGTTGGGTCCCGTTTTCATGTTTTGCGCGCCCGAACTCAATTTCACGGTAGCCGATCGCGTCGATTCTCTTTTTTTCATGTTTTGCGCTCCCGACTCATTTTCGACGGCATCGAGGGCATCGGGTTCCTTTTTTCATGTTTTTGCGGCCGGACTCGTTTTCGGTGGTACCGAGGGCATGGGGTCCCGTTTTCATGTTTTGCGCGCTCGGACTCATTTTCGACAAAACCGAGGGGGTCGGTTTCATTTTCATGTTTTGCGCACCCGACTCGTTTTCGCGATACCGAGGGCGTCGGGTCCCGTTTTGATGTTTTGCTCGCCCGGACTCGTTTTCGGCGGTACCGAGGGCGTGGGGTCCCCTTTTCATGTTTTGTTCGCCCGGACTCGTTTTCGGTGGTACCGAGGGCGTCGAGTACCGTGTTCATGTTTTGCGCGCCCGGACTCGTTTTCTGCGATACTGAGGGCGTCGGTCCCGTTTTGATGTTTTGCTCGCCCGAACTCATTTTCGGCTGTACCGAGGGCGTCAGGTCCCGTTTTCATTCTTTGCACTCCCGGTCTCGTTTTCAACGGTGTCGAGTGCGTCAATTCCTTTTTTTCATGTTTTGCGCTCCGAGACTCATTTTCGACGAACCGAGCGCGTCCTGTCCCGTTTTCATGTTTTGCGCGCTCTTACTCATTTTCTACGGCTTCCCAAGGGCGTCGGTTCCTTTTTTCATGTTTTTCGGTCCGAACTCGTTTCGGCGGCACGACGGCGTCCGTCCCGTTTTCATGTTTTGCGCGCCTGCCTCGTTTTCGCTTTACCGAGGGCGTTGATTCCCCCTTTAATGCTTTACGCTCCCGACTTGTTTTCGCGGATCGAGGGCGTCGGCCCCGTTTTCATGTTTTGCGTGCCCGACTCATTTTCGGTGGTACCGAGGGCGTGGGGTCCCGTTTTTATGTATTACGATCCCGACTCGTTTTCGGTGGTGTCGAGTGCGTCGGTCCATTTTTTTTTTTGCGCGTGCCCGACTCATTTTCTACTGCATCGAGGGCGTCGGTCCCGTTTTTCATCTTTTGCGCTTCCGGACTCGTTTCACGCAGGTGTCGAGGGCGTCGGTCCCGTTTTCTTGTTTTGCGCTCCCGACTCATTTTCGTCGCATGCGACGGGCGTCGGTCCCGTTTTCATGTTTTGCGCGCTCGTACTCATTTTTGGCGGTACTGGGGCGTCGGTGCCTTTTTCATGTTTTGCGGTCCGACTCGTTTTCACCTGCATCGAGGGCGTCGGTCCCATTTTCATGTTTTGCGTACGTAATAGTTTTCGCGGCATCGAGGGCGTCGGTCCCGTTTTCATGTTTTGCGCGCCCGACTCATTTTCACGGTGTCGAGTGCGTCGGTTCTCTTTTTTCATGTTTTGCGCTCCCGATTCATTTTCGTGGTTGTTTACCCTTGAAAAATTTCAAGGATAAGTAGCCGAATGAATGAAAATAAAATTAATGATTAATGATAAATCATAAGAAGAGGAAGAAGAGAAAGCAAGGAAGAGATGGCCCACCGATCGAAGAGGTCGCCGCTAACCCCTAATGAATCCATTAGTCCCACAAGGAAATGTCGTGGTGAGAGACAAGGATATAAATACTCCACCACCTCCTATTCATTCGAGGTGGCCGACCCTGGAGATTTCGAGAGAGAAAATCTCCCGATGGGTCACCCATTTGATTACACTTTTTCTCGACAAGTAGGACCCACCTGGCAAATTCCTTGTAGACGCTCTAACAACATAAACCTGGCCTATCCGATGGATCATCCATGTGACCATTTTTCACCGACAAAGCGGGCCCCACACCTCAAATGACCAACTATCAAAGGAGTCGAATTAAACCCCGAGAATCTATCATCAAAGCAAACCCTAAGAGTCAAGCAAGATAATCCCCGTACCACATGAAATGATGTCAATACCAAGCTAGTATTCTCGATGCAACTAGTCATGAGAAATTTCAAATGTGATTTTGCTTTCAAGGTCGACTCGGTGCCAAAGTCATGAGCAACCACCTAACTATGCTTTGATTTGTGTCAATTACCGATAAGTAGTCAGCTTCTTTGACCAAATCACCCTCATGTTAAGGGATTGAAAGTCAATTTCACAAGACTGATCAAAGCAAAGCCGGGAGCAACCATCTGATCCAAGCCTTAGATTTGTATCAACTCGTTGACATGTAATCAATCATTGATCGATCAAACCCTAATGAATATCAATATAAGTCTAATTGGTATTTAGTTAGGGTGGTTTCTGCAAGAGAGAGATAATTGGCAGAGACACAGAGCTATAATTGAAATCTGGGATTAATTCGGAGGAAGAAATAGGGTTTTATGGATAAAAGAATTTTTAATTAAGAGAGGCAGGGGTAAAAATGGAATTAAAAATTACAGGGATGATTATCATGAATTTAGGGATTTTTGGTGAAAATTTCATAATTTTTGGATAAGTGGAGCTATCAAAATAAATTCAGGGAAGATAAAACAGATTAAAAGGAAAGATCAAGGGCTGAGATTCAATCAAGGGTTCATCTGGGTGCAACTTGGAGACAGAGACACATCTGGGTGCAAACTGGGGATCCTAAACACACACACACAGAATCAGAGAAGAGAGAGGGTGTGACACGTGTCAGCACCTCATTAGGCCACCTCAAAGATGTCGCCCACGTGTCAAGACTTCATTGGTCCATCTCACCGGGGGGACCCACACCCTTACTGCACTGACAGCGGGCCCCACGACTATGCCACGTGGCGTGCCACCATTCAACCATGTCATACGCGCCCAGGACATGTGGCCGATCCTATTAGGCCACATCGTAGGTCACGTCAACACTAATGCCACTTGGCACTCGTGAACGGTCCACACAGAGAAGCCACTTCAAGATGTCACATGCCACATGGCGCCTACCATTGGTCCACCTCGGCCAAAGCGGGCCCCACCACCATACTAACCCGACATGTGGGCCCCACCAACATGCCACGTGGCAAGCCGTGGCGTGCAGCCACCTCAACACCCACATGACACATGGCAATACACCAGTGCCATACACCTCAAAGCACAATCCTATTCAACTACATTCATTTAACACTGGCCTATCCATCAGGTGAAGTCAAAGACAAATGACCCCACTTAGTGCCATGTGGCATGTGCAAATCAAGACACAACAAGAACAATTAATAACTAATCAAGGCTTAATCATGCATCTAATCCTATCACAAAGACGCCATGTCGGCTTGATTATTTACAAAGTGCCGATCGCGGGGCCCACTTGTAAGATAATGAGACAGAGGCGCATATCAACAATCATAGACCAATCTCATGCAAATAAGAGACAGAAATTTAAATCAAAAGGGAAAAGGGAAGAACGAACTCCGGCTCTTGCGCTATCCCTCTCGACGCTTCTCTCTTGAAGCTTTGCTCACATACACCAGGTGCACCCGTGGATGGCTCTCCCCTCTCCCTTCTTCCTCTCTTCCTCTTCCTTCCGCGCGATGGAGAAGAAGGCGCCATTGTTGAATAGAGTTGAATTCAGCCCCTTTCTTCAAAATTTCTTCACAGAGAGTTGTGTAACATGGATTAAAGCTTGTATGAGTGATCAATTTTAAGAATCGAAAAGAAACAAATGAGTAATCTGCTAAGGCAATCGACTTTAATTGAATTGGGACTAACCTTTGTAAACAAGTAGAAGGCAAATTGATCACTTGTACACCTTCTTATTACCTAGGCGACCTTGTTTGAGCACAAAGACAACACCTTTGGAGGCTCTGAGTTAGTGTTTCACCAAATCACCATCGGAGGCCGAGACTCAAGTGATGAAGAGATGATGATGGAGCATGCTATTGATCACGTAAACGTGAAGGATTGAGTTTTAGAGCTAAATGATGAAGTCGAGCTTGCAAATGGAAGAATTAATGAAGGAAAGGTGAGATGGCAATGGAGACCCGATTGAAAGATCTAGAAATGAGAAATGAATATTAAGTGTCAAACAAACCCTCAGACCGACTCAATTGATTTATAGGAGTATGGGATGGATGTTAGAACCCTTGGAAGCTTCTAGAAGGGTCTGGAACAATGGGAGACCGAGTGGTATGAATGAGTGGCAAAAGGGTAAAAAGGAAAAGAAGTATAACTAACTCCACCATTACAAGGGATCGCTTTAGAGACAAGCTTAGTTGAGTAGTAAGAAGCACAAATGGATCTCGACCATTGATTAAAATGAAGTTAAGGGCTAAGATTGGCTTAAGAACCATAATCCGCCATTAATCACCTAACCAATCACAATTAAGCAAGAGGCCTATATAAACCCCTTATAAACTAAAGAGGAGAAAGGAGAGATAGAGGGAGAAGATAGTAGAAAGCAAGAGAAAGAATATAGAGAGAAGAGTGAAATTGAGTGAAATCGGATTTTTTGCAATTGGATAAGTTCAATTCTCTCAATTGGATTGAATTTGAGTATCATCATCTTTGTTGTTATTTCTATCAAGAATCAAGAATAGGTATGATCTCCATTCCCAACTCGTAATTGATATAAACTTGAAAAGTAATTCGGTTTTCTTTGAATTTGATTCTTTCTTTACCTTTTTCATCACCTTTTCTTTCCATTTTCTTGCTTCTTTATGTACTATAAGCATTTGCATGAGAGTTAATACATTGAAATTGGAGCAGTTGATAATCGGTTGAAGGGTTTGAGTAATCCTCCCGATTTTGCATTTAAATTAAAATGGTAATTCACTTGAGTTGGTGATTGAAGTTGATTGAAGGGTTCCTGTAACCCTCTCAGCTCTTTCACAAGTCTAATCGCATGAACTTAGCAGAGTTATTGAGGATAATTGATGTGCTGGTATACTATGAAGTGAATCGGAGTCGTTTTTCCTATTTTTTTCTTTTTATCAGGATTAGCATGATAATTAGATCTAAAACTGTGTCTAGATAGCAATTGAGGAGTTCCATGGCCGCCTGAATGAGTTTTTGCAAATTTGATTTCATGAATTTAACTAATTCCATTAAATCAATCAGTATACTGATAAACACATCAGTACCGATCGTGTATTTCACTCAATTAACATTGATTCATGAGTTGTTAACACTTTACACATTAATAACTTGTCCTAAGTCAGTCTAAGAGTGTAGAGGAGTGTTAAGACTGCTTGCATATTGTGTACATACCAATTGTAAACGTAACTTGAGTCGGTACCGAACGGTACCGGATGATCTTGAGCTCCATAACATTCCCGAATGATTTTAAATAGAAATTGATTGTGTAGATCTATTAAAGAAGCAAGGGCGATGCTATACAACACAAAAATTACACTAATTGATCAATGAATGAATTAAATTTGGCGCCAGATCATCTCGGTACCAAATCGTAAGAACAAAGATCAAATCGGGCCGTACACTTCCTACTAATTAATAACTCCTTAACTATTTTTGTAAATATGAAAACACAATAAAAACAACATTAACTACTACTGCTAATTTCAAAATATAATTAAAACATAGATAGACTCAAAAGACAAGTTCCAAGAAACTAAATGCTTTGGTGGCTCCTCAGTAACCATGCTCACTTGACACGAGGTTTTGACCAAGAAAACTCTGGAATCTGGAGAAACTCAAAACACAAAAATGATAGTCCATTTCATCATCTGAACACAGAAATTTGAATCACCCAAATCAGAGCCTTTATGAGAGAGTTATGCCCAAAATACTGGCCCAGTATGAATCTGTCCAGAGAGCTGCTGTTTCGTAAATTAATTGTAAATATGACTTGGGCCTGGTTCTTCAAACTGAGAACTGGTCCAGAACTTACTTCATTGATCATGATTGTTCATCTGTAAACCTGTCATAACTTGATCGCCATCAGTGAACCTAAGAGAAGAGAAATCTGGTCTCAATTTCAAGAGATAACAATGAATTTGAGAAGAACAACAAACCCTAGAAATAAGAGAAAGTAGAAATGATGGAATTAAAGGAGAGATGGAAATCGAGGGATACGGAGCTGGCCCAGGTCCGGAGCGACCCGTAAATCGAGGCCCGACCAAGTCCGGAAGCCCACCGACTCGTGCTCTCAACAAGCCAACCTCGTTGTCGCAAACTCAAAGCACCAAGTAGCACCGCCCTGTGTAATACTACACCGAGATAGTTCTTTCGTTGTTGCTCGGTGAACTAGCAAAGCCGTGTGGCTGCCTATGATTGGATGAATGTGGATAAATATGGATTTTATTGGTGGATTAGTGCCAACTCGATGAAGAACACCTCAAAGAAAAATCTTAGACCCATTTTAGTAAAATTAGTAAATCTAAACTCTAATCTAAACCCTAACCCTAAACCTAATTTCGTAAATTCAAAACCAACAAGGCCTAAACCGAACCCTAATTCTACCGCCTATATAAACCCCTCTACCTACTACTCAAACACCGGAAAAACTACATAGCAAAACCCTAAGCAACCAAAAAACCGCCGTCAATATTAAAAATCTAGTATCCTAAAACCTTCGCGTACTATTCCCCCGAGAAAATAAAAAATCTAGTATATTGAACCTTTGCTAGAATACTAAATTCTCTGAAAATAAAAAGGAGAAAGCTCTACATTTTTAGCTAGGTAGATTCCTATACTAATGTAGTTGTATACTATATATCCTGATGTAAAGATCAATCTAAGTAAATACAATCAATATTTTGTTCTATGCATTGATCCCTATCTCTTTATTCATTCTCTCGTTAAGTCTACATAAGTTGTCCTTTCTTTTATTTTCCTTTTCTCATTGGGTTTCTTTATTAGTTTCGTTTTTTTTTTAATTGTTTGACATCAATTGTATACAAGCCAATGAACTTCTCATAATGCTCTGAATTACAATTCTGAGAAAAAGTGAGGCTGACTTTTGAACTTTTCTTTACTGTTTCATGCTATCATCTTACTCTACAAAAAAATCGAATTTTTTTCTTTTCATCAGTTGAACCTTGTTAGTGATGACTTGATTAAACATATGTTTAGATAATATTAAACTAAAACTTCTAAAAATTATATACTTTACTTGTGACTGAGACTTTGTACATTCTATTTTTTTTTTCTTTTCATAAAAAAATCTCTTTTCTGTTAAACCTTGATTGATCTCTGATCTGATCAGCTGAGTACGGTTAGTACTAGCTTGATCAGATCATGAGATGAGCCTAAGATATGGTATATCACTTCTTTTAATAAATATATAAAATGATTAGTCTTTTCTTAAACTAACTCTTTCTTCCTTTGATCTAAACCCTGCTGAGTACGGTTAGTACTGGCAGAGGTGAAGATCTAAGCCTAAAAAAACACAGACAATCACAAATTTGTTTCCTTCCTGTCTTGATATTGCCTCCTTTGAAATCTATTTCTGTTTTCTGATAATACATAATCAAGATACACTAAGAACACTCAAATAAGAACTGCATACGGCTAGTATGGGTTCATATCATTCCTGCATGGGGTTACCATGGGGATTGATTAAATTATGCACAGCATCAGATCTTGAAACTAAATCTGATGGTACTCTGAGCACGGCTAGTGCTGGAGTTATGAGAATAACTAAATTCTGAGCACAGATGTTGCCAGAATAATGAAAGATGGATAAACTCTTCATAAAGGGGTTATTTACAAAATTACTTTAATATAAAGGATGATGCTGTGCAAAATTTAATCAATTCAAAATTATGCTCCCACATAGTTTTCACGAGTCTAACCAGAGTAAAAGTATACGAAAACAATGTTTAGAGTATCATTTCAATAAGAAACACAATACTGTTATAGAAAGATGAATAAAAAGGCTGAAAATTGTATAAAAATGGAAAAAAGGAAAAATAATAATCCAATTGCTCTCAAAATTTACCAGCATTTAGGAGACACTAAAATAAAGCTCTTCACAAAATTTCACATTTTTCTGGATTTTTATTCAATTTTCTGTGAATTTCCTAAGTTCAAACTTTACAGAAAATTGTATTTTTCATTTATTTCGAAATTTGCTTGAATTTTTCTGCTCTTGGATAATTACTACAAAACACTGCCAAAACAATATTAAATAAAAAATTTCTCAATACAAAAATTTTTTCTAATAAGTTTCTTTACTCAAATACGCAATTTATTTACATAGTTCTTACACAAAAATTATCAAAATACCAAAAATACCCTCTGACTTTCCTTTTTACTGACAGTAACAAATAAATTGAATAAACTGTAGCAATATATGAATTTGACATATAAATGTTATTATATATTTTTATTCTCCATAAAGATTAGAACCTAACTATAAATTTTGAGGTAAAAATATGAAGATTTAAGTACCTAAATACCCTAATTACTCTTAACTGTCTATTAATTACAGTTTTAACTCTTTAAACAAAATCACTTGAAACTTAGCCAAAATGACGTCAAATAAATAATTTTAGTACGAACAGTGCTGGGTTATAAGTAAAAAAGGCTTTATTGCGAACAGCATTGAGTCATTATTAAAAATCTTACTGCGAACAGAAGTGGATTAATAGAACCATAGCACGACTAGTGTTGGGTTAAGGCATATGTTGCATAAATTATCCCCTTTTAGAGGTTAAAATGCAATCAATCCACAAAATAGCGAAAGGGTCATATCTGAAGATTTATGCAATGTATGCCTCCTCTTGGACCTTCGTGCAAAATTCAATCAAAAGTGACATTTTAAATAAAATATAACAGGAGTTTTGTTGCTTGCATTGCATGATATTCCAAAACATAAATATAATTTGTTCCAATCTTTTTTCTTTTTCTAATATGCATAAAATCTAAACAGTAATCTGTTTTATCAGTAATCTTTTTTTTTTCTTTTCCGCTGTCATTTTCAAATATGCATAAAATCTAAACATGGATAAAACTTTAGTTCTCTTCAGCAAAGAATTGAGGTATTCCGAGCACATAAATCAATTATGTAGCTCAGATGAATAAATTTGTTATTTGAACTTTGAATTTTGCTACTTTACTTTGCCGGCATGTGAATATTTTGTTATCCCTGAATCTATATGTAAGTAATGACCATTAAGACTTGAAATCAATATCATTATGCATAACAAAGACTTGGTTGGCTTTTGGTACTTTGACATGCAAAATATACAGGTATGGTAGTAAGAACATAAGTCCGAGCAAAAAAAATGAAATGTGTAAATAAGGTTTCATTCTCAAATCTGTGTACAAAGTCAGACTAACTTAAGTTCATGCAGGTTTGTCTCTACAATCAACGGTGCTTTAAGCCTTTGTGACGTAGGTTATAAATTCAGAATTATCTTCTGTTAAATGAGATACAAAAATGGTTTTGTAAATATTAAATTCGTATGTGTATTTTATGGACCTTTTAGGACTAACTTGTAATAAAAGGACTGATGGTAACTCGCATCAGTTGGAACCAACTCATGAATATGGATTGTCTTGCAATATGAAGTTATGTGAATTTGGTACCGACTATTCAAAACTAAATTTATTAATAAACTAAGTTTTTGTTGTATAAATGTGATTATATTTAAACGTAAGTTTTTGCATCATGTAAACTGATGATGTAGATAACCTGTTGTATCATTGAACTGTATAACATGTTTGTACCCGAAGTTAAATAACACATACTCTCCTTTAAGGAAAATAAAATATATATATATATATATGTATGTATTAATGAAAACAATAAATCAAAGATAAGCAAGATGTGTGTGAAAAAAATAATAATGTATAAACTAAAACAAACGAAATTTAAAAGAAATAATAACAAATAATAGTAATAATAATAAATAAATAAAAATACAAAAAAATAAATAAATAATAATATGATATAATAATATAATGATATAATATATGATATGACAATAATACCATTATATTATGACATAATATAATAATATGATAATATAATATACAAACATAATATAATATGATAACATGATATAATATTATATAAAGTGGTATTATCATACGATATGATAATATGGTATAATATAACATAGTATAATAACATGAGGATATAACATGATATAGCACGATATAATATAGTATGAACATGATATAAAAATAATTTAGTATGATGATATAATATAATATGATGTAATATGATAGCATGATGGAACGAGATAATATAATAACATAATATAATATGATAGATAATATAACAAATGATAAAATGATACACCATAGTAATATAACATAATGATATAACATGATACACTCCATAACATAATACAATAAATGGTCTAAACGATGGTATGTTCAAATATAATATAAAATGGCATGATATAGTATGAAAATGATAGGCACACATTATATAATGTGATAATATATAACCCAAGTTTATGAGCTAGCACAATGTCTAAATTCATAGCTTGAAAGATCATTTAAGATGAATATACAGTTTTTGTCCATCTTCTGATAAACTAGCCTCAATGTCGAACTAGCTCGGTGCTTCATGTTTGACTTTGTGTGTCTAGATGGGTCGTGTCGCCCTCGAAATAAATGACACACCTAGATTCATGGATTGACTCAGTGTTTCAGATCCATAGTCTAGAAGATCAGTAAGGTGATCAAGTGAGTCAAAATTCCCCACCTTCTGATGTACCAACCTCAATGATTAAACTGGCAGAACGCTTCAGGTTTAATTTTGTGTGTTTGGATAGGTTGTGCCGCCTTGAAATAAAGAGTACACCTAGGTTAATGAATTGGCCCGGGGCTTGATTCATAATCTAGAAGATCGATCAAGATGATTATACGGTCTCCGTCCATCTCGGCGATAAACTAAGCCTTGATCTTTGAATCGATATAATACTTTACGTTCGACGTCATACGCTTAGATGGGTACTTGCCACCCTTGAACAAAAAGGCATCCCGGTGTAAGTTACCTCATATAAGTCCATACATCATATCTTCAGATACAGGCTACCATGTATATGCCTATATATATCAGTCCTTCAGGTGTCAACTACCTTACGTAGGCTTTCGTGATGAGCTCATGCATGCATTTCTCCCATGTATCTTTAATTTATTACGACTCCTTAATTAATGCTTAGCTATTATATTTATACTTCCCTTTCTAGATCCAGAGGTGCCTCGAGGTTCGTAGCCTAGGGTAATTAACAATGGGGGTTTGCGCCCATTGGAATCTAAAAGACCCCGCAATCTCTTAAATAAACCTTTAAATGTGCATTTCATATCCATATAAATACTCAAATGCACAATTAGAGGGATCTCTGTGTCCTTCTTCCGCAATTCTCACCTTTAATTCTCTTCCTGAGTGAGGAAGGCACGAAAAAAGGTCGCACAGGCGGTACCGAGGGCGTCGGGTCCTATTTTCATGTTTTGCGCGCCCGGACACATTTTCGGCTATACCGAGGGCGTCGGGTCCCGTTTTCATATTTTGCGCTCCCGGACTCGTTTTCAGCGATGTCGAGTGCGTCGGGTCACTTTTTCAAGTATTGCGTACCAGGACTCATTTTCGGCGGTACCGAGGGCGTCGGGTCCCGTTTTGATGTTTTGCGCTCCCAAATTTGTTTTCTACGGGACCGAGGGCGTCGGGTCCCGTTTTCAAATTTTGCGAGCCCAGACTCGTTTTCGGTAGTACCAAGGGTGTCGGGTTCCGTTGTCATGTTTTGCGCTCCCGGACTCGTTTTCGGCGGTGCCGAGTGCGTCAGGTCTAGTTTTCATGTTTTGCGCGTCCGGACTCGTTTTCGGTATTACCGAGGGTGTCGGGTCCCATTGTCATGTTTTGCGCTCCCGGACTCGTTTTCGACTATGCCGAGTGCGTCAGGTCCAGATTTCATGGTTTGCGTGCCCGGACTCATTTTCGACGGTACCGAGGGCGTTGAGTCCCGTTTTCATCTTTTGCGCCCCCAAACTCGTTTTCGGCGGTGCAGGGGCGTTGGGTGTCGTCTTCATATTTTGCGCGCTCGGACTCGTTTCGACGGTGCAGGGGCGTCGGGTCCGTTTTCATGTTTTGCGGGCCGGACTCATTTTCGAGCGGTGTCGAGTGCGTCGGTTCTCTTTTTCATGTTTTGCGCTCCGGACTCATTATCGAATGTGCGAGGGCGTGCGGTGCCGTTTTCATGTTTTGCGCGCTCGGACTCATTTTCGGCGGTGCGGGGCGTCGGGTTCCTTTTTTCATGTTTTGCGCGCCGAACTCGTTTTCGGTGGTGCAGGGGCGTGGGTTCCGTTTTCAAGTTTTGCGCGCTCGGACTCATTTTCGGCGGGCAGGGGGTCGAGTTCCTTTTTCATGTTTTGCGCGCCGGACTCATTTTCGGGGTACCGAGGGCGTGGGGTCCCGTTTTTATGTTTTGCGCACCCGGACTCATTTTCGGCGGTACTAAGGGCGTCGGGTACCGTTTTCATGTTTTGCGCGCACGGACTCGTTTTCGGCTGTATTGTGGGCGTTGGGTCCCGTTTTCATCTTTTGCGCTCCCGGACTCGTTTTCAGCGGTGTCGAGGGCGCCCTTTTTCATGTTTTGCACACCCGGACACATTTTCGGCGATACCGAGGGCGTCGGGTCCAGTTTTCATGTTTTGCGCTCCCAGACTCATTTTCGACGGGACCGAGGGCGTGGGGTCCCGTTTTCATGTTTTGTGCTCCCGAACTCATTTTCGGAGGTACAGGCGTCGGGTCCGTTTTCATGTTTTGCGCGCCGGACTCGTTTTCGGCGGTACGAGAGGGCGTCGAGTCCGTTTTCATCTTTTGCGCGCCGGAGTAGTTTTCAATTGTACGAGGGCGTCGGGTCCCGTTTTCATGTTTTGCGCTCCGGACTCGTTTTCGGCGGTGTCGCGTGCGCCGGACTCGTTTTCAACGGTATCGAGGGCGTCGCGTCCCGTTTTTATGTTTTGCGAGCACGGACTCGTTTCGGCGGTGCGGGGCGTCAGGTCTCGTTTTCATTTTTTGTGGGTCCGGAATCGTTTTCGGTGGTACCGAGGGCGTCAGGTGCTGTTTTCATGTTTTACGCTCCCGGACTCGTTTTTCAGCGGTGTTGAGTGCGTCGAGTCCCGTTTTCATGTTTTGCGCTAGGTCTCATTTTCGACTGTACCGAGGGCGTCGAGTCCGTTTTTATGTTTTGCGCTCCGTACTCGTTTTCGGCGATGTCGAGTGCGTCTGTTCTCGTTTTCATGTTTTGCGCTCCCAGACTCGTTTTCAGCGGTGTCGAATGCGTCGGGTCCCTTTTTCATGTTTTGCACGCTCGAACTCGTTTCGGCGGTGCACCGAGGGCGTGGGGTCCCGTTTTCATGTTTTGTGCTCCCGAACTCGTTTTCGGCGGTACCGAGGGTGTTGGGTGTCGTCTTCATGTTTTGCGCGTCCGAACTCGTTTTCAGCGGTGTTGAGTGCGTCGGTTCTCTTTTTCATGTTTTGCGCTCCCGGACTCATTTTCGACGGTACCGAGGGAGTCCGGTCCCGTTTTCATGTTTTACGCGCCCGGACTCATTTTCGGTGGTACGAGGGCGTGGGGTCCCGTTTTAATGTTTTGCGCACTCGGACTCATTTTTGACGGAACCGAGGGGGGTCGGGTCCCTTTTTCATGTTTAGCGCGCCCGGACTCGTTTTCGGCGGTACCGAGGGTGTGGGGTCTCGTTTTCATGTTTTGCTCGCCGGACTCGTTTTCGGCGGTACCGAGGGCGTCAGGTTTTCATGTTTTGTGGGTCCGGAATCGTTTTCGACGATGCGAGGGCGTCGAGTCTGTTTTCATGTTTTACGCTCTCAGACTCGTTTTTCAGCGGTGTCGAGTGCGTCGGGTCTGTTTTCATCTTTTGCGCTCCGGACTCGTTTTCGGCGGTGTTGAGTGCGTCGGGTCCCGTGTTCATGTTTTGCGCTAGGTCTCGTTTCGGGCTGTCGGGGCGTCGAGTCCCGTTTTCATGTTTTGCGCTCCGTACTCGTTTTTCGGCGATGTCGAGTGCGTCGGTTCCGTTTTCAAGTTTTGCGCGCCGAACTCGTTTTCGGTGTTCCCTGATCGTCGGGTCCCGTTTTCACGTTTTGCGCGCCGAACTCTTTTCGGCGGTGCGAGGGGCGTCGGGTCCGTTTTAATGTTTTGCGCACCCGACTCATTTTCGGCGTGCGAGGTCGTCGGGTCCCGTTTTCCTATTTTGCGCACACGGACTCGTTTTTCAACGGTGTCGAGAGCATCGGGTAACTTTTTCATGTTTTGCTCGCTCGGACACATTTTGGGCGGTATCGAGGGCGTCGGGTCCTGTTTTCATGTTTTGCGTGCCCGGACTCGTTTTCGGCGGTACCGAGCGTGTCGGGTCCCGTTTTCATCTTTTGCGCCCCCGAACTCCTTTTCGGCGATACCGAGGGCGTCGAGTACCGTGTTCATGTTTTGCGCGCCCGGACTCGTTTTCGACGATACGAGGGCGTCGGGTCCCTTTTTGATGTTTTGCTCGCCGAACTCGTTTTCGGGCATGCGGGCGTCGGGACCCATTTTCATTTTTGCACTCCGGTCTCGTTTTCAACGGTGTCTAGTGCGTCGCTCCCGGACTCATTTTCGACGGGCAGGGCGTCTGTCCGTTTTCATGTTTTGCGCGCTCTTACTAATTTTCGGCGGTTCCCGAGGGCATGGTTCCTTTTTCATGTTTTTCGGGTCGGACTCGTTTTCAACGAGTGCGACGGTGTACGGTCCCGTTTTCATGTTTTGCGCGCCGATCTCGTTTTCGGCTTTACTGCAGGGCGTTGATTCCCCCTTTAATTCTTTACGCTCTTGGACTCGTTTTCAGCGGGATCGAGGGCGTCGAGCCCCGTTTTCATGTTTTGCGTGCCCGGACTCATTTTCGGTGGTCCCGAGGGCGTGGGGTCCCGTTTTCATGTTTTGCGAGCCCGGACTCATTTTCTGCGTTGTCGAGTGTGTCGGCTCCTTTTTTTTTTTTTGCTTTGCGCGCCGGACTTGTTATCGGGCATGCGAGGGCGTCGGGTTTCGTTTGCAAGTTTTGCCCGCCCAGACTCGTTTTCAGCTTGTGTCAAGTTCGTCGGGTCCCTTTTTCATGTTTTGCGCTCTCGGAAACATTTTCGACGGTACCGAAGGCGTCGTGTCCCGTTTTAGTGTTTTTCATGTTTTTCGGGTCCGGACTCATTTTCAGCGGTACAGACAGTGTCAGGTCCCGTTTTCATGTTTTGCGCACCTGGACTCATTTTCGGCGGTACTGAGGGCGTCGAGTCTCGTTTTCATGTTTTGCGCGCAAGGACTCGTTTCTGTACCGAGGGCGTCGGGTCCCGTTTTCATCTTTTGCGCTCCCGAACTCATTTTCAGCGGTGTCGAGGGCGCCCTTTTTCATGTTTTGCGCACCCGGACTCATTTTCGGCGATATCGAGGGCGTCGGATCCCGTTTTCATGTTTTGCGCTCCCGGACTCATTTTTGACGGGACCGAGGGTGTGGGTTCCCGTTTTCAAGTTTTGTGCTCCCGAACTCATTTTCGGCGGTGCAGGGGCGTCGGGTCCGTTTTCATGTTTTGCGCGCCGGACTCGTTTCGGCGGTGCAGGGCGTCGAGTCCGTTTTCATCATTTGCGCGCCCAGACTCGTTTTCAGTGGTGTCGAGTGTGTCGGGTCCCGTTTTCATGTTTTGCGCCAGGTTTCGTTTTCGACTGTACCGAGGGCGTCGAGTCCCATTTTCATGTTTTGCGCTTCCGTACTCGTTTTCGGCGATGTCGAGTGCGTCGGGTCCCGTTTTCATGTTTTGCGCTCCCAGACTCATTTTCAGCGGTGTCGAATGCTTCGGGTCCCTTTTTCATGTTTTGCACGCTCAGACTCGTTTTCGGTGGTACCGAGAGCGTAGGGTCCCGTTTTCATGTTTGGGGAGCTCGGACTCATTTTCTGCGGTACCGAGGGCGTGGGGTCCCGTTTTCATGTTTTGCGCGCCTGGACATGTTTTCGGCGGTACCGAGCTCGTCGGGTCCCGTTTTCATGTTTTGCGTTCCCGGACTCGTTTTCGGCGGTACCGAGGGCGTCGGGTCCTGTTTTCATGTTTTGCGGGTCCGGAATTGATTTCAGCGGTACCGAGGGCGTCGGGTCCCGTTTTCATGTTTTGCACGCCGAACTCGTTTCGAGCATTTGTTCCTGGCATCGGGTCCCGTTTTCACGTTTTGCGCGCCCGAACTCATTTTCGGCGGTACCGAGGGCGTCAGGTCCGTTTTAATGCTTTGCGCACCTAGACTTATTTTCGGCGGGACCGAGGGCGTCGGGTACCATTTTCATGTTTTGCGCACTCGGACTCGTTTTCGGCGGTACCGAGGGCGTCGGGTCCAGTTTTCCTATTTTGCGCACACGGACTCGTTTTTCAGCGGTGTCGAGAGCGTCGGGAAACTTTTTCATGTTTTGCTCGCTCGGACACGTTTTCGGAGGTACCGAGGGCGTCGGATCCTGTTTTCATGTTTTGCATGCCTGAACTCGTTTTCGGCGGTACCGAGGGCGTTAGGTGTCGTCTTCATATTTTGCGCGCTCGGGCTCATTTCCGACAGTACTGAGGGCGTTGGGTCCCGTTTTCATGTTTTGCGCGCCCGAACTCAATTTCAGCGGTGTCGACTGCGTCGATTCTCTTTTTCATGTTTTGCGCTCCCGGACTCATTTTCGACGGTACCGAGGGCATCGGGTTCCTTTTTTCATGTTTTTGCGGCCGGACTCGTTTTCGGTGGTACAGGGCATGGGGTCCGTTTTCATGTTTTGCGCGCTCGGACTCATTTTCGACAAAACCGAGGGGGTCGGGTTTCATTTTCATGTTTTGCGCACCGGACTCGTTTTCGGCGATACTGAGGGCGTCGGGTCCGTTTTGATGTTTTGCTCGCCGGACTCGTTTCGGCGGTGCGAGCGTGGGGTCCCCTTTTCATGTTTTGTTCGCCGGACTCGTTTCGGTGGTGCGAGGGCGTCGAGTACCGTGTTCATGTTTTGCGCGCCGGACTCGTTTTGCGATGCGAGGGCGTCGGTTCCGTTTTGATGTTTTGCTCGCCGAACTCATTTCGGTATGCGAGGGCGTCGAGTCCGTTTTCATTCTTTGCACTCCCGGTCTCGTTTTCAACGGTGTCGAGTGCGTCAGTTCCCTTTTTCATGTTTTGCGCTCCGAGACTCATTTTCGACGGAACCGAGCGCGTCCTGTCCCGTTTTCATGTTTTGCGCGCTCTTACTCATTTTCGGCGGTTCCAAGGGCGTCGGGTTCCTTTTTCATGTTTTTCGGGTCCGAACTCGTTTTCGGCGGTACCGACGGCGTCAGGTCCCGTTTTCATGTTTTGCGCGCCCAGTCTCGTTTTCGGCTTTACCGAGGGCGTTGATTCCCCCTTTAATGCTTTACGCTCCCGGACTTGTTTTCAGCGGGATCGAGGGCGTCGGGCCCCGTTTTCATGTTTTGCGTGCCCGGACTCATTTTCGGTGGTACCGAGGGCGTGGGGTCCCGTTTTTATGTATTACGATCCCGGACTCGTTTTCGGTGGTGTCGAGTGCGTCGGGTCCATTTTTTTTTGTTTTGCGTGCCCGGACTCATTTCGGTACATGCTTAGGGCGTCGGGTCCGTTTTTCATCTTTTGCGCTTCGGACTCGTTTCGGCGGTGTCGAGGGCGTCGGGTCCCGTTTTCTTGTTTTGCGCTCCCGGACTCATTTTCGTCGGTACGAGACGGCGTCGGGTCCGTTTTCATGTTTTGCGCGCTCAGACTCATTTTTGGCGGTACCGAGGGCGTCGGGTGCCTTTTGCATGTTTTGCGGGTCCGGACTCGTTTTCATCGGTACCGAGGGCGTCGGGTCCCATTTTCATGTTTTGCGGGCACAGAATAGTTTTCGGCGGTACCGAGGGCGTCGGGTCCCGTTTTCATGTTTTGCGCGCCCGGACTCATTTTCAGCGGTGTCGAGTGCGTCGGTTCTCTTTTTCATGTTTTGCGCTCCCGGATTCATTTTCGGTGGTTGTTTACCCTTGAAAAATTTCAAGGATAAGTAGCCGAATGAATGAAAATAAAATTAATGATTAATGATAAATCATAAGAAGAGGGAAGAAGAGAAAGCAAGGAAGAGATGGCCCCACTGATCGAAAGAGGTCATTGTCTAACCCGGAATGAATCCATTAGTCCCACAAGGAAATGTCGGGGTGAGAGACAAGGATATAAATACTCCACCACCTCCTATTCATTCGAGGTGGCTGACCCTCGGGAGATTTCAGAGAGAGAAAATCTCCTGATGGGTCAGCCATTTGATTACACTTTTTCTGACAAGTAGGACCCACCTGGCAGTCCCTTGTAGACGGCTCTAACAACATAAACCTGGCCTATCTGATGGATCATCCATGTGACCATTTTTCAGCGACAGGTGGGCCCCACACCTCAGTGACCAACTATCAAAGGAGTCGAAATTAAACCACGAGAATCTATCATCAAAGCAAACCCTAAGAGTCAAGCAAGACAATCCTGTACCACATGAAATGATGTCAATACCAAGCTAGTATTCTGATGCAACTAGTCATGAGAAATTTCAAATGTGATTTTGCTTTCAAGGCTGACCTGGTGCCAAAGCTGTGAGCAACCACCTAACTATGCTTTGATTTGTGTCAATTCGATAAGTAGTCGGTTCTTTGACCAAATCACCCTCATGTTAAGGGATTGAAAGTCAATTTCACAAGACGATCAGGTGCCAAAGTGCGGGAGCAACCATCGATCCAGATCTAGATTTGTATCAACTTGTTGACATGTAATCAATCGTTGATCGATCAAACCCTAATGAATATCAATATAAGTCTAATTGGTATTTAGTTAGGGTGGTTTCTGCAAGAGAGAGATAATTGGCGAGAGACACGAGCTATAATTGAAATCGGGATTAATTCGGAGGAAGAAATAGGGTTTTATGGATAAAAGAATTTTTAATTAAGAGAGGCGGGGTAAAAATGGAATTAAAAATTACAGGGATGATTATCATGAATTTAGGGATTTTTGGTGAAAATTTCATAATTTTTGGATAAGTGGAGCTATCAAAATAAATTCGGGGAAGATAAAACAGATTAAAAGGAAAGATCAAGGGCCGAGATTCAATCAAGGGTTCATCAGGTGCAACTTGGAGACGAGAGACACATCTGGGTGCAAGCGGGGATCCTAAACACACACACACGAGAATCGAGAGAAGAGAGGGTGTGACACGTGTCGACGCCTCATTAGGCCACCTCGGCATGTCGGTGCCACGTGTCGGCACTTCATTGGTCCATCTCGGTGGGTGGGACCCACACCCTACGGACGACGGTGGGCCCCACGACTATGCCACGTGGCGGGCCACCATTCAACCATGTCATACTGCCCCAGGGACATGTGGCCAGATCCTATTAGGCCACATCAGAGGCTGCGTCAACACTAATGCCACTTGGCAGCCTGTGAATGGTCCACACAGAGAAGCCACTTCAGCATGTCAGTGCCACATGGCAGTCTACCATTGGTCCACCTCGGCCAGGTGGGCCCCACCACCATACTAACACGACATGTGGGCCCCACCAACATGCCACGTGGCAAGGCGTGGCGAGCCACCTCAACACCCGCATGACACATGGCGATACACCGGCCATACACCTCAGCAAGCACAATCCTATTCAACTACATTCATTTAACACTTGGCAGCTATCCATTGGGTGAAGTCAGCACAGTGGACCCCACTTAGTGCCATGTGGCATGTGCAAATCAAGACACAGTCAGCAACAATTAATAACTAATCAAGGCTTAATCATGCATCTAATCCTATCACAGCACGCCATGTCAGCTTGATTATTTACAAAGTGCTGACTGGTGGGGCCCACTTGTAAGATAATGAGACAGAGGCGCATATCAACAATCATAGACCAATCTCATGCAAATAAGAGACAGAATTTAAATCAAAAGGGAAAAGGGAAGAACGAACCTGGCTCTTGCGCTATCCCTCTCTGACGATTCTCTCTTGGAAGCTTTGGCTCACATACACCAGTGCACCGTGGATGGCTCTCCCTCTCCCTTCTTCCTCTCTTCCTCTTCCTTCCGCGCGATGGAGAAGAAGGCGCCATTGTTGAATAGAGTTGAATTCAGCCCCTTTCTTCAAAATTTCTTCACAGAGAGTTGTGTAACATGGATTAAAGCTTGTATGAGTGATCAATTTTAAGAATTGAAAAGAAACAGTGAGTAATCGGTTAAGGCAATCGACGGAATTGGAATTGGGACTAACCTTTGTAAACAAGTAGAAGGCAAATTGATCACTTGTACACCTTCTTATTACCTAGGCGACCTTGTTTGAGCACAAAGACAACACCTTTGGAGGCTCTGAGTTAGTGTTTCACCAAATCACCATTGGAAGCCGAGACTGGTGATGAAGAGATGATGATGGAGCATGCTATTGATCACAGAAACGTGAAGGATTGAGTTTTAGAGCTAAATGATGAAGTCAGAGCTTGCAAATGGAAGAATTAATGAAGGAAAGGTGAGATGGCAATGGAGACCCGATTGAAAGATCTAGAAATGAGAAATGAATATTAAGTGTCAAACAGAACCCTTGCACTGACTCAATTGATTTATAGGAGTATGGGATGGATGTTAGAACCCTTGGAAGCTTCTAGAAGGGTCTGGAACAATGGGAGACCGAGTGGTATGAATGAGTGGCAAAAGGGTAAAAAGGAAAAGAAGTATAACTAACTCCAGCCGCAAGGGATCAGTTTAGAGACAGTTAGTTGAGTAGTAAGAAGCACAAATGGATCTTGACCATTGATTAAAATGAAGTTAAGGGCTAAGATTGGCTTAAGAACCATAATCCGGCCATTAATCACCTAACCAATCACAATTAAGCAAGAGGCCTATATAAACCCCTTATAAACTGAAAGAGGAGAAAGGAGAGATAGAAGGGAGAAGATAGTAGAAAGCAGTAGAAAGAATATAGAGAGAAGAGTGAAATTGAGTGAAATCGGATTTTTTTGCAATTGGATAAGTTCAATTCTCTCAATTGGATTGAATTTGAGTATCATCATCTTTGTTGTTATTTCTATCAAGAATCAAGAATAGGTATGATCTCCATTCCCAACTGTAATTGATATAAACTTGAAAAGTAATTCGGGTTTTCTTTGAATTTGATTCTTTCTTTACCTTTTTCATCACCTTTTCTTTCCATTTTCTTGCTTCTTTATGTACTATAAGCATTTGCATGAGAGTTAATACATTGAAATTGGAGCAGTTGATAATCGGTTGAAGGGTTTGAGTAATCCTCCCGATTTTGCATTTAAATTAAAATGGTAATTCACTTGAGTTGGTGATTGAAGTTGATTGAAGGGTTCCTGTAACCCTCTCAGCTCTTTCACAAGTCTAATCGCATGAACTTAGCAGAGTTATTGAGGATAATTGATGTCTTTGGTATACTATGAAGTGAATCGGAGTCGTTTTTCCTATTTTTTTCTTTTTATCAGGATTAGCATGATAATTAGATCTAAAACTGTGTCTAGATAGCAATTGAGGAGTTCCATGGCCGCCTGAATGAGTTTTTGCAAATTTGATTTCATGAATTTAACTAATTCCATTAAATCAATCAGTATACTGATAAACACATCAGTACCGATCGTGTATTTCACTCAATTAACATTGATTCATGAGTTGTTAACACTTTACACATTAATAACTTGTCCTAAGTCAGTCTAAGAGTGTAGAGGAGTGTTAAGACCGCTTGCATATTGTGTACATACCAATTGTAAACGTAACTTGAGTCGGTACCGAACGGTACCGGATGATCTTGAGCTCCATAACATTCCCGAATGATTTTAAATAGAAATTGATTGTGTAGATCTATTAAAGAAGCAAGGGCGATGCTATACAACACAAAAATTACACTAATTGATCAATGAATGAATTAAATTTGGCGCCAGGATCATCTCGGTACCAAATCGTAAGAACAGTATCAAATCAGTTCAGACACTTCCTACTAATTAATAACTCCTTAACTATTTTTGTAAATATGAAAACACAATAAAAACAACATTAACTACTACTGCTAATTTCAAAATATAATTAAAACATAGATAGACTCAAAAGACAAGTTCCAAGAAACTAAATGCTGGCTGGCTCCTCAGTAACCATGCTCACTTGACACGAGGTTTTGACCAAGAAAACTCTGGAATCTGGAGAAACTCAAAACACAAAAATGATAGTCCATTTCATCATCTGAACACAGAAATTTGAATCACCCAAATCAGAGCCTTTATGAGAGAGTTATGCCCAAAATACTGGCCCAGTATGAATCTGTCCAGAGAGCTGCTGTTTCGTAAATTAATTGTAAATATGACTTGGGCCTGGTTCTTCAAACTGAGAACTGGTCCAGAACTTACTTCATTGATCATGATTGTTCATCTGTAAACCTGTCATAACTTGATCGCCATCAGTGAACCTAAGAGAAGAGAAATCTGGTCTCAATTTCAAGAGATAACAATGAATTTGAGAAGAACAACAAACCCTAGAAATAAGAGAAAGTAGAAATGATGGAATTAAAGGAGAGATGGAAATCGAGGGATACGGAGCTGGCCCAGGTCCGGAGCGACCCGTAAATCGAGGCCCGACCAAGTCCGGAAGCCCACCGACTCGTGCTCTCAACAAGCCAACCTCGTTGTCAGTAAACTCAGCACCAAGTAGCACTGCCCCAGGTAATACTACACCGAGATAGTTCTTTCTGTTGTTGCTCTGGTGAACTAGCAAAGCCGTGTGGCTGCCTATGATTGGATGAATGTGGATAAATATGGATTTTATTGGTGGATTAGTGCCAACTCAGATGAAGAACACCTCAGCAAAAATCTTAGACCCATTTTAGTAAAATTAGTAAATCTAAACTCTAATCTAAACCCTAACCCTAAACCTAATTTCGTAAATTCAAAACCAACAAGGCCTAAACCGGAACCCTAATTCTACTGCCTATATAAACCCCTCTACCTACTACTCAAACACTGGAAAAACTACATAGCAAAACCCTAAGCAACCAAAAAACCGCAGTCAATATTAAAAATCTAGTATCCTAAAACCTCTGCCAGACTATTCCCCTGAGAAAATAAAAAATCTAGTATATTGAACCTTTGCTAGAATACTAAATTCTCTGAAAATAAAAAGGAGAAAGCTCTACATTTTTAGCTAGGTAGATTCCTATACTAATGTAGTTGTATACTATATATCCTGATGTAAAGATCAATCTAAGTAAATACAATCAATATTTTGTTCTATGCATTGATCCCTATCTCTTTATTCATTCTCTGTTAAGTCTACATAAGTTGTCCTTTCTTTTATTTTCCTTTTCTGCTGGGTTTCTTTATTAGTTTCGTTTTTTTTTTAATTGTTTGACATCAATTGTATACAAGCCAATGAACTTCTCATAATGCTCTGAATTACAATTCTGAGAAAAAGTGAGGCTGACTTTTGAACTTTTCTTTACTGTTTCATGCTATCATCTTACTCTACAAAAAAATCGAATTTTTTTCTTTTCATCAGTTGAACCTTGTTAGTGATGACTTGATTAAACATATGTTTAGATAATATTAAACTAAAACTTCTAAAAATTATATACTTTACTTGTGACCGAGACTTTGTACATTCTATTTTTTTTTTTCTTTTCATAAAAAAATCTCTTTTCATTAAACCTTGATTGATCTACGATCGATCACCGAGTACGGTTAGTACTAGCTTGATCAGATCATGAGATGAGCCTAAGATATGGTATATCACTTCTTTTAATAAATATATAAAATGATTAGTCTTTTCTTAAACTAACTCTTTCTTCCTTTGATCTAAACCCTGCTGAGTACGGTTAGTACTGGCAGAGGTGAAGATCTAAGCCTAAAAAAACACAGACAATCACAAATTTGTTTCCTTCCTGTCTTGATATTGCCTCCTTTGAAATCTATTTCTGTTTTCTGATAATACATAATCAAGATACACTAAGAACACTCAAATAAGAACGCATACGGCTAGTATGGGTTCATATCATTCTGCATGGGGTTACCATGGGGATTGATTAAATTATGCACGACATCAGATCTTGAAACTAAATCGATGGTACTACGAGCACTGGCTAGTGCTTTGGAGTTATGAGAATAACTAAATTCGAGCACAGGTGTTGCCGAAATAATGAAAGATGGATAAACTCTTCATAAAGGGGTTATTTACAAAATTACTTTAATATAAAGGATGATCTTTGTGCAAAATTTAATCAATTCAAAATTATGCTCCCACATAGTTTTCACGAGTCTAACCAGAGTAAAAGTATACGAAAACAATGTTTAGAGTATCATTTCAATAAGAAACACAATACTGTTATAGAAAGATGAATAAAAAGGCTGAAAATTGTATAAAAATGGAAAAAAGGAAAAATAATAATCCAATTGCTCTCAAAATTTACCAGCATTTAGGAGACACTAAAATAAAGCTCTTCACAAAATTTCACATTTTTCTGGATTTTTATTCAATTTTCTGTGAATTTCCTAAGTTCAAACTTTACAGAAAATTGTATTTTTCATTTATTTCGAAATTTGCTTGAATTTTTCTGCTCTTGGATAATTACTACAAAACACTGCCAAAACAATATTAAATAAAAAATTTCTCAATACAAAAATTTTTTTTAATAAGTTTCTTTACTCAAATACGCAATTTATTTACATAGTTCTTACACAAAAATTATCAAAATACCAAAAATACCCTCTGACTTTCCTTTTTACTGACAGTAACAAATAAATTGAATAAACTGTAGCAATATATGAATTTGACATATAAATGTTATTATATATTTTTATTCTCCATAAAGATTAGAACCTAACTATAAATTTTGAGGTAAAAATATGAAGATTTAAGTACCTAAATACCCTAATTACTCTTAACTGTCTATTAATTACAGTTTTAACTCTTTAAACAAAATCACTTGAAACTTAGCCAAAATGACGTCAAATAAATAATTTTAGTACGAACAGTGCTGGGTTATAAGTAAAAAAGGCTTTATTGCGAACAGCATTGAGTCATTATTAAAAATCTTACTGCGAACAGAAGTGGATTAATAGAACCATAGCACGACTAGTGTTGGGTTAAGGCATATGTTGCATAAATTATCCCCTTTTAGAGGTTAAAATGCAATAAATCCACAAAATAGAGAAAGGGTCATATCTGAAGATTTATGCAATGTATGCCTCCTCTTGGACCTTTGTGCAAAATTCAATCAAAAGTGACATTTTAAATAAAATATAACAGGAATTTTGTTGCTTGCATTGCATGATATTCCAAAACATAAATATAATTTGTTCCAATCCTTTCTTTTTTTTTCTTTTCTTTTGCTGTCATTTTCAAATATGCATAAAATCTAAGCATGGATAAAACTTTAGTTCTCTTAAGCAAAGAATTGAAGTATTCCGAGCACATAAATCAATTATGTAGCTCAGATGAATAAATTTGTTATTTGAACTTTGAATTTTTGCTCCTTTACTCTGCCGGCATGTAAATATTTTGTTATCCCTGAATCTATATGTAAATAATGACCATTAAGACTTGAAATCAATATCATTATGCATAACAAAGACTTGGTTGGCTTTTGGTACTTTGACATGCAAAATATACAGGTCTGGTAGTAAGAACATAAGCCCGAGCAAAAAAATGAAATGTGTAAATAAAGTTTCATTCTCAAATCTGTGTACAAAGTCAGACTAACTTAAGTTCATGCAGGTTTGTCTCTACAATCAACGGTGCTTTAAGCCTTTGTGACGTAGGTTATAAATTCAGAATTATCTTCTGTTAAATGAGATACAAAAATGGTTTTGTAAATATTAAATTCGTATGTGTATTTTATGGACCTTTTAGGACTAACTTGTAATAAAAGGACTGATGGTAACTCGCATCAGTTGGAACCAACTCATGAATATGGATTGTCTTGCAATATGAAGTTATGTGAATTTGGTACCGACTATTCAAAACTAAATTTATTAATAAACTAAGTTTTTGTTGTATAAATGTGATTATATTTAAACGTAAGTTTTTTGCATCATGTAAACTGATGATGTAGATAACCTGTTGTATCATTGAACTGTATAACATGTTTGTACCCGAAGTTAAATAACACATACTCTCCTTTAAGGAAAATAAAATATATATATATATATGTATGTATTAATGAAAACAATAAATCAAAGATAAGCAAGATGTGTGTGAAAAAAAATAATAATGTATAAACTAAAACAAACGAAATTTAAAAGAAATAATAACAAATAATAGTAATAATAATAAATAAATAAAAATACAAAAAAATAAATAAATAATAATATGATATAATAATATAATGATATAATATATGATATGACAATAATACCATTATATTATGACATAATATAATAATATGATAATATAATATACAAACATAATATAATATGATAACATGATATAATATTATATAAAGTGGTATTATCATACGATATGATAATATGGTATAATATAACATAGTATAATAACATGAGGATATAACATGATATAGCACGATATAATATAGTATGAACATGATATAAAAATAATTTAGTATGATGATATAATATAATATGATGTAATATGATAGCATGATGGAACGAGATAATATAATAACATAATAGATAATATAACAAATGATAAAATGATACACCATAGTAATATAACATAATGATATAACATGATACACTCCATAACATAATACAATAAATGGTCTAAACGATGGTATGTTCAAATATAATATAAAATGGCATGATATAGTATGAAAATGATAGGCACACATTATATAATGTGATAATATATAACCCAAGTTTATGAGCTAGCACAGTGTCTAAATTCATAGCTTGAAAGATCATTTAAGATGAATATACAGTTTTTGTCCATCTTCTGATAAACTAGCCTCAATGTCGAACTAGCTCGGTGCTTCATGTTTGACTTTGTGTGTCTAGATGGGTCGTGTCGCCCTCGAAATAAATGACACACCTAGATTCATGGATTGACTCAGTGTTTCAGATCCATAGTCTAGAAGATCAGTAAGGTGATCAAGTGAGTCAAAATTCCCCACCTTCTGATGTACCAACCTCAATGATTAAACTGGCAGAACGCTTCAGGTTTAATTTTGTGTGTTTGGATAGGTTGTGCCGCCTTGAAATAAAGAGTACACCTAGGTTAATGAATTGGCCCAGGGCTTCAGATTCATAATCTAGAAGATCAGTCAAGATGATTATACGGTCTCCCGTCCATCTGCTGATAAACTAAGCCTTGATGCTGAACTGATATAATACTTTACGTTCGACGTCATACGCTTAGATGGGTACTTGCCACCCTTGAACAAAAAGGCATCCCGGTGTAAGTTACCTCATATAAGTCCATACATCATATCTTCGTATACAAAGCTACCATGTATATGCCTATATATATCTGTCCTTCAGGTGTCAACTACCTTACGTAGGCTTTCGTGATGAGCTCATGCATGCATTTCTCCCATGTATCTTTAATTTATTACGACTACTTAATTAATGCTTAGCTATTATATTTATACTTCCCTTTCTAGATCCGCAGGTGCCTCGAGGTTCGTAGCCTAGGGTAATTAACAATGGGGGTTTGCGCCCATTGGAATCTAAAAGACCCCGCAATCTCTTAAATAAACCTTTAAATGTGCATTCCATATCCATATAAATACTCAAATGCACAATTAGAGGGATCTCTGTGTCCTTCTTCCGCAATTCTCACCTTTAATTCTCTTCCTGAGTGAGGAAGGCACGAAAAAAGGTCGCACAGGCGGTACCGAGGGCGTCGGGTCCTATTTTCATGTTTTGCGCGCCCGGACACATTTTCGGCTATACCGAGGGCGTCGGGTCCCGTTTTCATATTTTGCGCTCCCGACTCGTTTTCGCGATGTCGAGTGCGTCGGTCACTTTTTCAAGTATTGCGTACCGGACTCATTTTCGGCGGCATCGAGGGCGTCGGTCCCGTTTTGATGTTTTGCGCTCCCAAATTTGTTTTCTACGGGACCGAGGGCGTCGGGTCCCGTTTTCAAATTTTGCGAGCCCAGACTCGTTTTCGGTAGTACCAAGGGTGTCGGGTTCCGTTGTCATGTTTTGCGCTCCCGGACTCGTTTTCGGCGGTGCCGAGTGCGTCAGGTCTAGTTTTCATGTTTTGCGCGTCCGGACTCGTTTTCGGTATTACCGAGGGTGTCGGGTCCCATTGTCATGTTTTGCGCTCCCGGACTCGTTTTCGACTATGCCGAGTGCGTCAGGTCCAGATTTCATGGTTTGCGTGCCCGGACTCATTTTCGACGGTACCGAGGGCGTTGAGTCCCGTTTTCATCTTTTGCGCCCCCAAACTCGTTTTCGGCGCTACCGAGGGCGTTGGGTGTCGTCTTCATATTTTGCGCGCTCAGACTCGTTTCCGACGGTACCGAGGGCGTCGGGTCCCGTTTTCATGTTTTGCGGGCCCGGACTCATTTTCAGCAGTGTCGAGTGCGTCGGTTCTCTTTTTCATGTTTTGCGCTCCCGGACTCATTATCGAATGTACCGAGGGCGTCGGTGCCGTTTTCATGTTTTGCGCGCTCGACTCATTTTCGGCGCATCGAGGGCGTCGGGTTCCTTTTTTCATGTTTTGCGCGCCCGAACTCGTTTTCGGTGGTACCGAGGGCGTGGGTTCCCGTTTTCAAGTTTTGCGCGCTCGGACTCATTTTCGGCGGAACCGAGGGGGGTCGAGTTCCTTTTTCATGTTTTGCGCGCCCGGACTCATTTTCGGGGTACCGAGGGCGTGGGGTCCCGTTTTTATGTTTTGCGCACCCGGACTCATTTTCGGCGGTGACTTAAGGGCGTCGGGTACCGTTTTCATGTTTTGCGCGCACGGACTCGTTTTCGGCTGTATTGTGGGCGTTGGGTCCCGTTTTCATCTTTTGCGCTCCCGGACTCGTTTTCAGCGGTGTCGAGGGCGCCCTTTTTCATGTTTTGCACACCCGGACACATTTTCGGCGATACCGAGGGCGTCGGGTCCAGTTTTCATGTTTTGCGCTCCCAGACTCATTTTCGACGGGACCGAGGGCGTGGGGTCCCGTTTTCATGTTTTGTGCTCCCGAACTCATTTTCGGAGGTACCGAGGGCGTCGGTCCGTTTTCATGTTTTGCGCGCCCGACTCGTTTTTCGGCGGTACGAGGGCGTCGAGTCCCGTTTTCATCTTTTGCGCGCCGGAGTAGTTTTCGGTTGTACCGAGGGCGTCGGTCCCGTTTTCATGTTTTGCGCTCCCGACTCGTTTTCGGCGGTGTCGCGTGCGCCCGACTCGTTTTCAACGGTATCGAGGGCGTCGCGTCCCGTTTTTATGTTTTGCGAGCACGGACTCGTTTCGCGCGCACGAGGGCGTCGGTCTCGTTTTCATTTTTTGTGGGTCCGGAATCGTTTTCGGTGGTACCGAGGGCGTCAGGTGCTGTTTTCATGTTTTACGCTCCCGGACTCGTTTTTCAGCGGTGTTGAGTGCGTCGAGTCCCGTTTTCATGTTTTGCGCTAGGTCTCATTTTCGACTGTACCGAGGGCGTCGAGTCCCGTTTTCATGTTTTGCGCTCCCGTACTCGTTTTCGGCGATGTCGAGTGCGTCTGTTCTCGTTTTCATGTTTTGCGCTCCCAGACTCGTTTTCAGCGGTGTCGAATGCGTCGGGTCCCTTTTTCATGTTTTGCACGCTCGAACTCGTTTTCGGCAGTACCGAGGGCGTGGGGTCCCGTTTTCATGTTTTGTGCTCCCGAACTCGTTTTCGGCGGTACCGAGGGTGTTGGGTGTCGTCTTCATGTTTTGCGCGTCCGAACTCGTTTTCAGCGGTGTTGAGTGCGTCGGTTCTCTTTTTCATGTTTTGCGCTCCCGGACTCATTTTCGACGGTGCATCGAGGAGTCCCATCCCCGTTTTCATGTTTTACGCGCCCGACTCATTTTCGGTGGTACGAGGGCGTGGGGTCCCGTTTTAATGTTTTGCGCACTCGGACTCATTTTTGACGAACCGAGGGGGTCGGGTCCCTTTTTCATGTTTAGCGCGCCGACTCGTTTTCGCGGCACGAGGTGTGGGGTCTCGTTTTCATGTTTTGCTCGCCGGACTCGTTTTCGGCGATACCGAGGGCGTCAGGTTTTCATGTTTTGTGGGTCCGGAATCGTTTTCGACGGTACCGAGGGCGTCAGGTGCTGTTTTCATGTTTTACGCTCTCAGACTCGTTTTTCAGCGGTGTCGAGTGCGTCGGGTCCTGTTTTCATCTTTTGCGCTCCCGGACTCGTTTTCAGCGGTGTTGAGTGCGTCGGGTCCCGTGTTCATGTTTTGCGCTAGGTCTCGTTTTCGGCTGTACCGAGGGCGTCGAGTCCTGTTTTCATGTTTTGCGCTCCCGTACTCGTTTTCGGCGATGTCGAGTGCGTCGGTTCCCGTTTTCAAGTTTTGCGCGCCCGAACTCGTTTTCGGCTGTTCCCTGGTCGTCGGGTCCCGTTTTCACGTTTTGCGCGCCCGAACTCTTTTTCGGCGGTACCGAGGGCGTCGGGTCCCGTTTTAATGTTTTGCGCACCCAGACTCATTTTCGGCGGTACTGAGGTCGTCGGGTCCCGTTTTCCTATTTTGCGCACACGGACTCGTTTTTCAACGGTGTCGAGAGCATCGGGTAACTTTTTCATGTTTTGCTCGCTCGGACACATTTTGGGCGGTATCGAGGGCGTCGGGTCCTGTTTTCATGTTTTGCGTGCCCGGACTCGTTTTCGGCGGTACCGAGCGTGTCGGGTCCCGTTTTCATCTTTTGCGCCCCCGAACTCCTTTTCGGCGATACCGAGGGCGTCGAGTACCGTGTTCATGTTTTGCGCGCCCGGACTCGTTTTCGACGATACCGAGGGCGTCGGGTCCCTTTTTGATGTTTTGCTCGCCCGAACTCGTTTTCGGCTGTACCGAGGGCGTCGGGACCCATTTTCATTTTTGCACTCCCGGTCTCGTTTTCAACGGTGTCTAGTGCGTCGCTCCCAGACTCATTTTCGACGGAACCGAGGGCGTCCTGTCCCGTTTTCATGTTTTGCGCGCTCTTACTAATTTTCGGCGGCTCCAAGGGCATCGGGTTCCTTTTTCATGTTTTTCGGGTCCGGACTCGTTTTCAATGGTACTGACGGTGTCTGGTCCCGTTTTCATGTTTTGCGCGCCCGATCTCGTTTTCGGCTTTACCGAGGGCGTTGATTCCCCCTTTAATTCTTTACGCTCTTGGACTCGTTTTCACCGGGATCGAGGGCGTCGAGCCCCGTTTTCATGTTTTGCGTGCCCGGACTCATTTTCGGTGGTCCCGAGGGCGTGGGGTCCCGTTTTCATGTTTTGCGAGCCCGGACTCATTTTCTGCGTTGTCGAGTGTGTCGGCTCCCTTTTTTTTGCTTTGCGCGCCCGGACTTGTTATCGGCTGTACCGAGGGCGTCAGGTTTCGTTTGCAAGTTTTGCCCGCCCAGACTCGTTTTCAGCTGTGTCAAGTTCGTCGGGTCCCTTTTTCATGTTTTGCGCTCTCGGAAACATTTTCGACGGTACCGAAGGCGTCGTGTCCCGTTTTAGTGTTTTTCATGTTTTTCGGTCCGACTCATTTTCACAGACGATGTTGTCGTCCCGTTTTCATGTTTTGCGCACTGGACTCATTTTCGGCGATCGAGGGCGTCGAGTCTCGTTTTCATGTTTTGCGCGCAAGGACTCGTTTTCTACCGCACCGAGGGCGTCGGTCCCGTTTTCATCTTTTGCGCTCCGAACTCATTTTCACGGTGTCGAGGGCGCCCTTTTTCATGTTTTGCGCACCCGACTCATTTTCGGCGATATCGAGGGCGTCGATCCCGTTTTCATGTTTTGCGCTCCCGACTCATTTTTGACGGACCGAGGGTGTGGTTCCCGTTTTCAAGTTTTGTGCTCCCGAACTCATTTTCGCGGCATCGAGGGCGTCGGTCCGTTTTCATGTTTTGCGCGCCGGACTCGCTTTTCGGCGGCGCACCGAGGGCGTCGAGTCCCGTTTTCATCATTTGCGCGCCCAGACTCGTTTTCAGTGGTGTCGAGTGTGTCGGGTCCCGTTTTCATGTTTTGCGCCAGGTTTCGTTTTCGACTGTACCGAGGGCGTCGAGTCCCATTTTCATGTTTTGCGCTTCCGTACTCGTTTTCGGCGATGTCGAGTGCGTCGGGTCCCGTTTTCATGTTTTGCGCTCCCAGACTCATTTTCAGCGGTGTCGAATGCTTCGGGTCCCTTTTTCATGTTTTGCACGCTCAGACTCGTTTTCGGTGGTACCGAGAGCGTAGGGTCCCGTTTTCATGTTTGGGGAGCTCGGACTCATTTTCTGCGGTACCGAGGGCGTCGGGTCCCGTTTTCATGTTTTGCGCGCCTGGACATGTTTTCGGCGCTACCGAGCTCGTCGGGTCCCGTTTTCATGTTTTGCGTTCCCGACTCGTTTTCGGCGCACATCGAGGGCGTCGGTCCCGTTTTCATGTTTTGCGGGTCCGGAATTGATTTCAGCGGTACCGAGGGCGTCGGGTCCCGTTTTCATGTTTTGCACGCCCGAACTCGTTTTCGGCTGTTCCCTGGGCATCGGGTCCCGTTTTCACGTTTTGCGCGCCCGAACTCATTTTCGGCGGTACCGAGGGCGTCAGGTCCCGTTTTAATGCTTTGCGCACCTAGACTTATTTTCGGCGGGACCGAGGGCGTCGGGTACCATTTTCATGTTTTGCGCACCCGACTCGTTTTCGGCGGTGCATCGAGGGCGTCGGTCCGCTTTTCCTATTTTGCGCACACGGACTCGTTTTTCAATGCGGTGTCGAGAGCGTCGGAAACTTTTTCATGTTTTGCTCGCTCGACACGTTTTCGAGGTACCGAGGGCGTCGGATCCTCGTTTTCATGTTTTGCATGCCCGAACTCGTTTTCGGCGGTACCGAGGGCGTTAGGTGTCGTCTTCATATTTTGCGCGCTCGGGCTCATTTCCGACAGTACTGAGGGCGTTGGGTCCCGTTTTCATGTTTTGCGCGCCCGAACTCAATTTCAGCGGTGTCGACTGCGTCGATTCTCTTTTTCATGTTTTGCGCTCCCGGACTCATTTTCGACGGTACCGAGGGCATCGGGTTCCTTTTTTCATGTTTTTGCGGCCGGACTCGTTTTCGGTGGTACCGAGGGCATGGGGTCCCGTTTTCATGTTTTGCGCGCTCGGACTCATTTTCGACAAAACCGAGGGGGGTCGGGTTTCATTTTCATGTTTTGCGCACCCGGACTCGTTTTCGGCGATACCGAGGGCGTCGGGTCCCGTTTTGATGTTTTGCTCGCCCGGACTCGTTTTCGGCGGTACCGAGGGCGTGGGGTCCCCTTTTCATGTTTTGTTCGCCCGGACTCGTTTTCGGTGGTACCGAGGGCGTCGAGTACCGTGTTCATGTTTTGCGCGCCCGGACTCGTTTTCTGCGATACTGAGGGCGTCGGGTCCCGTTTTGATGTTTTGCTCGCCCGAACTCATTTTCGGCTGTACCGAGGGCGTCAGGTCCCGTTTTCATTCTTTGCACTCCCGGTCTCGTTTTCAACGGTGTCGAGCGCGCGCTTCTCTTTTTTTTCATGTTTTGCGCTCCGAGACTCATTTTCGACGGAACCGAGCGCGTCCTGTCCCGTTTTCATGTTTTGCGCGCTCTTACTCATTTTCGGCGGTTCCAAGGGCGTCGGGTTCCTTTTTCATGTTTTTCGGGTCCGAACTCGTTTTCGGCGGTACCGACGGCGTCAGGTCCCGTTTTCATGTTTTGCGCGCCCAGTCTCGTTTTCGGCTTTACCGAGGGCGTTGATTCCCCCTTTAATGCTTTACGCTCCCGGACTTGTTTTCAGCGGGATCGAGGGCGTCGGGCCCCGTTTTCATGTTTTGCGTGCCCGGACTCATTTTCGGTGGTACCGAGGGCGTGGGGTCCCGTTTTTATGTATTACGATCCCGGACTCGTTTTCGGTGGTGTCGAGTGCGTCGGGTCCATTTTTTTTTGTTTTGCGTGCCCGGACTCATTTTCGGCTGTACCGAGGGCGTCGGGTCCCGTTTTTCATCTTTTGCGCTTCTGGACTCGTTTCAGCGGTGTCGAGGGCGTCGGGTCCCGTTTTCTTGTTTTGCGCTCCCGGACTCATTTTCGTCGGTACAGACAGCGTCGGGTCCCGTTTTCATGTTTTGCGCGCTCAGACTCATTTTTGGCGGTACCGAGGGCGTCGGGTGCCTTTTGCATGTTTTGCGGGTCCGGACTCGTTTTCATCGGTACCGAGGGCGTCGGGTCCCATTTTCATGTTTTGCGGGCACAGAATAGTTTTCGGCGGTACCGAGGGCGTCGGGTCCCGTTTTCATGTTTTGCGCGCCCGGACTCATTTTCAGCGGTGTCGAGTGCGTCGGTTCTCTTTTTCATGTTTTGCGCTCCCGGATTCATTTTCGGTGGTTGTTTACCCTTGAAAAATTTCAAGGATAAGTAGCCGAATGAATGAAAATAAAATTAATGATTAATGATAAATCATAAGAAGAGGGAAGAAGAGAAAGCAAGGAAGAGATGGCCCACTGATCAGAAGAGGTCGCTGTCTAACCCCGGAATGAATCCATTAGTCCCACAAGGAAATGTCAGGGTGAGAGACAAGGATATAAATACTCCACCACCTCCTATTCATTCGAGGTGGCTGACCCTCGGGAGATTTCAGAGAGAGAAAATCTCCTGATGGGTCAGCCATTTGATTACACTTTTTCTCGACAAGTAGGACCCACTTTGGCGGTCCCTTGTAGACGGCTCTAACAACATAAACCTGGCCTATCTGATGGATCATCCATGTGACCATTTTTCACTGACAGGTGGGCCCCACACCTCAGTGACCAACTATCAAAGGAGTCAGAATTAAACCCTGAGAATCTATCATCAAAGCAAACCCTAAGAGTCAAGCAAGACAATCCCCGTACCACATGAAATGATGTCAATACCAAGCTAGTATTCGATGCAACTAGTCATGAGAAATTTCAAATGTGATTTTGCTTTCAAGGTGACACAGTGCCAAAGTCGTGAGCAACCACCTAACTATGCTTTGATTTGTGTCAATTATTGATAAGTAGTCAGTTCTTTGACCAAATCACCCTCATGTTAAGGGATTGAAAGTCAATTTCACAAGACGATCAGTGCCAAAGCAGGGAGCAACCATCGATCCAAGTCTAGATTTGTATCAACTGTTGACATGTAATCAACTGTTGATCGATCAAACCCTAATGAATATCAATATAAGTCTAATTGGTATTTAGTTAGGGTGGTTTCTCGCAAGAGAGAGATAATTGGCGAGAGACACGAGCTATAATTGAAATCGGGATTAATTCGGAGGAAGAAATAGGGTTTTATGGATAAAAGAATTTTTAATTAAGAGAGGCAGGGTAAAAATGGAATTAAAAATTACAGGGATGATTATCATGAATTTAGGGATTTTTGGTGAAAATTTCATAATTTTTGGATAAGTGGAGCTATCAAAATAAATTCGGGGAAGATAAAACAGTTAAAAGGAAAGATCAAGGGCCGAGATTCAATCAAGGGTTCATCTGCGGTGAACTTGGAGACAGAGACACATCTGGGTGCAAACTGGGGATCCTAAACACACACACACAGAATCAAGAGAGAGAGAGGGTGTGACACGTGTCAGCACCTCATTAGGCCACCTCAGCATGTCAGTGCCACGTGTCAGCACTTCATTGGTCCATCTCAACTGGGTGGGACCCACACCCTTACAGACCTGACAGGTGGGCCCCACGACTATGCCACGTGGCAGGCCACCATTCAACCATGTCATATTGCCCCAGGGACATGTGGCCAGATCCTATTAGGCCACATCAGAGGCCGCGTCAACACTAATGCCACTTGGCGACTTTGTGAATGGTCCACACAGAAAGCCACTGACAAATGTCGCACGAAAAGCCACTTGACATGTCGCCACGTGGCGATCTACCATTGGTCCACCTCGGCCAGGTGGGCCCCACCACCATACTAACGACATGTGGGCCCCACCAACATGCCACGTGGCAAGCTGTGGCAGAGCCACCTCAACACCCACATGACACATGGCAATACACCAGGCCATACACCTCAGCAAGCACAATCCTATTCAACTACATTCATTTAACACTTGGCAGCTATCCATTGGGTGAAGTCAGCACAGTGGACCCCACTTAGTGCCATGTGGCATGTGCAAATCAAGACACAGTCAGCAACAATTAATAACTAATCAAGGCTTAATCATGCATCTAATCCTATCACAACACGCCATGTCAGCTTGATTATTTACAAAGTGCTGACTGGTGGGGCCCACTTGTAAGATAATGAGACAGAGGCGCATATCAACAATCATAGACCAATCTCATGCAAATAAGAGACAGAATTTAAATCAAAAGGGAAAAGGGAAGAACGAACCTGGCTCTTGCGCTATCCCTCTCTGACAGTTCTCTCTTGGAAGCTTTGGCTCACATACACCAGGTGCACCCGTGGATGGCTCTCCCCTCTCCCTTCTTCCTCTCTTCCTCTTCCTTCCGCGCGATGGAGAAGAAGGCGCCATTGTTGAATAGAGTTGAATTCAGCCCCTTTCTTCAAAATTTCTTCACAGAGAGTTGTGTAACATGGATTAAAGCTTGTATGAGTGATCAATTTTAAGAATTGAAAAGAAACAGTGAGTAATCGGTTAAGGCAATCGACGGAATTGGAATTGGGACTAACCTTTGTAAACAAGTAGAAGGCAAATTGATCACTTGTACACCTTCTTATTACCTAGGCGACCTTGTTTGAGCACAAAGACAACACCTTTGGAGGCTCTGAGTTAGTGTTTCACCAAATCACCATTGGAGGCCGAGACTGGTGATGAAGAGATGATGATGGAGCATGCTATTGATCACAGAAACGTGAAGGATTGAGTTTTAGAGCTAAATGATGAAGTCAGAGCTTGCAAATGGAAGAATTAATGAAGGAAAGGTGAGATGGCAATGGAGACCCGATTGAAAGATCTAGAAATGAGAAATGAATATTAAGTGTCAAACAGAACCCTTGCACTGACTCAATTGATTTATAGGAGTATGGATGGATGTTAGAACCCTTGGAAGCTTCTAGAAATGTCGGAACAATGGGAGACCGAGTGGTATGAATGAGTGGCAAAAGGGTAAAAAGGAAAAGAAGTATAACTAACTCCAGCCGCAAGGGATCAGTTTAGAGACAGTTAGTTGAGTAGTAAGAAGCACAAATGGATCTTGACCATTGATTAAAATGAAGTTAAGGGCTAAGATTGGCTTAAGAACCATAATCCGGCCATTAATCACCTAACCAATCACAATTAAGCAAGAGGCCTATATAAACCCCTTATAAACTAAAGAGGAGAAAGGAGAGATAGAAGGAGAAGATAGTAGAAAGCGATAGAAAGAATATAGAGAGAAGAGTGAAATTGAGTGAAATCGGATTTTTTTGCAATTGGATAAGTTCAATTCTCTCAATTGGATTGAATTTGAGTATCATCATCTTTGTTGTTATTTCTATCAAGAATCAAGAATAGGTATGATCTCCATTCCCAATCAGTAATTGATATAAACTTGAAAAGTAATTCGGGTTTTCTTTGAATTTGATTCTTTCTTTACCTTTTTCATCACCTTTTCTTTCCATTTTCTTGCTTCTTTATGTACTATAAGCATTTGCATGAGAGTTAATACATTGAAATTGGAGCAGTTGATAATCGGTTGAAGGGTTTGAGTAATCCTCCCGATTTTGCATTTAAATTAAAATGGTAATTCACTTGAGTTGGTGATTGAAGTTGATTGAAGGGTTCCTGTAACCCTCTCAGCTCTTTCACAAGTCTAATCGCATGAACTTAGCGAGTTATTGAGGATAATTGATGTCTTTGGTATACTATGAAGTGAATCGGAGTCGTTTTTCCTATTTTTTTCTTTTTATCGGGATTAGCATGATAATTAGATCTAAAACTCGTGTCTAGATAGCAATTGAGGAGTTCCATGGCCGCTTTGAATGAGTTTTTGCAAATTTGATTTCATGAATTTAACTAATTCCATTAAATCAATCGATATCTTGATAAACACATCGATCTGATCGTGTATTTCACTCAATTAACATTGATTCATGAGTTGTTAACACTTTACACATTAATAACTTGTCCTAAGTCGATCTAAGAGTGTAGAGGAGTGTTAAGGCGCTTGCATATTGTGTACATACCAATTGTAAACGTAACTTGAGTCGATGCAGAGGCGAGTGCGGATGATCTTGAGCTCCATAACATTCCCGAATGATTTTAAATAGAAATTGATTGTGTAGATCTATTAAAGAAGCAAGGGCGATGCTATACAACACAAAAATTACACTAATTGATCAATGAATGAATTAAATTTGGCGCCAGGATCATCTCGGTACCAAATCGTAAGAACAGTATCAAATCAGTTCAGACATTTCCTATAATGCACCACATGGATCTTCCATCGGAGGATATCGTCATATTCCTCTCAGAGAGGCGATGCTAAGGCCGTCGGCCGATCATCAATCGGGGTTCTTGATCACCAGAAACGCCGTACTGCACGAATCTTAGAGCGTCGGGAAGTCAAAGGCTGAAGAGATCTCTTCTGCACGATTATTGGAGCGCTCACTAATCTTTAAGGATCATTAGCGGGTGAGATCCGTCAGAAGTTTAAAAGGAACAAAATGGAGAATAGATCTGGGCCTTAAACCTATACAACACGTATCTCAACTAGATCCAACGGCCCAGATATAAGTAAAACATTCAAATAAACTATACGCTAATCTCGGCACAATCCAACGGCCTACAATAAATGGCAGATTTAACAGAATTAGAGCCGGCCCAGTCATGTGTTGGGCCTAATTTGCAGTAAAAATAAAAGAATTAAATTTTGGCCCAATTCGTTAGGCCCAACTATTAATTAATAACAGAAAACTAAAATTAAATAGTAAATAAATCATTTGAAAATGTTATTAAACTCCAAATTAACTCAAATTTGTTTCTAAAATTCCTTTACTTTTCATAGTATTTTTCTGTACAATAATATTCCAATTTTAAAAATATCATCATATTAAAACAATTCAAAAGCAAAAAGACATTATATGTATTGACATATTTGACTTAACTTTGACTTGTCATTTTAAATATTATAAAAATTCCAAAAATTCAAATAAAATTATAAATAATGATTGAATATATTTCAATGATTTTTCTGGTAATTTTACATAAAATAATATTGATAATAATAATATTCAATAAAAGATAATGAGATTGGCTCTATTCTTTAATAAATAAAATAAATAATAATATCAAATGAATATTATGTTAATATTTTCTGTAAAAAAATAAAAATATACAAAATATACATAATCATAGTGATAGATGATAAATGCATTTTATTCTATAATAAAGAATGATAATAAAGTTATATAATGAAATGAATTGCACTCTTTTTGTTATTTCTAAATAAATATACAATAATAATATTTTTGATGAATAAAATGTAATAAAAAATAATAGTTGTAATAAAGAATATAATGAATTTTATCCTTTGTAGCTATTTTCAAATAATAATAATAATAATAATAAAACAAAATCTTATATTTTTCTATAGATAATAAATAGAAATAATAAAAATATAATGAAAATTATTATAAATAGAATAAAATAGTAATAATGATTTCTTTAGCTATTATAAATCCTAAAAATAAAAATAAAAAAATAAAATCATATAGCTAATTCATCTTTTGTTTTGTAAATAATTCCTACAAAATAAATAGTATTCCAAAATAACAAAAATATAATAATAAAATTCTATTACTTTGGCTATTGTAAAAAACTCTAGAAATTCAAATAAAAATTATAGCCAACTCATTTTCTATTATTTTGTAAGTGATTTTCTACAAAATAAATAGAGTTTAGAGATAATAAGAATAAAAATTCTACTACTTTAGCTATTATAAAATTCCAAAAATATAAATAAAATTCTAGTTAATAGCTAACTCATTTCCTATTATTTTTGTAAATAATTCTCTACAGAAATAAATAGAGTTTAAAAATGAAAAATAAATTCACCTTTATAATAGAGATAATAATGAAAGATATTATGTAATAATCTTTTACATTTTTGAAGTGAACAAATATGCTCACACAAGGGTGTAGAGCAACACAGTGATTTTGCACATTTTAGAGCGATTAGTCGAGACAAGAACATTTCGACGAAGAATAACCAAGGCTGTAACAGCAACATGAGAAGATATGTCGAGACAAGAACATCTTGACGCTTGTTGAAGAATGACCAAAGCTGCGACATCAACATGGAGAGATATGTCGACTTAGGGGAAGAAGAACATTACGATGTCCGAGAGAAGTGACATCTTAATGGCTCATTACCATGAACAAATAATTCATGACTAAATACGCTCACACAAGGGGTGTAGAGCAACATAGTGGTTTTGCACAAGTAATGCAACATTTAGAACAATTAGTCGAGACAAGAACATCTCGACGCTTATTGAAGAATAACCAAGGCTGCGACATCAACATGAAGAGATATGTCGACTTCAAGAGATAAGAACATTACGATGTCCGAGAGAAGTGACATCTTAATGACTCGGTGTCATGAACAAATAATTCATGACCATTTGAGCTAGTAAGGCTGAACTCATCCGTCGATGAGTTTGTCTTCTGGTTCATCTCCCGAGATTGTGAGATTGAATCGTTCTGTAGTAGATTCATCCACGAAACAGTGAATGTGAACCGTTCTGTAGTAGGTTCCTTCACTAACACATGCTTCAATGTTAAGCTGGCCCAGTGCTTCAGGTTTGACATTGTGTGCAGTTGTGTTCCTAGGTTTATGAATCGGCTTAGTGCTTCGAATTCATGATCTAGAAGATCGGTGAGAGGAAACACGTGGGTTAAATCCACCCTTCTCCTGATTCACCAACCTCAAGATCAACCGGCTCAGTGCTTCGAGTTGTATTTTGTGTGATTGGTTGTTGACTAGTTAAGATTGAACCGTTCTATAGTAGGTTTATCTTCTAGATCAACTGAGGTTGAATCGTTCGTAGTAGACTCACCTCAAACCCTACGAAGAGATTAATCGATCGTAGTAAGGTTATCTCTCGAGGCGGTATAGACCCGAACCGACTTCCGTAGTAGGTTCGTCTTCCATAGGATCAGCGTTACGTGAACCGTTCGAAGTAGGTTCATTTTCTAGATAAGCGAGGTCGAGTCGTTCGTAGTAGACTCACCTCAAACCCTCGAATCCACCTCGAAGAGACTAATCGATCGTAGTAAGGTTATCTCTCGAGGCGATAAAGACGAACCGATCCGTAGTAGGTTCGTCTTCCATGGGATCGACCTTTTAGTGAACCCGGATGACCACTTGACCATCATTTAACTATACTATTTGCTTCTCTCTTTTAAAGATCCGAGAGGTGCCTCGAGGTTAGTAGCCCGGGGTAATTAACGGTGGGGGCTTGCGCCCACCGGAATCTACAAGAACTCACAATCACTAAAAACCCCCTAAATGTGCATCCAAATCTTTCTGAACGGCAGAATCAGCGGTACTTAAAAGATGCACGCTTGGGAGGGATCTCCGTGTCCTTCTTCCGCATCCCATCGCCCAGCGGCGGTGCGGAGCGCGCGAAAAAGGGTCGCACAGTGGTACCGAGGGCGTCGGGTCCCGTTTTCATGTTTTCCGTGCTTGGACTCATTTTCGGTGGTACCGAGGGCGTGGGGTACCGTTTTCTTGTTCTGCGCGCACGGACTCGTTTTTAGCTGTGTTTAGTTTGTCGGGTCCATTTTTCATATTTTGCGCTCCCAGACTCATTTTCGACGGTACCAAAGGCGTTGTGTCCCGTTTTTATTTTTTTGCGCGTCCGGAATCATTTTCGGCAGTACCGAGGGCGTCGGGTTCCTTTTTCATGTTTTTCGGGTCCGGACTCATTTTCGGCGGTACAAACAGCGTTGGGTCCCGTTTTCATGTTTTGCGCACCCGGACTCATTTTCGGCGGTACCGAGGGCGTCGGGTTCCTTTTTCATGTTTTTCGGGTCCAGACTCATTTTCGGCGGTACAGACAACGTCGGGTCCTGTTTTCATGTTTTGCGCTCACGGACTCGTTTTCGGCTGTACCAAGTGCATCGTGTACCGTTTTCATGTTTTGCGCTCCCGGACTCATTTTCGACGGGACCGAGGGCGTGGGGTCCCGTTTTCATATTTTGTGCTCCCGAACTCATTTTCGGCGGTACCAAGTGCGTCGGGTCTGTTTTCATGTTTTGCGCGCCTGGACTCGTTTTCAGCGATACCGAGGGCGTCGGGTCATATTTTCATCTTTTGCGCTCCCGGACTCGTTTTCAACTGTACCGAGGGCGTCGGGTCCTGTTTTCATGTTTTGCACTCCCGGACTCATTTTCAGCGGTGTCGAGTGCGCCCTTTTTCATGTTTTGCGCACCCGGACTGATTTTCGGCGGTACCGAGGGCGTTAGGTCCCGTTTTCATGTTTTGCGCGCCCGGACTTGTTTTCGGCGGTACCGAGTGCGTCGCGTCCCGTTTTTATGTTTTGCGAGCACCGACTCATTTTTGGCGGTATCGAGGGCGTCGGGTCCCGTTTTCATGTTTTGCGTGTCCGGAATCGTTTTCGGCGGTACTGAGGGCGTCCGGTGCTGTTTTCATGTTTTACGCTCCTAGACTCGTTTTCAGCGGTGTCGAGTGCGTCGGGTCCCGTTTTCATGTTTTGCGCCAGGACTCGTTTTCGACTGTACCGAGGGCGTCGAGTCCCGTTTTCATGTTTTGCGCTCCCGTACTCGTTTTAGGCGATGTCGAGTGCGTCGGGTCCCTATTTCATGTTTTGCGCGCCAGGACTCTTTTTCGGGGGTGTCGAATGCGTCGGGTCCCTATTTCATGTTTTGCGCGCCAGGACTCGTTTTCGGCGGTACCGAGGGCGTCGGGTCCCTTTTTCCTATTTTGCGCGCCCGGACTCATTTTCAGCGGTGTCGAGTGCGTCGGGTCCCTTTTTTATGTTTTCCGCTCCTGGACTCATTTTCGGCGGTACTAAGGTCGTCGGGTCCCGCTTTCATGTTTTGCGCGCTCAGACTCATTTTTGTCGCAAGCGAGGGCGTCGGGTTCCTTTTTCATGTTTTGCGCGTCCGGACTCATTTTCGGCGGTACCGAGGGCGTCGGGCCCCGTTTTCATGTTTCACGGGCACGGAATAGTTTTCGGCGATACCGAGGGCGTCGGGTCCCGTTTTCATGTTTTGCGCGCCCGAACTAGTTTTCGGCTGTTCCGAGGGCGTCGGGTCATGTTTTCCTATTTTGCGCTCCCGGTCTCGTTTTCAACGGTGTCGAGTGCGTCGGTTCCCTTTTTCATGTTTTGCGCTCCTAGACTCATTTTCGACGGAACCGAGGGCGTCCTGTCTCGTTTTCATGTTTTGCGCGCTCTTACTCATTTTCGGCGGTTCCGAGGGCGTCGGGTTCCTTTTTCATGTTTTTCCGGTCCGGACTCGTTTTCGGCGGTACCGACGGCGTCGGGTCCCGTTTTCATGTTTTGCGCGCCCGGACTCATTTCCGGCTCTACCGAGGGCGTCGATTCCATCTTTAATGCTTTGCGCTCCCGGACTCGTTTTCAGCGGGATCGAGGGCTTCGGGTCCCGATTTCAAGTTTTGCGTGCACGGACTAATTTTCGGTGGTACCGAGGGCGTTGGGGTCCCGTTTTCATGTTTTACGAGCCCGGACTCGTTTTCGGCGGTGTCAAGTGCGTCGGGTACCTTTTTCTTGTTTTGCGCGCACAGACTCGTTATCGGCTATACCGAGGGCGTCGGGTCCCATTTTCATGTTTTGCGCGCCCGGACTAGTTTTCAGCGGTGTCGAGTGCGTCGGTTCTCTTTTTCATGTTTTGCGCTCCCGGACTCATTTTCGACGGTACCGAGGGCGTCCGGTCCCGTTTTCATGTTTTGCGCGCTCAAACTCATTTTCGGCGGTACCGAGGGCATCGGGTTCCTTTTCATGTTTTGCGCGCCCGGACTCGTTTTCGGTGGTACTGAGGCGTGGGGTCCTGTTTTCATGTTTTGCGCGCCCGGACTCATTTTCGGCGGTACCGAGCGCGTCGGGTCCGGTTTTCATGTTTTGCGGGTCCGAAATCATTTTCGACGGTACCGAGGCGTCGGGTCTCGTTTTCATGTTTTGCACGCCCGGACTCATTTTCAACGGTGTCGAGTGCGTCGGTTCCTGTTTTCAAGGGTATAACGACGGCGTCGGGTCCTGTTTTCATTTTTTGCGCTCCCGGTCTCATTTTCAACGGTGTCGAGTGCGTCGGTTCCTTTTTCATGTTTGGCGCTCCCAGACTCATTTTCGACGGAACCGAGGGCGTCCTGTCCTGTTTTCATGTTTTGCGCACTCTTACTCATTTTCGGCGGTTCCGAGGGCGTCGGGTTCTTTTTTCATGTTTTTCAGGTCCGGACTCTTTTTCGGCGGTACCAACGGCGTCGGGTCCCGTTTTCATGTTTTGCGCGCCCGGACTCGTTTTCGGCTCTACCGAGGGCGTCGATTCCCCCTTTAATGCTTTACGCTCCCGACTCGTTTTCAACGGGATCGAGGGCGTCGGGTCCCGTTTTCATGTTTTGCGTACCCGAACTCATTTTCGATGGTACCGAGGGCGTGGGGTCCCGTTTTCATGTTTTGCGAGCCCGGACTCGTTTTCGGCTGTGTCGTGTGCGTCGGGTCCCTTTTTCTTGTTTTGCGCGCCCGGATTCGTTATCGGCTGTACCGAGGGCGTCGGGTTTCGTTTGCAAGTTTTGCGCGCTCGGACTCGTTTTTAGGTGTGTCGAGTTCGTCAGGTCCCTTTTTCATGTTTTGCGCTCCCGGACTCCTGTACGACGGTACCGAAGGCGTCGTGTCCCGTTTTTATTTTTTTGCGCGCTCGGAATCATTTTCGGCGTACCGAGGGCGTCGGGTTCCTTTTTCATGTTTATCGAGTCCGGACTCATTTTCGGCTGTACAGACAACGTCGGGTCCCGTTTTCATGTTTTGCGCACCCGGACTCATTTTCGGCGGTACCGAGGACGTCGGGTCCCACTTTCATGTTTTGCGCGCACGGACTCATTTTCGGCTGTATCGAGGGCGTCGGGTCCCATTTTCATCTTTTGCGCTCACGGACTCGTTTTCAACGGTGTCGAGGGCGCCCTTTTTCATGTTTTGTGCACCCGGACACATTTTCGACGATACCGAGGGCGTCGGGTCCCGTTTCCATGTTTTGCACGCTCAGACTCTTTTTCGGCGGAACCGAGGGCGCCCGGACTCGTATTCGGCGGTACCGAGGGCGTGGGGTCCTGTTTTCATGATTTGCTTGCCGGAACTCGTTTTCGGCGATACCGAGGGTGTCGTGTCCCGTTTTATTTTTTTGCGCGCCCGGACTCGTTTTCGGCTCAACCGAGGGCGTGGGGTCCCGTTTTCATGTTTTGCGTGCCCGGACTCATTTTCGGTGGTACCGAGGGCGTGGGGTCCCGTTTTCATGTTTTCGTGCCCGGACTCGTTTTCGGCGGTGTCGAGGGCGTCGGGTCCCGTTTTCATGTTTTGCGCACAGACTCGTTTTCGGCTGTACCGAGGGCATCGGGTCCCATTTTCATCTTTTGCGCTCCCGGACTAATTTTCGGCGATACCGAGGGCGTCGGGTCCCGTTTTCATCTTTTGCGTTCCCGGACTCATTTTCGACGAGACCGAGGGCGTGGGGTCCCGTTTTCATGTTTTGTGCTCCCGAACTCATTTTCGGCGGTACCGAGGGTGTCGGGTCAGTTTTCATGTTTTGCGCGCTGCCTCGTTTTCGGCGATACCAAGGGCGTCGGGTCCTGTTTTGATGTTTTGCTCGTCGGACTCGTTTTCGGCGGTACCGAGGGCGTCGGGTCCCGTTTTCATGTTTTGCGAGCCCGGACTCGTTTTCGATGGTACCGAGGGCGTCGGGTCCCGTTTTCATGTTTTGCGCTCCCGGACTCATTTTCGGCGGTACTGAGCGCGTCGGGTCTGGTTTTCTTGTTTTGCGGGTCCGAAATCATTTTCGACGGTACCGAGGCGTCGGGTCTCGTTTTCATGTTTTGTGCGCCCGGACTCATTTTCGGCTGTACCGAGGGCGTCGGGTCCCGTTTTCATTTTTTGCGCTCCCGGTCTCGTTTTCAACGGCGTCGAGTGCGTCGGTTCTCTTTTTCTTGTTTTGCGCCCCCAGACTCATTTTCGACGGATCCGAGGGCGTCCTGTCCTGTTTTCATGTTTTGCGCGCTCTTACCCATTTTCGGCGGTTCCGAGGGCGTCGGGTTCCTTTTTACTTGTTTTTCGGGTCCGGACTCGTTTTCGGCGGTACAGACAACGTCGGGTCCCGTTTTCATGTTTTGCGCGCATGGACTCGTTTTCGGCTGTACCGAGTGCGTCAGGTCCCGTTTTCATGTTTTGCGCTCCCGGACTCATTTTCGACGGGACCGAGGGCGTGGAGTCCCGTTTTCATGTTTTGTGCTCCCGAACTCATTTTCAGCGGTACCACGGGTGTCGGGTCTGTTTTCATGTTTTGCGCGCCCGGACTTTTTTTCCACGCTACCGATGGCGTCGGGTCCCGTTTTCATGTGTTGTGCGCCCGGACTCGTTTTCGGCTGTACTGTGGGCGTTGGGTCCCGTTTTCATGTTTTGCGCTCCCGGACTCATTTTCAGCGGTGTCGAGTGTGTCGAGTACCTTTTTCATGCTTTGCATACCCGGACTCATTTTCAACGGTACCGAGGGCGTCGGGTCCCATTTTGTAGTTTTGCGCTCCCAAATTCGTTTTCAGCGGGACCGAGGGCGTCGGGTCCCGTTTTCATGTTTTGGGTGCCCGGAATCATTTTCGACGATACCAAGGGCATCGGGTCTCGTTTTCATGTTTTAAGCGCCCGGACTCGTTTTCGGTAATACCGAGGGCGTCGGGTCCCGTTTTCATGTTTTGCGCCTCCGGACTCGTTTTCGACGGTACCGAGGGCGTCAGGTCCCGTTTTCATGTTTTGCGCGTCCGGACTCGTTTTCGGCGGTACCGAGTCGGTCGGGTCCCGTTTTCATGTTTTGCGATCCCGGACTCGTTTTCGGCTGTACCAAGGGCGTCGGGTCCTATTTTCCTGTTTTGCGCGCCCGGACTCGTTTTCAGCGATGTCGAGTGCGTCGGGTTCCTTTTTCATGTTTTGCGTTCCTGGACTCATTTTCGGCGGTACCGAGGTCGTCGGGTCCCGATTTCATGTTTTGCGCGCCGGACTCATTTTCGACGATATCGAGGGCGTCGGGTCCCGTTTTCATGTTTTGCGCCCCCGGACTCGTCTTCGACGGTACCGAGGGCGTCGGATCCCGTTTTCATGTTTTGCGCCTCCGGACTCGGTTTCGACGGTACCGAGGGCGTCGGGTCCCGTTTTCATGTTTTGCGCGCACAAATTCGTTTTCGGCTGTACCAGGGCGTCGGGTCCCGTTTTCATCTTTTGCGCTCCCGTACTCGTTTTCAGCGGTGTCGAGGGCGCCCTTTTTCATGTTTTGCGCACCCGGACTCATTTTCGGCGATACCGAGGTCGTAGGTTCCGTTTTCATGTTTTGCGCTCCCGGACTCATTTTCAACGGGATCGAGAGCGTGTGGTCCCGTTTTCAGGTTTTGTGCTCCCGAACTCATTTTCGGCGGCACCGAGGGCGTCGGGACCGTTTTCATGTTTTGCTCGCCCGGACTCGTTTTCGGCGGTGTTGAGTGCGTCGGGTCCCTTTTTCATGTTTTGTGCTCCTTGACTCATTTTCGGCGGTACTAAGTGTTTACCCTTGAAAAATTTCAAGGATGAGTGGATGAATAAATGAAAATAAAATCAATGATTAATAATAAATCATGAGAAGGGAAAGCAAGGAAGAAGATGGCCCACTGATCAGAAGAGGTCGCTGCTTAACCCCGGAATGAATCCATTAGTCCCACAATGGAATGCTGGGCATGAAGTGAAGAGTATAAATACCCCACTATTCTCTATCCACTCGGCATGAGTGACAGTAGAGGATCGAGGGAGAGAGAGATCTCTCGGGTGTCACCATGTGATTATATCTCTTCGACAAGTGGGACCCACATGGCGATCCCTTATGAGCGGCTCCTCCAATGGCATGGACCTAGCCCATTTTGCTAAGAAAACTAATCAACCGGAACGAGAGGTTAAGCACTAATCCCACAAGGAAATCCTAAGTATGGAGCAAGGATATAAATACCCCGCCACCTCCTACTCATTCGAGGTGGCTGACCCTCGGGAGATTTCAGAGAGAGAAAATCTCCTGATGGGTCAGCCATTTGATTACATTTTTTCTGACAAGTAGGACCCACCTGGCAGTCCCTTGTAGATGGATCTAACAACATAAACCTAGCCTATCTGATGGGTCATCCATGTGACCATTTTTCACTGACAGGTGGGCCCCACACCTCAGTGACCTATTAAAGGAGTCAGAATTGAACCCTGAGAATCTATCACCATAGCTAACCCTAGAAAGGAGTCAAGCGATAATCCCTATGCTACATGAAATGATGTCAATGCCAAGCTAGCATTTTGATGCAACTAGTCATGAGAAATCTCAAATGTGATTTTGCTTTCAAGGCTGACCTGGTGCCAAAGCTGTGAGCAACCACCTAACCATGCTTTGATTTGTGTCAATTACTCGATAAGTAGTCGGTTCTTTGACCAAGTCACCCTCATGTTAAGGGATTGAAAGTCAATTTCACAAGACCGATCAGTGCCAAAGCGGGAGCAACCATCTCGGTCAAGTCTAGATTTGTATCAACCGTTGACATGTAATCAACTCGTTGATCGATCAAGCCCTAATGAATATCAATATAAGTCTAATTGGTATTTAGTTAGGGTGGTTTCTGCAAGAGAGAGAGATAATTGCGAGAGACACGAGCTACAATGAAAATCGGGGATTAATTCGAAGAAGAAATAGGGTTTTATGGATAAAAGAATTTTTAATTCGAGAGACAGGGGTAAAAATGGAATTAAAAATTACAGGGGTGATCATCATGATTTTAGGGATTTTTGGTGAAATTTTCATGATTTTTAGATGAGTGGAGCTATTAAAATAAATTCGGGGAAAATAAAACAGATTAAAAAGGAAAGATCAAGGGCCGAGATTTGATCAAGGCGGATCCGGGTGCAACTTGGGGACAGAGACACATCCGGGTGCAACCGGGGATCCTAAGCACGCTTACACAGGATCGAGAGAAGAGAGAGGTGTGACACGTGTCGGCATCTCACCGGGCCACCTCATGCCACGTGTCGACCCCCCATCGGTCCACCTCACCTCGACCATGTGGGCCCCACCACCATACTTGACCTGACATGTGGGCCCCACCAACATGCCACGTGGCAAGACCTGACAGGTCCACCTCACCCTCCACATGCCACATGGCAACACCACAGCAACACACCTCACTCTCCCAGTGCCACATGGCAACACCATAGCATCACACCTCAATACTCCAGTGCCATATGGCAGCTGGCCATTGGTGCCACATCACAGGGACTAAGCCACATGGCACTACACTACAGAGCCACCTCAGCATGCTTAACATTAATGCATATGATTAATGAGGTTATTAGACAAGTGGACCTATCAGAGTGTGCCAAGTCAGATTAATTAGATTTAAGCAAGGGGTTAATCAATCCACAGCTGGACTAATGGGACGAGATTCATATACTTACATGTGGGGCCCATTTGTCAGGTTTATGAATGTATAGCTCACACAGGCAATCATGCACCAAGTTTATGCACAGATCTAAACAGAAATTTAAACCAAGGAGAAAAAGAGACGTGTGCCTGGCTCACCCGTGTTGCGCCTCTGACTGTGGGTCCCACCTAGTGGGACTCGTGCGCCTGTGCGCACCTCCTTCCCTTTCTTCTCCTTCTCCCCTCCCTCTCTTCCTTCTTCTTCTCGCCGAAGCTGATGGCGCCATTGGTGTTAATCGAGTTCTTCAAAGCTTGAAACTTCAATTCTGTATAACAGAAGATGGCCTGTACATAGGAGAGAAAGGGTGGATGATCGAAATTAAGGAATAACAAGTGAATAAGGCAGTTGAGAGAGGTGCATAACTCGGGCAACTAATAAGGGATCTCAATCTTTGCTTATAAACCCTAAATTGATAATGCAAATGTCTTCTACTCATCTAGGCGATGCTGTTTGTAAAGGATAGAGCAACAATTGCGAATCAAATTAGGGCAATTGAATCAAAGTAATGAAATCGGGTAAATGGAGAAAATTCAAAACCTTGCACTCTCAGTTCGAATTGGCAATGCTTGTAGCTTCCCTATGCTTACACGATGCTGTTTAGATGATGGAGATTATCAATTGGATAATGGAGATATGTCTTTGATCAAAGCTCATAAACGGGTGACAAAGCTTTGAACTTTGGAGATGAATTACAATGGCAGAGAGTAAATAGATGCTTTAGATGCATTGAATTGGGTATATATAGCATGCTGATGTAGCCTAGAAGGTTCTAGCAGTGTATGAGAAGTGAGGGGAAGTCAAACACGGTCAACAGTAAAGAAATCACTTTGGATTCGCTTAGATGGGGCCCACATCATAACAGAAGTGCTAACAGAATTGGAGAACCATGTTCATGAGCCAAGGGAGTCCAATTGCTGGTGCATGGGTGGTGTACAGCCTTAATCCCTTGATACACCCTTTAATTGGCTATATAAACCCCTAATCCATGGAAATTAATAACAAGACACAATACAACAGACCAGAGAGAGATAGAGAGTGATAGATTAGAGAGCTATAGCATAGAAAAGGCAATTGGAAGAGAAGAATTGGTTGTGAGAAGGAAAGAAAGCCAAGAAACCGATTGATCTCAGTTTTAACTTGAGAACTCGGTTATTATATCTCCAATTATTCACTAGAAGGTCAGTCTTGAGCTTAATTTCAATTGGATTTGAAGTTTCAGTATTGAATTTTCGATGTAATTGATATATCGCATTTGAATCTTAGAGTAACAGTATCTTTGAGTTGAATTTTTCAATTTCTTTCTTTCAGTTTGCAAATTCATAACTTCTTTCCTCTAATATTTGATCTGAATTTCAGTTCTTGTTTTGTTTCTTGATTGGATTTCAAGTAATTAAGCTGGTTGAATCGATTGATCTCGGTTAAAACCTGAGAACTCGATACCAGCAAAGGTCTTTGCTTTAATTCTTTGTTTGAACGTCAAATTCATCTCAGTTTGTGTTTGTATCATATGTATTCAAGGTCGTAGTGTTGTTCAGAGTCGATTGATCTCGCTTTTAACTTGAGAACTCGACGAATTAGTGATCTTCAATGTGTTATCGCGTCGTACCAGTTAAATCCGGTTCCAAACTTGAGATTAGGGAAAATTGCATGCATGATTGGATATAGCTCAGTTATAATTGTCATTAAGAAGTCTATTAAGTGCATAAGTCGCATTGAAAGTGAGTGAATAGCCGGAATTTTGAGTGAAAAACGATCGGTATTGGACGATGCTGCACTGTGTCAATTTCATTAGATCATAATGTAATTATCATCCAAATTAGATATGTAATCTCAACTTGATTCCTATAGACACGTTAAACGATGCATTATCAATTCTGAATTGTCAAGAAACATCGTTAAATTTGGTTATAACTCATGTCTATACCTTCGGTACCGAACTGCACCACTGTACTCGAGTAGTATTTGTCAGTGTGATTCATTGGGTCAATCTAAGCTGCAATAATCATGTTAATTCATACCAGCATACGTAAACGATGCAAACAGGGCATTTAATTGTACAAAATATTGATCAATTCCGTTGAATTTCTAAGAATTGAGATTCGGTACCGATTGGTACCAAATCGACCCATCTGGCATTGGTATACCATGTGATTCACCGCACAGATCATTAATCGGACGCCGTAGAATAACTCCTCATGGCAAGACGACTCTAGGCGGTTGCACGATCGGAGGAGATGGCCGCGATGCAAATACGGCGCTACGCCAATGGCATGAATCTTGGAGCTTATGTTGACCGGGAGAGTCGAGAATCGCGGCGGACGGATATTGATGCGCGTGTGTGGATCTTGAAGAGATCGGACGTTTGAAATAAAGCACCGTTTTTTTAAATAAAGATACTGAGAATGAATCTGGGCCTTACATCTTATAGGATTTAATCTTGAAGCAAATCTGGCGGCCCAAATAAGAACAAAGCTGAATAAAAGATAGGCGCCAATCTTGATATAGATCTGGCGGCCCAGATTAGGTCCATTAATTAAATAATAATAGAATAGTGATGATATAGAATAAATAAATGATTTAAAAATGTTCCTGAACTCCAAATTAACTCAAATTTGTTTCTAAAATTTCCTTATTTTTCATACTATTTTTCTATATGATAATATCCCAGTTTTGAAAATATAATCATGTTAAAACAATTTAAAAGCAAAAGATATTACATATATTGATATATTTGACTTAGCTTTGACTTGTCATTTTACATACTATAAAAATTCCAAAAATTCAAATAAAATCATGAATAATAATTAGATATATTTTACTGATTTTTCAAGTGATTTTTCATGAAATAATAATGACAATAGTAATATGCAATAATAAATAATGATATTAGCTCTATTCTTTGATGAATAAAAATAAATAATAATAGATATTATGTTGATATTTTCTATAAAAAAAAATAAAAATATAATAAAAATAAATAGCACTAAATATACAAAAATATATACAACCATGGTAATAGATAGTAAATGCATTTTCTTCTATAATAAAGAATGATAATAAGGTTTTATAATAAAATGAATTGCATTTCTTTTGTTATACAAATATACAATAAAAATATTTTGATGGATAAAATGCAATAAAAATAATAGTTGTAATAAGAAAATATAATGAATTCCATTCTTTGTGGTTATTTCAAATGATGATGATAAAAAAAAATCTTATATTTTTCTATAGATAATAAATAGAAATAATAAAAATATAATGAAAAACTATAATAAATAGGATAGAATATTAATAATGATTTCTTTTTAGCTATTATAGATAAGAATAAAAATAAAAATAATATAGCTAACCATCTTTTGATTTGTAAATAATTTTTACATAATGAATAATGTTTCAACATAATGAAATATAATAATAAAATTCTATTACTTTGGCTATTATAAATATATAAAAAAAAATAAATAATAAAAAAAATACAAATAAAAAAATCATAGCCATTTTATTTTCTATTATTTTTGTAAGTAATTTTCTACAAAATAAATAGAGCTTAGAAATAATAAAAATAAAATTCTATTACTTTAGCTATTATAAAATCCCAAAAATATAAATAAAATTCTAGTTAATAGCTAACCCATTTTCTATTATTTTTGTATAGAAATAAATAGAGTTTAAAAAAAATAAAAAATAAAAAAATATATAATAAATAAATTCATCTTTATAATAGAGATAATAATGGAAGATATTATGTAATAAACTTTTACATTTTGGAGATGAACAAATATGCTCACACAAGGGGTGTGGAGCAACATGAGGATTTTTGCACACATGATATAACATTTAGAATGATTAGTCAGGACAAGAACATCTTGACGAAGAATAACCAAGGCTGCGACATCAACATGGAGAAATATGTCGACTCTGAGGAAGAAGAACATTACGATGTCCGAGAGAAATGACATCTTAATGACTCATCACCATGAGCAAGTAACTCATGACTAAATACGCTCACACAAGGGGTGTAGGGCAACATAGTAATTTTGCACAAGTAATGCAACATATAGAATGATTAGTCGGGACAAGAACATCTTGACGCTCGCTGAAGAATGACTAAGGCTATGACATCAACATGAAGAGATATGTCGACTCCAAGAGATATGAACATTACGATGTCCGAGAGAAGTGACATCTTAATGACTCGGTGTCATGAACAAGTAATTCATGACCATTTGAGCTAGCAAGACTGAACTCATCCGTCGATGAGTTTGTCTTCTGGTTCATCTCCCGAGATTGTGAGATTGAATCGTTCTGTAGTAGATTCATCCACAAAACAGTGAATGTGAACCGTTCTGTAGGTAGGTTCCTTCACTAACACATGCCTCAATGTTAAGCGGCCCAGGCTTCAGGTTTGACATTGTGTGTAATTGTGTTTCCTAGGTTTATGAATCGGCTTAGTGCTTCGAATTCATGATCTAGAAGATCGGTGAGAAGAAACACGTGGGCCATATCCACCCTTCTCCTGATTCACCAACCTCAAGATCAACCGCTCGTTGCTTCGAGTTGTATTTTGTGTGATTGGTTGTTGACTAGTTAAGATTGAACCGTTCGTAGTAGGTTTATCTTCTAGATCAACGGAGGTTGAGTCGTTCGTAGTAGACTCACCTCAAGCCCTCCGAAGAGATTAACCCGGTCCGTAGTAGGGTTATCTCTCGAGGCGGTATAGACTGAACCGATCTGTAGTAGGTTCGTCTTCCATAGGATTAAGTAGGTTCATTTTCTAGATGAACCGAGGTCGAGTCGTTCGTAGTAGACTCACCTCGAACCCCTTCAAAGAGATTAATCTGATCTGTAGTAAGGTTATCTCTTGAAGCGGTAAAGACTGAACCGATCTGTAGTAGGTTCGTCTTTCATGGACCCCTTTTGTGAACCCAGACGACCACTTGACCATCATTTAACTATACTATTTGCTTCTCCCTTTCAAAGATCCGAGAGGTGCCTCGAGGTTAGTAGCCCGGGGTAATTAACGGTGGGGGCTTGCGCCCACCGAATCTACAAGAACTCACAATCACTAAAAACCCCCGAATGTGCATCCAAATCTTTCTAAACGGCGACCAATCGCGGCATTAAACAGATGCACGCTCGGGAGGGATCTCCGTGTCCTTCTTCCGCATCCCATCGCCCAGCGGCGGTGCGGAGCGCGCGAAAAAGGGTCGCACACTAAGGTCGTCGGGTCCCGTTTTCATGTTTTGCGTGCTCGACTCATTTTTCAACGGTGTCGAGAGCGTCGGTCACTTTTTCATGTTTTGCTCGCTCGGACAAGTTTTTCATATTTTGCGTGCCCGACGCAGTGCGAGGGCGTCGAGTTCCTTTTTCATATTTTGCGTGTCCGAACTCATTTTCGACGGTGCATCGAGGGTGTTGGGTCCCGTTTTCATGTTTTGCTTGCTGGAATCGTTTTCGGCGGCACCGATGGAGTCAAGCCCCGTTTTCATGTTTTGCGTGCCCAGACTCGTTTTCGGCGGTACCGAGGGCGGCGGGTCCCGTTTTTATCTTTTGCGCGCCCGGACTCATTTTCGGCGGTACCGTGGGCGTCAGGTCCCTTGTTCATGTTTTGTGAGTCCGGAATCGTTTTCGGCGGTACCGAGGGCGTCGGGTCCCGTTTTCATGTTTTGCGCGCTCTGACTCATTTTCGGCGGTACCGAGGGTGTCGGGTTCCTTTTTTCATGTTTTGCTCGCCCGGACTCATTTTCGGCGGTACCGAGGGCGTGGGGTCCATTTTTCATGTTTTGCGCGCTCAGACTTATTTTCGTCTGTACCGAGGGCGTCGAGTCCCGTTTTCATGTTTTGCGCGCCCGGACTCATTTTCAGCGGTGTCGAGTCCCTTTTTCATGCTTTGCGTACCCGGACTCGGTTTCAGCGGTACCGAGGGCGTCGGGTCCCGTTTTCATGTTTTGTGCCCGGATTCGTTTTCGACGGTACCGAGGGCGTCGGGTCCCATTTTCATGTTTTGTGCCCCCGACTCATTTTCGACGGTACAGAGGGCGACGGGTCCCGTTTTCATCTTTTGCGCTCCCGTACTCATTTTCAGCGGTGTCGAGGGCGCCCTTTTTCATGTTTTGCGCACCCGGACTCATTTTCGGCGATACCGAGGTCGTAGGGTCCCGTTTTCATGTTTTGCGCTCCCGGACTCATTTTCAACGGGATCGAGAGCGTGTGGTCCCGTTTTCAGGTTTTGTGCTCCCGAACTCATTTTCGGCGGCACCGAGGGCGTCGGGACCGTTTTCATGTTTTGCGCGCCGGACTCGTTTTCGGCGGTACCGAGGGCGTCGCGTCCCGTTTTTTTTTTTTGCGGGCACGGACTAGTTTTCGGCGGTACCGAGGTCGTCGGGTCCCGTTTTCTTGTTTTGTGGGTCCGGAATCGTTTTTGGCGGTACCGAGGGCGTCGGGTGCTGTTTTCATGTTTTACGCCCCCAGACTTGTTTTCAGCGGTGTCGAGTGTGTCGGGTCCCGTTTTCATGTTTTGCGCCAGGACTCGTTTTCGGCTGTACCGAGAGCGTCGAGTCCCGTTTTCATGTTTTGTGCTCCCGTACTCGTTTTCGGCGGTACCGAAGGCGTCGTGTCCCGTTTTCATGTTATGCGCTCCCGGACTCGTTTTCTGCCGTGTCGAATGCGTCGGGTCCCTTTTTAATGTTTTGCGAGCCCGGACTCGTTTTCGTCGGTACCGAGGGCGTCGAGTCCCGTTTTCATGTTTTGCGCGCCCGGACTCGTTTTCGACAGTGCCTCGCGCGTCGGGTCCCGTTTTCATGCTTTGCGCGCCCGGACTCGTTTTCGGCGGTACCGAGGGCGTCGCGTCCCGTTTTTTTGTTTTGCGAGCACGGACTAGTTTTCGGCGGTACCGAGGGCGTCGGGTCCCGGTTTCATATTATGCGGGCCCGGAATCTTTTTCGGCGGTACCGTGGGCGTCGAGTGCTGTTTTCATGTTTTACGCCCCCAGACTCGTTTTCAGCGGTGTCGAGTGCGTCTGGTCCCGTTTTCATGTTTTGCGCGCTCAGACTCGTTTTTGGCGGTACCGAGGGCGTCGGGTTCCTTTTTCATGTTTTGCGGGTCCGGTCTCGTTTTCAGCGGTACCGAGGGCGTCTGGTCCCGTTTTCATGTTTTGTGCACCCGGACTCGTTTTCAGCGGTGTCAAGTGTGTCGGTTCTCTTTTTCATGTTTTGCGCTCCCAAACTCATTTTCGACGGCTACGAGGGCGTCCGGTCCCGTTATCATGTTTTGTGCGCTCGGTCTCATTTTCGGCGGTACCGAGGGCATCAGGTTCCTTTTTTCATGTTTTGCGCGCCCGGACTTGTTTTCGGCTGTACCGAGGGCGTGGGGTCTCGTTTTCATTTTTTCCGCTCCCGGACTCGTTTTCAGCGGTGTCGAGGGCGTCGGGTCCGTTTTCATGTTTTGGCGGTACCAAGGTCCCGTTTACTTGTTTTGCATGCCCGGACTCATTTTCGGCGATACCGAAGGCGTCGGTTCCCGTTTTCATCTTTTGCGCGCCCGGACACGTTTTCAGCTGTACCGAGGGCGTCGGGTCCCGTTTTCATGTTTTGCGCTCCCGGACTCATTTTCAGCGGTGTCGAGTGTGCCCTTTTTCATGTTTTGCGCTCCCGGACTCATTTTCAGCGGTGTTGAGTGCGTCGGGTCCCGTTTTCATGTTTTGCGCCAGGACTCGTTTTCGACTGTACCGAGGGCGTCGAGTCCCGTTTTCATGTTTTGCGCTCCCGCACTCGTTTTAGGCGATGTCGAGTGCGTCAGGTCCCGTTTTCATGTTTTGCGCTCCCAGGCTCATTTTCAGCGCTGTCGAATGCGTCGGGTCCCTATTTCATGTTTTGCGCGCCAGGACTCTTTTTCGGGGGTATCGAGGGCGTAGGGTCCCGTTTTCATGTTTTGCGAGCCCGGACTCGTTTTCGGCGGTACCGAGGGCGTCGGGTCCCGTTTTCATGTTTTGCGCTCCAGACTCGTTTTCGCGCGGTGCGAGGGGCGTCGGGTCCCTTTTTCCTATTTTGCGCGCCCGGACTCGTTTTCAGCGGTGTCGAGTGCGTGGGGTCCCATTTTCATGTTTTGCGCGCCCGGACTAGTTTTCAACGGTGTCGAGTGCGTCGGTTCTCTTTTTCATGTTTTGCGCTCCCGGACTCATTTTCGACGCTACCGAGGGCGTCCGGTCCCGTTTTCATGTTTTGCGCGCTCAAACTCATTTTCGGCGCTACCGAGGGCATCGGGTTCCTTTTTCATGTTTTGCGCGCCCGGACTCGTTTTCGGTGGTACTGAGGGCGTGGGGTCCTGTTTTCATGTTTTGCGCGCCCGGACTTATTTTCGGCGGTACCGAGCGCGTCGGGTTTGGTTTTCATGTTTTGCGGGTCCGAAATCATTTTCGACGGTACGCGAGGCGTCGGGTCTCGTTTTCATGTTTTGCACGCCCGGACTCGTTTTCGGCTATAACGACGGCGTCGGGTCCCGTTTTCATTTTTTGCGCTCCCGGTCTCATTTTCAACGGTGTCGAGTGCATCGGTTCCCTTTTTCATGTTTGGCGCTCCCAGACTCATTTTCGACGGAACCGAGGGCGTCCTGTCCTGTTCTCATGTTTTGCGCGCTCTTACTCATTTTCGGCGGTTCCGAGGGCGTCGGGTTCTTTTTTCATGTTTTTCAGGTCCGGACTCTTTTTCGGCGGTACCGACGGCGTCGGGTCCCGTTTTCATGTTTTACGCGCCCGGACTCGTTTTCGGCTCTACCGAGGGCGTCGATTCCCCCTTTAATGCTTTACGCTCCCGGACTCGTTTTCAACGGGATCGAGGGCGTCGGGTCCCGTTTTCATGTTTTGCGTACCCGAACTCATTTTCGATGGTACCGAGGGCGTGGGGTCCCGTTTTCATGTTTTGCGAGCCCGGACTCGTTTTCGGCTGTGTCGTGTGCGTCGGGTCCATTTTTCTTGTTTTGCGCGCCGGATTCGTTATCGGTATTATGCACGAGGCGTCGGGTTTCGTTTGCAAGTTTTGCGCGCTCGGACTCGTTTTTAGGTGTGTCGAGTTCGTCAGGTCCCTTTTTCATGTTTTGCGCTCCCGGACTCCTGTACGACGGTATCGAAGGCGTCGTGTCCCGTTTTTATTTTTTTGCGCGCTCGGAATCATTTTCGGCGTACCGCGGGCGTCGGGTTCCTTTTTCATGTTTATCGAGTCCGACTCATTTTCTACGTGCGGACAACGTCGGTCCCGTTTTCATGTTTTGCGCACCGGACTCATTTTCGGCGGCATCGAGGACGTCGGGTCCCACTTTCATGTTTTGCGCGCACGGACTCGTTTTCCGTACGAGGGCGTCGGGTCCCGTTTTCATCTTTTGCGCTCACGGACTCGTTTTCAGCGGTGTCGAGGGCGCCCTTTTTCATGTTTTGTGCACCCGGACACATTTTCGACGATACCGAGGGCGTCGGGTCCCGTTTCCATGTTTTGCACGCTCAGACTCTTTTTCGACGGAATGAGGCGCCGGACTCGTATTCGCGGTGCACGAGGCGTGGGGTCCTGTTTTCACGATTTGCTTGCCTGAACTCGTTTTCGGCGATACCAAGGTTGTCGTGTCCCGTTTTCTTTTTTTGCGCGCCTGGACTCGTTTTCGGCTCTACCGAGGGCGTGGGGTCCCGTTTTCATGTTTTGCGTGCCCGGACTCATTTTCGGTGGTACCGAGGGCGTGGGGTCCCGTTTTCATGTTTTGCGAGCCCGGACTCGTTTTCGGCGGTGTCGTGTGCGTCGGGTCCCTTTTTCTTGTTTTGCGAGCCCGGACTCATTTTCGGCGGTGTCGAGGGCGTCAGGTCCCGTTTTCATGTTTTGCACACAGACTCGTTTTCGGCTGTACCGAGGGCATCGGGTCCCATTTTCATCTTTTGCGCTCCCGGACTAATTTTCGGCGATACCGAGGGTGTCGGGTCCCGTTTTCATCTTTTGCGCTCCCGGACTCATTTTCGACGAGACCGAGGGCGTGGGGTCCCGTTTTCATGTTTTGTGCTCCCGAACTCATTTTCGGCGGTACCGAGGGTGTCGGGTCAGTTTTCATGTTTTGCGCGCCTGGACTCGTTTTCGGCGATACCGAGGGCGTCGGGTTCTGTTTTGATGTTTTGCTCGTCCGGACTCGTTTTCGGCGGTACCGAGGGCGTTGGGTCTCGTTTTCATGTTTTGCGAGCCCGGACTCGATTTTGATGGTACCGAGGGCGTCGGGTCCTGTTTTCATGTTTTGCGTGCCGGACTCATTTTCGGCGGTACCGAGCGCGTCGGGTCTGGTTTTCTTGTTTTGCGGGTCCGAAATCATTTTCGACGGTACCGAGGCGTCGGGTCTCGTTTTCATGTTTTGTGCGCCCGGACTCATTTTCGGCTGTACCGAGGGCGTCGGGTCCCGTTTTCATTTTTTGCGCTCCCGGTCTCGTTTTCAACGGCGTCGAGTGCGTCGGTTCTCTTTTTCTTGTTTTGCGCCCCCACTCATTTTCCACGGATCCGAGGGCGTCCCGTCCCGTTTTCATATTTTGCGCGCTCTTACCCATTTTCGGCGGTTCCCGAGGGCGTCGGGTTCCTTTTTCTTGTTTTTCGGTCCGACTCGTTTTCGGCGATACAGACAACGTCGGTCCCGTTTTCATGTTTTGCGCGCATGGACTCTTTTCGGCCAGTCTTGAGTGCGTCAGGTCCCGTTTTCATGTTTTGCGCTCCCGGACTCATTTTCGACGGACCGAGGGCGTGGAGTCTCGTTTTCATGTTTTGTGCTCCCGAACTCATTTTCAGCGGTACCACGGGTGTTGGGTCTGTTTTCATGTTTTGCGCGCCCGGACTCGTTTTCGGCGGTACCGAGGGCGTCGACTCCCGTTTTCATCTTTTTCGCGTCCGGACTCATTTTCAGTTGTACCGACGGCGTCTGGTCCGGTTTTCATGTTTTGCACTCCCGGACTCGTTTATAGCGGTGTCGAGTGCGCCCTTTTTCATGTTTTGCGCACCCGAACTGATTTTCGGCGGTACCGAGGGCATTTGGTCCCATTTTCTTGTTTTGCGCGCCCAGACTCATTTTCGGCGGTATCGAGGGCGTCGCGTACCGTTTTTATGTTTTGCGAGCACGGACTCATTTTCGTCGGTACCGAGGGCGTCGGGTCCCGTTTTCATGTTTTGCGGGTCCGGAATCATTTTCGGCGGTACCGAGGGCGTCGGGTGCTGTTTTCATGTTTTACGCTCCAAGACTTGTTTTCAGCGGTGTCGAGTGCGTCGGGTCCCGTTTTCATGTTTTGCGCTCCCGTACTCGTTTTAGGCGATGTCGAGTGCGTCAGGTCCCGTTTTCATGTTTTGTGCTCCCAGACTCGTTTTCAGCGCTGTCGAATACGTCGGGTCCCTATTTCATGTTTTGCGCGCCCGAACTCTTTTTCGGGGGTATCGAGGGCGTAGGGTTCCGTTTTCATGTTCTGCGAGCCCGGACTCATTTTCGGCGGTACCGAGGGCGTAGGGTCCCGTTTTCATGTTTTCCGGGTCCGGACTCGTTTTCGGCGGTACCGACGGCGTCGGGTCCCGTTTTCATGTTTTGCGGGCACGAAATAGTTTTCGGCGATACCGAAGGCGTCGGGTCCCGTTTTCATGTTTTGCGCGCCCGAACTAGTTTTCGGCTGTTCCGATGGCGTCGGGTCCCGTTTTCCTGTTTTGCGCCCCCGGACTCGTTTTCAGCGATGTCGAGTGCGTCCTGTCCCTTTTTCATGATTTGCGCTCCTTGACTCATTTTCGGCGGTACCAAGGTCGTCGGGTCCCGTTTTCATGTTTTGCTGGTCCGGAATCGTTTTCGGCGGTATCGAGAGCGTCGGGTCCCGTTTTCATGTTTTGCGCTCCAAAATTCGTTTTCTGCGGGACCGAGGGCGTCGAGTACCATTTTCATGTCTTGCGCGTTCGGACTCGTTTTCCGCGGTACCGATGGCGTCGGGTCCCGTTTTCATGTGTTGTGCGCCCGGACTCGTTTTCGGCTGTACTGTGGGCGTTGGTTCCCGTTTTCATGTTTTGCGCTCCCGAACTCGTTATCAGCGGTGTCGAGTGTGTCGAGTACCTTTTTCATTCTTTGCGTACCCGGACTCATTTTCAACGGTACCGAGGGCGTCGGGTCCCATTTTGTAGTTTTGCGCTCCCAAATTCGTTTTCAACGGGACCGAGGGCGTCGGGTCCCGTTTTCATGTTTTGGGCGCCCGGAATCATTTTCGACGATACCAAGGGCATCGGGTCTCGTTTTCATGTTTTAAGCGCCCGGACTCGTTTTCGGTAATACCGAGGGCGTCGGGTCCCGTTTTCATGTTTTGTGCTCCCGAACTCATTTTCGGCGGCACCGAGGGCGTCGGGACCGTTTTCATGTTTTTCTCGCCCGGACTCGTTTTCGGCGGTGTTGAGTGCGTCGAGTCCCTTTTTCATGTTTTGTGCTCCTTGACTCATTTTCGGCGGTACTAAGGTCGTCGGGTCCCGTTTTCATGTTTTGCGTGCTCAGACTCATTTTTCAACGGTGTCGAGAGCGTCGGGTCACTTTTTCATGTTTTTCTCGCTCGGACACGTTTTTCATATTTTGCGTGCCCAGACGGTACTGAGGGCGTCGAGTTCCTTTTTCATATTTTGCGTGTCCGAACTCATTTTCGACGGTACCGAGGGTGTTGGGTCCTGTTTTCATGTTTTGCTTGCATGGAATCGTTTTCGGCGGTACCGATGGAGTCAAGCCCTGTTTTCATGTTTTGCGTGCCCAGACTCGTTTTCGGCGGTACCGAGGGCGGCGGGTCCCGTTTTTATCTTTTGCGCGCCCGGACTCATTTTCGGCGGTACCGTGTGCGTCAGGTCCCTTGTTCATGTTTTGTGAGTCCGGAATCATTTTCGGCGGTACCGAGGGCGTCGGGTCCCGTTGTGCGACCCTTTTTCGCGCGCTCCGCACCGCCGCTGGGCGATGGGTTGCGGAAGAAGGACACGGAGATCCCTCCCGAGCGTGCATCCAAAATCTTATGTTCCCTGAGTTTGTTTTGATAGTCCCACCGGGCGTGCCAGATCCTGTGCGACCCTTTTTCGCGCGCTCCGCACCGCCGCGCGGGCGATGGGTTGCGGAAGAAGGACACGGAGATCCCTCCCGAGCGTGCATCTGCCGGGGGTCGGCCGATTCTCGCCGTTTAGAGATATTTGGATGCACATTCGGGGGTTTTTTAGTGATTGTGAGTTCTTGTAGATTCCGATGGGCGCAAGCCCCCACCGTTAATTACCCCGGGCTACTAACCTCGAGGCACCTCTGGATCTTTGAAAGAGAGAAGCAAATAGTATAGTTAAAAGATGGTCAAGTGGTCGTCTAAGTTCATAAAAGGGGTCCATGGAAGACGAACCTACAAACAGATTGGTTCGATCTATGGAAGACAAACCTACAAACAGATCGGTTTTGTCCTATGGAAGACGAACCTACAAACGGATCGGTTCGGTCTATGCCACCTCGAGATGTAACCTTACCTACAGACCAGGTTAATCTCTTTAGAGGGGCTTGAGGTGAGTCTACATACAGAACGACTCGACCTCCGTTGATCTAGAAGATAAACCTACAAACAGATCGGTTCAATCTTAACTAGTCAACAACCAATCACACAAAATACAACTCGAAGCGCTGGGCCGGTTGATCTTGAGGTTGGTGAATCAGGAGAAGGGTGGATATGGCCCACGTGTTTCTTCTCACCGATCTTCTAGATCATGAATTCGAAGCACTAAGCCGATTCATAAACCTAGGAAACACAATTGCACACAATGTCAAACCCGAAGTCTTGAGCCGAGTTCAACATTGAGGCATGTGTTAGTGAAGGAACCTACCTACGAACGGTTCACATTCACTCGTTTTGTGGATGAATCTACCTACGACCGATTCAATCTCACGATCTCGGGAAATGGACCAGAGACGAACTTATCGACGGATGAGTTCGGTCTTGCTAGCTCAAATGGTCATGAATTACTTGTTCATGACACCGAATCATTAAGATGTCGCTTCGCTCGGACATCTTAATGTTCTTCTTCTTCAAAGTCGACATATCTCTCCATGCGATGTCGTAGCTTTGGTCATTCTTCACGAGCGTCGAGATGTTCTTGTCTCAACTAATCATTCTACATGTTGCATTACTTGTGCAAAATTACTATGTTGCCCTACACCCCTTGTGTGAGCGTATTCAATCATGAGTTACTTGCTCATGGCGAGTCATTAAGATGTCACCTATCTAGGACATCATAATGTTCTTCTTCTTCGAGTCGACATATATCTCCATGTTAATATCGCGCTCGGTTATTCTTCATTAAGCGTCAAGATGTTCTTGTCTCGACATATTCACTCATGTTGCTATCAAAGCCTTATTCATCTCACGTCAAGATGTTCTCGTCTTGACTAATCATTCTAAATGTTATATCGTGTGTGCAAATATTCATATGTGGCTCTACACTCCTTATGTGAGCATATTTATTCATTTCTAAAATGCACAAAGTCTATTATATAATATCTTCCATTATCATTCTTTATTATAAAGATGCATTTATTTATTATTATTATTATTATTATTATTATTATTATTATTATTTTTATTTTTAAACTCTATTTATCTATGTAGAAAATTATTTACAAAAATAATAGGAAAAGGGGTTAGCTATTTAACTAGATTTTCATTTATATTTTTGGGACTTTTATAATAGCTAAAATAGTAGAATTTTTATTTTTATTATTTCTAAACTCTATTTATTTTGTAGAAAATCACTTACAAAAATAATAGAAAATAAAATGGCTTTTTTATTTGTATTTTTAAAATGTTTATAATAGCCAAAGTAATAGAATTTTATTATTATATTCTATTATATTGAAATACTATTCATTATGTAAGAATTATTTACAAAATCAAAAGATGGTTAGCTATATTATTTTTGTATTATTATTATTATTATTATTATTATTTTTATTTTTAAAATCTATAGTAGCTAAAAAGAAATCATTATTAATATCCTATCCTATTTATTATACTATTTATTATATACATATTTTTATTATTTCTATTTATTATCTATGGAAAAATATAAGATTTTTTATTATTACTATTATTAGTTGAAAATAGCCATAAGAGATGAAATTCATTATGTTTTCATTACAACTATTATTTTTATTACATTTTATTCATCAAAAGTATTTTTATTGTATATATTTGTATAGAAATAACAAAAGAAATACAATTCATATTATAAAACTATATTATCATTCTTTATTGTAAAAGAAAATGTATTTTACTATTTATTACCATGGTAGTATATTTTTGTATATTTTATGCTATTTATTTTTATTATTCTTTTTACAAAAAATATTGATATAATATCTATTATTATCCATATTTTTTTTTATTTATCAAAGAGTATAGCTAATCTCATTATTTATTATGGCATATTACTATCATCATTATTATTTCATGGAAAATCACTTGAAAAATCACTAAAATATATCTAGTTACTATTCATGATTTTTATTTGTATTTTTGGAATTTTTATAGTATTTAAAATGACAAGTCAAAGCTAGGTCAACTATATCAATATATGTAATGTCTTTTGCTTTTAAATTGTTTTATCATGATTATATTTTTAAAACTGGAATATTATTGCATAGAAAAATAGTATGAAAAATAAGAAAATTTTAGAAACAAATTTGAGTCAATTTGGAGTTCAGGAACATTTTCAAATCATTTATTTACTCTATGTTACTATTATTCTGTTATTATTTAATTAATGGGCCTAATGCGGGCCGCCGGATCTATCCGAGATTGGTGCGCATCTTTATATAACTTCCTTCTTCATTTGGGCCGCCAGATTCGCTTGAGATACGTGTTTAATGGATCTACGGCCCAGATCCTTTCTTGGTTTAATAATCAATCTTCTTAACGAGATCCGTGTGTTGATTAGCTTCAAGATCAGTGCATGCTTCAAGGTTCGTGCCAACGGTTCTTTCATCTCTTCCGATCTGTTCTTACGTCAGGATTCGTGCTAAGCAGCGCTTCCGGCGGCCGGAGCACCTCTTCCATGATCAGGTCAGTGCTTCTGCATCGTCTTGCTTTGGAGAGTTCTTTTATGGTTCTTGATCGAGAATCCATACGGTGAGGGATACCACATGATGGTACCGAGTAGTGTATCAGTTAGAACCGGTACCGAGATATTTCTTTCGTTAAATTAGGCAAAATTGATCAAAGTTATTGACAATTACAAAGCCGATGAGCATCGTCTCGACATGAAGATGCGGTATGGGATAGGCAGAGGGCTTCCCTTTCGTTCTTGGTGGTGCTGAAGCAACTCATCACTCGATAGTGTATAGTACCAGTCGGTACCGAGCTCAATTAGCTCAATTCATGGCCTTTTCTCATCGAATTAGCACTCCTCAGGCCTAAAGGCACACCTAGGCGTAGCTAGGGCCAGTGGCTCACTGAGTTGAGTGTTAATTTGAACAAATTCGGATTTGAAAACTCGGCGATATACTGGTTCTATCAGAATCAGTGCCTTATAACGAAATTGCAACGCTAGGATTAATTCTAATCAATCAAAAACAATTCAATCAAGAAAATTACAAAGATATGAACTTGTATACCTCAGTTTTATGTGATCATAAGCTAATGAATACTAAAAATGAAAATTTCCAATGAAAATCAGTATATCAACAACTAAATCACAAATTCTTGACTTTATAACCGATTCAGGCCTAAAGGCTCACCAATCACTTTGTGATTGGGCCAGTGGCTCACTGAATGCAGCTAATTATTGTTAATTGATGCCTTTCAAAGAGGAACAGTGAAGAAACAAATGAAAGAAGCAAAATTTCCAAAGGAAGAAAGCAAGAGTGAAGAAGTATATTCAATTGACTATTCAATAACTATGAATTGAATGTTTTAAAATCAATTTCAGAGAAAGAACACAAGGAAAACATCTATAAACCAATGAATATTACTAATTACCTTTTTATTCTTGACAGAAACAAGAAATTGAGCAATCTCTCTTCTAGTTATTCACTCTCTCTCTCTTGTCGACTAAGAAAGTGTATGTGAGTGTGTGTTCTTGATCCTAATTGCTCTGTTAATGAATCCCCTCTACTGTTGCTAATTTTCGATTTATATAGGCTAATTAGTTCAATTACTCCAATTGTGATTGGTTAGCTGCCTTCCACTCGGATTGCCACCTTTGGATGCATCTCCACCCTTCATTACAATTCAATCAACGGCCAAAATGAGTTTGTGTTTGTTCTTTGCATACTTGCATAACCGTTTCTGTTATTCCCTTTGATTTGTCTTAGTGACTAATTTGACTCCAATTGAGCACATGTTCTATTGGATGAGCGACCCTTCAACTGCTTGGATTGTATTTAAACATCCCTTCATCACTTTGTCAACAACTCTTCACTCTCAATTGCACTTGAGGCTTGTCCAATTCAAAATCGCGTTTACGCCTCATTCTCTCTCTTGATCAATTTCGAGATCATTTCATTCAATTGTCTCGCTCATTCACCTCCATTAGTGTCGCCTCACCTTGGAGATGCCACTTAGCAATGCAATTTGATCCCTAAAGCATCAATTGTACTTATCTCTTTGCTCTTGCTTTTGGCAATTTCCGATCTTTGAACCCTCTTTTGACTCAATTGCTTCATAATCACCTATCAATCGGCGTCGCCTTAGCTCGAGGAAGTTGTTTTGCAACTCAATTTGATATTCGAGCACCAATTGGATTTCTTTCTTTAGCTCAATTTCGGGTACTAACTCAATTTCCACTTCTGTTCATCTTATTTTCTCAATTGACCTAATAATATCCTTTATTCTATCGCTTGATCATCAACTTTGCTCTCTTAGATTGCCTTTAATCATGGTGAGGCGCCAAGGAAAGAAAAGAATGCGAGCTGTGCTGGACTCGGGCAATGGCGAGAAGAAGAAGGAGGGAGAAGGTCCTTCCGCCAGTTTGGATGCGCACGGCACACACGCAACAACGCACGGGAGAGAAGAGAGGCAGCGGCATAGAGCTCATGCACCAGGTTCACCTTCCTTTTCCTCTTTTGTTTGAATTCATTTGCGCTGAGTTGGATAGATAGGATGAATGGACTTGGTTTATATCTCTAGCTTGTGATCCTAGCCTTATCCACCGACTACTTTGGGTCCCATCAGTAAGGTTTAAGCGTTTAAGTCTCGTGAGGTTAGCAAGCGATTAATGCTAATATGCTGAGGTGGCTCTTCCTGATTGGTTGATTGCTTATTAAACAAACCCTTAGTGTTAATGATCTGTGTATGATGTGGCTCTGTGATATAGTGCCATGTGGCACTTTGTGTTGCCCTGTACCAATCATAAGGAGCCATCTGTCACTCCTTGTACACACTGTATGATGACATGGCACCAGTGAGTGCATGCCATGTGGCATCCAGTGGGGCCCACTTGTCAGTCGCCTTATAGTATAGTGGGGTTCACAGTAGTGAGGTGGACCAATAAGGGAAGGCCACATGGCACCTGGCTGTTGAGGTGGCCTTATAGCATGTTGCCATTTGTCTAGGCGTTGTTGTATGAGGTGGGCTGCGATGTGGATCAATGGTGCGATCGCCACGTGGCATAGGTGGGGCCCACTTGTCGTGCGTAGGGGTGTGGGGCCCACATGGTGAGGTGGACCAATGAGGTGCTGACACGTGGCATGAGGTGGCCCAATGAAATGCTGACACGTGTCACACCCTCTCTCTTCCCTGATTCGGTGTAGGTGTGCTTAGGATCCCCGACTTGCACCCGGATGTGTCTCTGTCCCCAAGTTGCACCCGGATACTGCCTTGATCAAATCTCAGCCCTTGATCTTTCATTTTTAACCTGTTTTATCTTCCCTGAATTTATTTTGATAGCTCCACTCATCCAAAAATTATGAAATTTTCACCAAAAATCCCTAAATTTATGATGATCATCCCTGTAATTTTTAATTCCATTTTTACCCCTCCTTCTCTGAATTAAAAATTCTTTTGTCCATAAAACCCTATTATTCCTTATGAATTAATCCCTGATCTCAATTATAGCTCTGTGTCTCTGCCAATTATCTCCCTCTTGCAGAAACCACCCTAACTAAATACCAATTAGACTTATATTGATATTCATTAGGGTTTGATTTGATCAAATGCTGACTACTTATCAGCAATTAATACAAATCTAGACTTGATCAGGTGGTTGCTCCCAGCTTTGGCACCTTTGATCGGTCTTGTGAAATTGGCTTTCAATCCCTTAACATGAGGTGACTTGGTCAAAGAACCGACTACTTATCGAATTGACACAAATCAAAGCATGGTTAGGTGGTTGCTCGCGACTTTGGCACCAGTCGACCTTGAAAGCAAAATCACATTTGGAATTTCTCATGACTAGTTGCATCAAAATGCTAGCTTGGCATTGACATCATTTCATGTAGCATAGGGATTATCTTTGCTTGACTCCTTTCTAGGGTTAGCTCCAAGAAGCGATTTTTTAGGGTTCAACTCGACTCTATAACTTGGTCGTCACGAGGTGTGGGGTCCACTGTCGGTGAAAATGGTCACATGGGTGACTCATCGGATAGGCTATGTTGTTAGATTCATCTACAAATTGCCAGGTGGGTCCCACTTGTCGGAGAAAATGTAATCAAATGGCTGACCCATCAGGAGATTTTCTCTCTCCGAAATCTCCCGAGGGTCAGCCACCTCGAATGAGTAGGAGGTGGTGGGGTATTTATACTCTTCACTTCATGCCCGACATTCCATTGTGGGACTAATGAATTCATTCGGGGTTAGCGGCGACCTCTTCGATCGGTGGGCCATCTTTTCATTGCTTTCTCTCCTTCCCTCTTTTATTATTTGTCATCAATCATCAATTTATTTTCATTTATTCATCTATTCATCCTTGAAATCTTTCAAGGGTTAACAAAGAAACCACCCACCAAGACGAGCCTTGAACGCTCGAAAGGCTTGTCTTGGTGCATTGTTCCTTATTATTCATCACTTCATTTCTCATGACGTCTTTTCTTCTTCGGGTATTGTAGTTCTATCTCATGACGCCATTCCGCGTCGCCCCTTGAGTCATTATCATTCTTTTTATGAGGATCCTAGCGATTGGACTCCTCTCGTCTCGCCCATCCGAGCGACTCCTGTCTACCGCGAGGCGCGGTTTATTTTTCGGGGATGATCGGCCTCGCTGACATCATGCCCCTTCGGCCCTTAGGCGTTGCTTCTACGACTCCTTTGACACATCTCCTAGGCAAGGAGATTATCGACGGGGAGGCTCACAGATGGACCACTGCTCCCTTCATCACTCCCTTGGAGTGCCATGGATATCAGCTAGAGTGGACCCGGTATGTGCTCATGCGGGAGGGGACTCTGCTCGGCGGGTCGGGATATATGACTCGGTTTTCTTGTCGATGTTTCATTATCATATCGACACACCCTGGCTACGGGCCTTTTGTGAGAGGTGGAACTATTCCACCAACACTCTGTTTATTGACGATCGGGAGCTGACTCCGACCCTCCTAGAGATACAGCAGTTGACCGGGCTGCCGATCTTTGGCCATTTCTATGACGAGTTCATGGTCTCACCCACTGACTCGGGAGACTTCACTCGATTCCCGCCTTCTTTGCAGAGGACTTATGAGATCTATCATTATTTACGGAGGGGGCATCCCGGAGTTCCGTTCAGACATTGGATCGCCCTTTTCACCGATCGGGTCCATACTCGCCCTACGGGTTTGGCTTCCACTAGAGATCCATTTGGTACAGGTCGGCTCGAGATTCATCATGACGGCCCTATCCCATCTCAGGATACCCTGTGTTCACATGACGTGGATCGGGAGACTTATTTGACTGCCTTCATTTCTTGGTGGATCTGCTATTTCTTATTACCTAGCTCCCCCGCATACACCATTCGGCCTTCGGTGTTCATTATGGCGAGCCTGATCGCGCGTGGCGACAGGATTTCTTTGGCGTGCTGTCGGCCAACATCTATAGATGCCTCCGCGGTTTGACTTCATCTCGTAGTCCTTCACGGTGCCGGGAGGCGATCCCGTGGCATCGATTAGCGGATGGCTCCATTTACATTGGTCGGCTCATATGATCCGGCATGGCGGTTACGCTACGAGATCGTCTACCTTTCTTGAGTGACTTAGGCCGGGGTGCGGCCCGGCTTCATTGACTCCGGAGGTCGCTCGGTATAGATTCTTCGAGTCGAGATCATCTACGCTTCTCTCGAGACGGATCGGTGGCCGTGGGGCGGCTAGGGTTGCGACGGGATGATGATTGACGACGGGGTCCCCTCTTCGACCCTTCTAGCATCCGAGCCGAGGCTATCGACTTGGAGTACCTGATCAGTATTCGTCAGGGCTTTCTTCCTCTCAGATTGGGCGATTATATGTTCATCGAGCCCTATTCGCCGCACCGATGCGCGCATCAGTTTGGCTTGGATCAGGATATTCCAGCGCCTCTTCTCCGCCCTATATCACTGGCGGCCGATTTGGAGGGTATCGGATGGTGCTACACTCACCTCTTCCGACTAGGCACGGGCACTCGCTATCAGATGGTATCCACCTCTAGGACTTCCACCTTCACGAGGCGTTATCAGCAGTGGTATTATGAGACCATTCGCTCTTACCAGTCGTATACTCCTCCGGTGGTCGTCCGGAGTACATGTCCGCGAGATGGTCGGCCTCATTAGATGGCACCGTTTCGCGTGATCGCGACCCTTTCCCGACCTGCGCAGAGCTGTCGACTTTCAGGGTTTAGACAGCCGGTTTTCTCATTCTCCTGTTAGGACCATTCTCACAGGTATGCTTCATCATCCCTTTAGGTTATTTCCTTTCGATAAGCCTTATCTCATTTCGACCAATTCTTCTTTGATTCAGAGCTGGCTTATGAGTATGATCACGCGGAGCCGGGTTCTCGGTCCCTCGTCCACGAGTAGTTGGCGTTCATTCTCAGCCATATGTCGAGCCACCGGCTCCAGCTACCATGGGGAGAGATCGAGACGGCGCCTCTCAGCCGTCTTCCCCATTTTCTTTTCCTTCTCCCACTCCGGGTGATTTTCTTTACTGACTCACTTATCCTTATTTGGGCGCACTTCATTTACATCTCTGATTAGGGTTTATTTTTCAGCTCGTGATACATCTCCTATAGAGGTAGCTCAGGATGACATCGTAGCAGATCTATCGGCGCCTGCGAGTACTGCTATTCCAGGGTTTTGCACCGACCTTGCCGTCGCAGGTTCGTGTGCTTCATTTAATACTTAGTTGCTAGCATGCACTAGTATTTTCATTCTTACATGTAGATTTTACGGACCACGAGGCGATGACATGGCATCTCCACACCGCTCGAGTCTTTCTTTCATGACGGTCTGCTTCACCGTCGATCTTCTTTGGTACCCGGTGGAGACGGTGACTCATTCGATGTGGTTACGGGGCCGGTGCTCACTCTTGTACGATCGAGAGGAGGCTTCTTTAGAGCGGGGAGTCCATTGGGCATCGAGCCGCGGGCGACGAGCCATTGCGATCGAGGGAGGGTCATCTCATGCTTCTTCATCTCCCGACGGGCGACCTCTCATGGCCACGAGATGGCGAGTCTCGGCGAGCGGGTTGCGGTCGATTATGACTCGAGTTGGATGAGAGTTGGGCGGTGGAGCAGCGGCTATTCCACGGCCCGGATACGGGGCCCTGGTTAGCGAGGGTCTCGCCGAGCCTCATGCTTCTTCCGGTACCTTATATTTCCTTTATCATTTGCCTGTATTTTATTTTTCATGTATTTATGCTTTCCATTTTATTTTGTAGCCGGGTCTGGTACACCTGCGGGTCCTCCTGAGGCGACCGACATCCCTATCCCTGACTCAGTCCCGTCTGTCTCAGGCGACGAGGCGATAGGTTAGATCTTCTCTTCCTTCTATTTCTTCTTTGGTTATAACAATTTGTCTAACCCATTTATTTTACTTGCGAGATGTTACATCGAGGGATGTGCGGCTCGCCTTGGCCGCGGCGGCGGATGCACTCCGAGATACCTTCTTCGGGGGGCTATCCGCTAGATTTCGAGATCCTGGATTCTGCGCCGGTGGCTTCTCTTTCGATTGGTATAGGTGATGCGGGATACCATCGCGCCAGCTCTACTCATTGCACCTCGTCTCGAGAGCACTTTCATTTCCGGGAGGTGTGAGGAGCTGCTCAGGATTTACCAGGATGCGAGCTCTCTCGTATATCAGCACGAGTTAGAGATTCATGAGCTACGCAGGCATTTGGAGGCTGCTCGACTCCACTATCTTCAGCGGCTCTCTTCTTGTGCCACTCTCCGCTCCATGGGAGTTAGTGGTGGGCCCGCTCGGCTGCTCGTGCAGGAGCTAGAGGACCATAGATTATCAGTGGAGGGCTTCTCTCGACATTTAGCGGGACGTCTCCCGGAGTTGCAGATTCATTCGAGCGCCCGGGATAGTGCCTTCGCTCAGTTCTTGGACTTCGAGGCAGCTTCGGAGGAGGATAGGCACTCCCTCCATACTCATTTAGAGACTATTAGCACTGTGCTATTAGAGTTGGAGTCCCGCTTTTTGGGCCCATAGACTGCACTTTCATTTTTTCCTTCTCCTTTTCTTTTACTATACTTGATGTAGGATGCCTTGACATTTATCATTTTGATCTCTTGTTGTGGATGATGCTTGCCTCTATTATTATCCTTTCATCGCTTCCTCTGCAGCGCGAGGAAGTATTTTATTGATTTCATGCTGTGCACCCCCAATCTTATTTGCAAAAGTGCCCTATTACAACCGCTTCGCAGCGTCTAATCATAATAAAAGGAAAATCTTACAACATCCTATTACATTGATTCTATACATCATTTCTCTTTATTTATGGCAATACAAAACTCAAGTAACCGTGGTATTTTACGGATACTTAGAACACATGCGTATTGACCTCTAGGCCAGGTACAGAATAAACCCGTTTATCCCTTTATTACTGATGGATAAACTTACCAGCATCAATTGAATTATGGATGCAATTGATAACACCATTTTGTGGATACTCCTTGTATATTTAATTGACATTTATTTGTGGAAGCTCACCCACTCTCCCCTCATTTATGCACCGTTGCGTGCTAAAGTGGAAACTCACGTTCACTCATCTCCACTCAATTTGTTTTGTGGGGGTACTACCCTCAAACATCCATCACGCATCCCTGCGAGACAGGCTTTCATCGGGTAGGTTCGCTCTCCATGACTGAGTCACTTCTTTAAGCGAATTACTTTATTTGACACTTTGAATGTCGGGCAAAAGCATAAACCCTTAGTCGACCCCTCCATGATCTATTTTGGGATTAGAAACGCAGACCACCTCCTTGGGCGTGTGGTACTTTTGCGGATGAATGTACCCAACTGTTTTTTATATTTTAGCTACCCTCAAACATCCATCACGCATCCTGCGAGACAGGGCTTTCATCGGGTAGGTCCGCTCTCCATGACTGAGTCACTTCTTTAAGCGAGCCGCTTTGTTTAACATGAAATGTCGGGTACAAGCGTAAACCCTTGGTCTGACCCCTCCATGATATGTCGTGGGATTATGACACACCATTTCTTCGGGCGTGTGGTGCTTTTACGGATAAATGCACCCAACCTGGCTTTGTATAACACTCATGGTGTCGGGGACAAAGGTGGCAACCCCTTATTGAAAAGATTTTATTATTATTTTTTTATTATCATCATTTTTATTCATAAGTAGGGAAAATAGGTTTTTATTGTTTTACTTATATATCCTTTCATTTTATTAGAAGAAGGCGATTTTTGGTTATTAGTGATACATGTTACTAATAATACGAGAGTTATTTATTTATATGCCCTCGGAAGTGACTATATACTAGCCACCAATTTGCTCGACCTATCCCTTGGCTTGCGCCGTGGGCGACCAATATGAGCAACTTTCGTCATTGGGCAACAGATAGTTTGAGGGACAAACTGCAAACCCTGCCCATTTTTGTGTTTATTCTGTATCAAATGGACAAACCCAGTGGTATTTGTATTGTGAGCCCAAACACCAAAGCTCTCGCCTTACATTCTTGCGTGGTTTTGGCGTTGAATTCTCTTATTCAATATTTTTTATTTTTATAGGGCTATATGTGTTTGTGTGGTTTTGGATTTTTGGATGCATTCTATTTACAAATGCACAAGTAGGGTTTTTTGGGATTTTATGCAAAAGTGGAGGTTAGACATGGGTTTGTGTTTCGTGCACGTGTGTGTAAACGAACACTTATTCCCTCCTTATTTATTTACAATAGATACTACTCGATCGGCCCCACTCCGGGCTATGTGTAGTACTTCTTCAGATATCGCCCATTAATCGGTGGCATGGGCCTTTCACCTTCATGGTCTATGAGTTGGTATGCGCCGTCCCCGTATACCTTCTCAATTACGTATGGCCCTTCCCAGTTCGGAGAGAATTTCGGGCCGATGTGCCGGCCAATAATTGGCCTCTTAAGGACAAGAACAAGCTCCCCTTGTTGAAATGCCCTGACTCGCGCCATTTTATCATATGCTCTTGCCATTTTTGCCTGATATATTTCGAGGTTCTGCTGGGCTATCAGTCTTTTCTCGTCCATGGCATCCAACTCGTCCAGTCTAAGTTGTTGGCATTCGTCCATGGTCATATCATTTTGCATAGCCACCCGCAATGACGGTAATTCCACCTCAAGAGGAGAACGGCTTCAACCCCAAAAGCCGAGAGAATACGGGGTAGCTTGCGTAGGCGTTCGGTACGTGGTCCGATAAGCCCATAATGCCTCCCGTAGACGGTTATCCCGGTCTCGTTGGTTGCCGTCTACGGTCTTTTTCATGATATTGATCGGGGTTTTGTTAAAGGCTTCGGCCGGCCATTGGCTCTCGGATTATAAATGGACGAGAATCTCCAATCAATATTAAATTGCTCCGCTTGGGGCATAGACTTTGGAGCTCTTGAAGGCCGTTCCATTATCGATATTATCCGTTGTGGGGTCGAATCGGTAGAGGATGTGCGTCTTGAAGAACTTAACCACATCGACGCTTTAACTTCTTTAAGCGGAACGGCTTCGGCCCATTTAGTAAAGTAATCTGTTGCGCCAAGATGAACCTAAGTGACCTCTCGACGTCGGAGGGTCTATGGGCCCCACTATATCGTGCCCCACATATTAAATGGCCGGGATGCTACCGTGGGGTGCAACGGGTTTGGCGCTTGATGTATAAAAGGGCCATGTATCCGCACATGCGCACTTCTTTGCGTGCTCTTCACAATCGCCCACCATCGTGGGCCAATAATACCCCATTCGCTTGATTTTCAACTTCATTTTCGGCCCGATCGATGTGCTCGCATAGTCCGAATGAACTTCTCTCATAACTCGCTTCGCTTCAGGCCCTGATACACATCCCGCCCACAACTGATCATAAGACCTACGGTATAGCGTATTGCCCACATATGCATACCGTAGTACCCGTTTTCTTAGTTGATCAGCTATCCTTTTATCTTTGGGGAGGGTGCCATGCCGAAAATATTCGATGAACGGCTGTCTCCAATCATCATCTTCTTCGGTTATCATTGTTTCTTGGCATTCTACTTTTTCTGGCCCAGTACCTTCATTATTCACATTGTCTGTCGTCTGACACAATGATAATGGCCTTCTATTGCGGACGATGATGTGGATTTCCGGCTCGTTGGTTCACCCACTCCTTGGCGAGTTTGGCCAACGCATCTGCTTCACCATTCACAGCCCTCGTGACCTTCTCGATGGACACGTACGGGATTTTCTTCATTAATTCCATGGCCTTTCGGTGATATTGTATTAGTTCCGGCTTTAAAACCTTATATTCGCCAATTATTTGATTTATTATCAGCTGTGAATCCCCAAAGATATGCACAGCCTTGATTTCCGACTCCGGTGATAGCTCTAGTCGGCGATAAGTGCCTCATACTCGCTTCATTATTTGTGCATGGTTCGGTTAAAGCGAGAATGTCGTATTATCCCGCCTTCCGGGTTACGAAGACTAGTCTGCGCCGGCTCGCACGATTGGGACTCCGGGCCCGCGATCGGCTTGATCGACGAGGCGCCATCAAAGTACATCTCCCATATAGGACCTCCTTCTTCAACATGTAGAGTTTCCTCGTCGGGAAAGTCACATTTTAATGGGGAGTCATCTTGAATTGGGTGTGCGACCGGGGAAATCCGCCGCCTTTTGCCCCTTTATCGCCTTTTGCGGTGTATAGGTGATGTCGAACTCGGTAAGAATAATAGCCCACTTGGCCGACCTCCCCGTCAACATTGGCGAGTCATCGGTATTTAAGAGGGTCCACCTTGGATATTAAAATGATTTTATGGGCTAGCATGTAGTGCCTCAATTTCTTCACCGCGAAGATTAGGGCCGGACAGTGCTTCTCGATCGGTGAATACCGTGTTACGCCCCTACCATCATGCGACTTAAGTAATATAGCGCATTTTGATTACCATCCTGGTTTTCTTGTGCCAACGAGCTCCCGAGGATCCATCTAGGGCGGTCGTATATAGAATAAGTTCCTTCCGGGTATGGGCGCCGCCAACACCGGAGGGTTGAGTAGATAGGCCTTGATTTCTTCAAAGGCTCGTTGGCACTCGCCATCCCACTTAAACGGGATATTCTTCTTAGTCACTCGGGTGAAGGGTTGGATTTTACCCGATAGTTGGCTATGAATCGCTGATGTACGCCAATTGCCCTTGCAAAGATCGCAATTGTTTTAAATTCTTTGGCGGGGATAGTTCGGTTATTGCTTTGATCTTGCCCGGTCTATCTCAATTCCCCTATGGCGTACTACAAATCCCGAGAAATTTACCGGATGATACCATGAATGCGCATTTCAACGGGTTTAATTTGAGCGCATGTTCTCTCAAAGCGGTTGAAAATGACCTCGAGGTATTGGAGGTGTTCTTCATATGACATGGCCTTGATGACTAGGTCATCCACATAGCACTCGACTATCTTGTGGATTAGATCATCGAATATTTTCGTCATCGCCCGTTGGTAGGTGGCACTGCATTTTTCAAATTTCAAACGGCATGACTTTGTAACAATATATGCCAATCGGCGTGCGGAAGGCCGTGTGTCTCTCATCTTCTCGGCGCCATTTTAATTTGATTATAGCCCGCATAACCGTCCATGAAGGAGAAGACTTCATAGGAGGATGTATGGTCAATTATGATTTCGGTTACGGGGAGCGGAAAATCATCTTTAGGGCACGCCTTGTTTAGGTCCCGAAAGTCCACGCAAATGCGGATCTGTCCATTTTTCTTTTTAACCGGGACAATGCTAGCCACCCATTCTGGTGTCTCTTCTTCCCGTATGAAGCTGCGTCGATGAGTTTCTTTGTCTCCTCCACGACCTTCTCTTCGAGTTCTATTCTCATTCGCCTCGGCGCTTGTTTAATCGGCTTGAAGGTTGGATCAATTTTTAAGTAATGGACCGCCACGTTGGGATCTAATCCAGGCATTTCTTTATAACTCCAAGCGAAGCAGTCCATGTAGTTTTTAAGGAACGTCCTTAACCTGTCAGCCACCTCTTCCGGCAACGACGCGCTTATGAAAGTTGGTCGTGGGTCTTCTTCTGTCCCCAAATTAATTTCAGCTAACTCATCGACCGTATTAGGCTCCTTTTCTAGCTGTTTCAAAGCGTTTTCAGGACCAGGGTATTGTCTTCTTCTGTTTCATTATCTGGCATTTCAACGAAGTCATGCAACGAGCTCTCTTCCATACGGTACCGTTGAGAGACCCTCAAGACATGCTGCGTCATCGCAGTTATACCCTAACCCCCGGGTGTATTTTATTTTACCATCCAGGCCCAGGACCTTATTCTGGCCGCCATTCCAGAGTTCATCGAAGCGCTTGGCCTCGGCCTTGGATATGTCTCTCAGACATTTTGCCCTTTTTGCCAATTTATACAGCTCCTTTCCAAAGGGATGAGACGCAGCGTCACCGCTCGTTGCATTCTCCGATTCTTGTTCTATCACCCACTTCTTCCAAGTGTTGTGATCAGGGTTCTTCAGAGACTGGGTTGAATCGCTCTGATAGAAAATTATGGCCTTGTGAATGATAGTTTTCCCTTTGATGCGTTCCACCTTTGCCGGCACAATAAAGGTTTTCAGGGTTTGGATGTGGTTTACTTCCCTTGGCATGAGGTCTTTAAAATGCCTTTCGGGAACCACAGTAATCTCTAGCGCTGCCATCTCCTCTTCTATTTCAATATTCATGACTGAGTTGGAGCGATAGATCTCTTTGATCGGCTTACGTCTTGCAACCTTAGGTTTGCTAGGTACAGGAGTATGCGAGATCGTATAAGCCACCCCTTTGCCCTTGTTGTTCAAGTTATGCGGAGAGCGGGTCTTGTTGAAAACTCTTCGGGAGTTGGATTGTCCGTTTCTATGCCCTTCTTCTATGAGGTCCTTGAATACCCAAAGCATTCTTCGATTGTATGGCCCAATATGCGATGATAAGGGCGAGAATTCGCCTTCACCGCTCTCTCTATGTCTCCGGGTCTTTTACGGACGGGGAGTGTTAATCCGCTCTTTAGGGCCTCGCTCAAATATCCGAACTGTTTTATTTTTCGAAAAGAGTATGGTTTACTCTTCTTGACCTTGAGGGTTTGCATGACGGTCGATCGCTTGGCTTTCGTTTCTTCCCCTTTGATTCATCTACTATGACAATTACCCGTTTGCCGCTATCGGGTGCTTGCCTTTCGGGGGTCCCGGAACGGGGTTCGCTCGTCACCTCCTTGAGTAGCTCGGAGTTATAGATCGCGGTTTGCAGGTTTTCAATCATTATCATGATTTCATTGTGTTGCACTTTAATATCCTGCATCACTTCCCATTGTTCAAACACCTCTCTTCTATTATTTTCAACTTGGTGCCTTATTTCGTCGATTGCATTCCAGACGCGACCTTCGAAATTTTCCCGCCATGAGCGTTCTTCATTTATAGGCCTCGGCCTAACCGGGTTATCCCTTCCGCTACCGGGTCCCGTGTTGATCATATATGACTCCTCACTTTCATTATCTGTTTCGGGCCCTTTATATGGCTTCTTGAGGATGTGATAAATGATCTCTTCGTCAGACTCCTCTTCCCAGGGTTGACGATCATGGCCAGATTCTTCTCCCGAGGTGGTATTGCCCAGGTTGCTGGAATCTTCGAAGTCTTCTCCCGAAGTTGCCTCTATGATCTGAATTTGAGGAGTGTTGGCAGGCTTAAAATTGAAAATGACCTCCTCTTCAGAATCACTTGCATTGATTTCGCTCGGTTTTATTTGGGCCTTATACGCAGCCACCTGTTTGAAGCGGAAGGTTGCTTCTTCACCCAACTTTCTTCCGGGTCTTTGGGCTCGAGCACCTCGGGGTTTAATATTAAATTTGACCTCTTCTTCTTCTCCTGGATGAGGTATCAAATTTAGGGCCTTTGTTGAAGGGTTTCGACTGCTTTTGTTATAGGCCGGCTTGGCGCCACAGTAGATTTAGGTAAAAAATATTGGGCGTCATTGAATTTAATCTCATGCACCCCGAATGGTTTGACATCTCCGTCGATTCTCTTTTGTTTACCATTCTCGATATATTTCAGGCACTGGTGCAGAGTAGAGGGTATGACCTGATTGCTGTGAAGCCACGGGCGACCCAGCAACGCCCGATAAGAAGTTTCAGCGTCAATGACATAGAATTTAGTAGGCGCTTTTAGGCTTCCGCATTGCAGGTTCAGAGTTATAGCTCCCAGGGCCTTTTGGGAGTTTTGATTGGAGCCATGAATAATCACCTTTTCATCAGATAGGTTCTTCACATCTAAGGTGATGGTCTTTAGAGTTTTGAGCGGCATGATATTGATCGAAGACCCTGCGTCGACCAAGATGCGGCCAATCTTTTGCCCTCCACGAGTTTCCGTGTGTACAACGGGCGGTTGTGGTCGACGGTGCCTATTAGGAGGTCGTCGTACGTGAAATTTATACGGGCGGCCCGTTTGGCGGTGAATAGGGCTTCTTGCATATTTTGCTCGACAAAGTATGACTTGTACTTCTCGGGATCTTGCAAGGCCTGGATTAGCACCTCCCTTAGGTCTTGTGACATCATCAACGCGTCAAATATGCTTAATAGTGCTGGGATCTTACGCAGATGTGCCAACACATTGTATTCTTCGCCCATCGACCGGGTCTTTTCTGGGTTCTTGCTTAGGTTATCGGCCTCTTTACCTTTATTCAGGGCCTTATCCTTTCCTTTATCGGAATCCTTGGGAGCTTGTCTCTCGGGTATATAAGTCCCGGACCGGAGCACGGCTTTGCATTCTTCATTTTTGGTCCCAGAGGTGCTTGCTTCCCCTTCGTCGTTTAGGAAGAACATCTCCTCTAATGTTGGCATATCTTCGTCGTGAGAAGAATATACCATGTTGCACGAAGCACCCCAGATCTCTTCGCTCTCTTCCTTATTTATTTCTTCATCTACATCTTCTTTCTTTTGACCTAGGGTTAGCTTCTCCCAGTCTTCTTTGGAGATGAAGTGTTGAAGGGTAATCGCCTCGGGACTGCCTTGCTCGCATTCTTCAATTTTATTCTTTTTGGACTTGTTGTTTCTATGCTTCTTTTTCTTCTTAAGGACCTGGTCTTGGCTCTGGTCCACCTTATAATATACCCTGGGTTTTGATGGGACCACTGGCGTGATGTCGTCTTTCCATTTCATGCCAGGTTCTTTCTTAAGGGCTTTAAGCATTTTAATCGATTTCTTCGATAGGTGCGTAGTCCATTGTTCTTCCTGGTCTTCGCATGACTGGCCCGGGACTTTCTCTTCCTCATGAGAGATCGTGTTGGCTGCTCGTGGGGCCGATGGGCTTTGCAAGAACCCTTTTGGTAAAGTAATTTCACCATTTTTGTATGCCTTTTCGACCCAATCTTTGAAGACCCAAATCTTCAATTGAGTGCCCTATTATTCGTGGTATGGGCGAAGTTGGGTTCGTCCGATTTATCGGCATCTTCCGGACGTTCTTGGTCGGCGGGGGTTAGACCGTTCTTCGGTGCCCTCTCGAAGATTTGGGCAACTTTATCTTTCCTGAAGGAGTACGGTTTAGATTTCTTTTGTTTAAGGGATTCAAAACTCCGTGAACTCCCTCCTGGATTGGGCCTAGGTCCCTTATTATAATTGTTGCCATTTGTGCCACTGCTGCCGCCTTGGGTGTCTGTGTTAGCAACCATCTTATCTTTTAGCGAGGTGAATGTCACTTTGGTTTCAGCTCGGGCTCCTCGTTGCGGCCTATTGTTCATAAAGTTCGGCACGGTGTGCGGTGACATCCTTTCCATGTTGGATACCGACCTGAGCAAGTCTTTGAATGTGTTGACCTTTGTCACACCAAGAAGCATGCCCATCCACCCGTCAATGTTTTTCATGATTAGGTTGACGGCCTCATCTTCGGTTAATGTGCGGTCGCATTTAATGCCGAGGTTCCGCCATCTCGTTGATAAAATCGTCATTGACTCCCCTTTCTTGGGTTTAGTGCTTGCCGATCGGCTATATTTATTTTGTCGGACACCATGACAAATCGTGCCCCGAACGAGTCTCGCCATCTCGTCCCGTGTCCCGATGCTTTGTTTTTTCTAATGAATAATACCATTGGAAAGCGGTTCCCACTAAGCTTTGAGGGAATTGTCTTAACAACGGTGCATCATTGCCACCCGTGTTACCGCACGAGGCTACAAAGTGGGCCGGTGTTGTTCGGGGTTCGGTCTTTATCGCCTTCCCCGAGAAGGTCCTGAAGCGAGGATCACATACCCTTTAGGATATTCTTCTAAATCATATATGGCGGGGTATGGATGTCCACGCTTTTTGACGGGAGGGATAGCGTATCCACCTCCAGCTATCTGCATTTGTTGGGCAATCATGGCTTGAATCTCTTTCCGGGATATTCCCGTTGGTTCAGCCTCCACTTCTATGGTTCTATGTGGATGGGGTTTAGAGTCGACATGTTTTTTTCCCTTATGATTGCTTTTGGTACTGTGGACCCCTTCTTGACGGGAGCTACCAGCTTTGAAATTGGCGTCTTGTGATTCTTGCAATGACTTGACCGCCTTAATTAATTCTTCATTCTCGCTTTCGGCATGGTAGCGATTAACTCCGTTGCCTAATCGCTCTTCGTCCCGTGCCTCGATGTGGCCTTTTAATATTTCTATTTCATCGATTGGCACTCCAGGACGTGTTTCAACGTCATCTTCATTATCGAAGAAGTCGGGGTTTTCGTTGTGGTCTTCCCCTTCCTCGCTTTGTTGCCCTCGGGGTTGACTCTCTTGGGAGGTCTCCCTTTTCTACCATTATTTTTGTTGGTGTTGGTGACGTGAGCTTGATTAGGCGGGGACTGGTCATCCTGGGTCATATTCACCTCGGCATCGATGTCCTGGATCGCATCGTAGCTTATGCGATGGTGTTGACCGAGAAGTGCTCTTCATAGCGAGCGGTTCTTCTCTTCTTCTTTGTTTGGTCGAGGCGATTACTTTCAAACTATTGAGTGGTATTCTCGAGCCTAATCGGTGAACACACTCTTTTGACCTAAGCGGTTGAATACGCTCTCGGACGGAGCGTTGGACCTGCCGGCCTTGTTGGCCGGGCTTGAGATTGGGACCTTGTTGGTGGGAACCCTTTGGGACCCACACTTTCTTGGTGCTAGGTGTTGCTTTTGGTGTAAACCTCCTCGGGTTCGGAGTTGAGACAATGGCTTGCGGCGAGCCATGTCTTGAGATTGACCGGAGCGGGAGACGTATTGTCTCGACCTAGCGTTTCTCACGCTCTTCCTCTCGCTGAGGCCACGTGAGCCTTGTAGATGGCTTCGCAAGGGTTTGAGACTTGTCTGGCGCGCCGAGGCCTTTGAGTTGGGCGAGGTGTGGGCTTAGGCACCTCCCATGCACAGCGGAGGCGACACCGTGGCCGAGTTCTTGGCCACTATGCGGAGAGAGCTGTGTAAATTTGTTGGAGACCGGGATGGCTGGCCTAGCCACCAGCTGGTTTTGGTATGCATCCAGGGCCCTCTTCCTGGATGTTTGAGAGTCGCGGGTAGTTTGGGCTGCGGCCGTTGGGGCTGTCTTCTTGGACGGTCGCCTTCTCCTCTTTGGGGAGGTAGTAGGAGAGGCCATTACGTTGTTGGAGATGCCCTTGGGAGTCAGGGTAATCGAGTCCTCCTCCTCGTCCGGGATGGAGATCCGGACGGTTGCGGAGTGATCGTGGCCACCGGAGCCGGGCCGTAGATGGTGAGTTCTTGCGGGATGGTCCCGAAGAACATGAACAATTTGCCCTCTGGGCTCTTTGCAGGAGTGACGGTGTAGGGAGCGAGGTTGAAGTTTCCGAAATATGCCATTTCCTGCAAAAACAAAAATACTTGAAAATCATTAGTCATTTTAGCACATAGAAGACCACTTGTATCTCTTAATTATTCTATTTGCCTCTCTCTTTCAGAGATAAGAGGAGAATCTAGGTCCCACCGGGCGTGCCAGATCCTGTGCGACCCTTTTTCGCGCGCTCCGCACCGCCGCTGGGCGATGGGTTGCGGAAGAAGGACACGGAGATCCCTCCCGAGCGTGCATCCAAAATCTTATGTTCCCTGAGTTTGTTTTGATAGTCCCACCGGGCGTGCCAGATCCTGTGCGACCCTTTTTCGCGCGCTCCGCACCGCCGCTGGGCGATGGGTTGCGGAAGAAGGACACGGAGATCCCTCCCGAGCGTGCATCTGCTGGGGGTCGGCCGATTCTGCCGTTTAGAGATATTTGGATGCACATTCAGGGGGTTTTTTAGTGATTGTGAGTTCTTGTAGATTCCGATGGGCGCAAGCCCCCACCGTTAATTACCCTGGGCTACTAACCTCGAGGCACCTCTGGATCTTTGAAAGAGAGAAGCAAATAGTATAGTTAAAAGATGGTCAAGTGGTCGTCTAAGTTCATAAAAAGGGGTCCATGGAAGACGAACCTACAAACAGATTGGTTCAGTCTATGGAAGACAAACCTACAAACAGATCGGTTTTGTCCTATGGAAGACGAACCTACAAACGGATCGGTTCGATCTATGCCACCTCGAGATGTAACCTTACCTACGGACCGTGTTAATCTCTTTAGAGGGCTTGAGGTGAGTCTACATACGAACGACTCGACCTCCGTTGATCTAGAAGATAAACCTACAAACGGATCGGTTCAATCTTAACTAGTCAACAACCAATCACACAAAATACAACTCGAAGCGCTGGGCCAGTTGATCTTGAGGTTGGTGAATCAGGAGAAGGGTGGATATGGCCCACGTGTTTCTTCTCACCGATCTTCTAGATCATGAATTCGAAGCACTAAGCCGATTCATAAACCTAGGAAACACAATTGCACACAATGTCAAACCCGAAGTCTTTGAGCCGGTTCAACATTGAGGCATGTGTTAGTGAAGGAACCTACCTACGAACGGTTCACATTCACTTGTTTTGTGGATGAATCTACCTACAGACCGATTCAATCTCACAGTCTCGGGAAATGGACCAGGAGACGAACTTATCGACGGATGAGTTCAGTCTTGCTAGCTCAAATGGTCATGAATTACTTGTTCATGACACCGAGTCATTAAGATGTCGCTTCGCTCGGACATCTTAATGTTCTTCTTCTTCAAAGTCGACATATCTCTCCATGCTGATGTCGTAGCTTTGGTCATTCTTCAGCGAGCGTCGAGATGTTCTTGTCTCAACTAATCATTCTACATGTTGCATTACTTGTGCAAAATTACTATGTTGCCCTACACCCCTTGTGTGAGCGTATTCAATCATGAGTTACTTGCTCATGGCAGCGAGTCATTAAGATGTCACCTATCTAGGACATCATAATGTTCTTCTTCTTCAGAGTCGACATATATCTCCATGTTAATATCCGCAGCTCTGGTTATTCTTCATTAAGCGTCAAGATGTTCTTGTCTCGACATATTCACTCATGTTGCTATCAAAGCCTTATTCATCTCACGTCAAGATGTTCTCGTCTTGACTAATCATTCTAAATGTTATATCGTGTGTGCAAATATTCATATGTGGCTCTACACTCCTTATGTGAGCATATTTATTCATTTCTAAAATGCACAAAGTCTATTATATAATATCTTCCATTATCATTCTTTATTATAAAGATGCATTTATTTATTATTATTATTATTATTATTATTATTATTATTATTATTTTTATTTTTAAACTCTATTTATCTATGTAGAAAATTATTTACAAAAATAATAGGAAAAGGGGTTAGCTATTTAACTAGATTTTCATTTATATTTTTGGGACTTTTATAATAGCTAAAATAGTAGAATTTTTATTTTTATTATTTCTAAACTCTATTTATTTTGTAGAAAATCACTTACAAAAATAATAGAAAATAAAATGGCTTTTTTATTTGTATTTTTAAAATGTTTATAATAGCCAAAGTAATAGAATTTTATTATTATATTCTATTATATTGAAATACTATTCATTATGTAAGAATTATTTACAAAATCAAAAGATGGTTAGCTATATTATTTTTGTATTATTATTATTATTATTATTATTTTTTTTTATTTTTAAAATCTATAGTAGCTAAAAATAAATCATTATTAATATCCTATCCTATTTATTATACTATTTATTATATACATATTTTTATTATTTCTATTTATTATCTATGGAAAAATATAAGATTTTTTATTATTACTATTATTAGTTGAAAATAGCCATAAGAGATGAAATTCATTATGTTTTCATTACAACTATTATTTTTATTACATTTTATTCATCAAAAGTATTTTTATTGTATATATTTGTATAGAAATAACAAAAGAAATACAATTCATATTATAAAACTATATTATCATTCTTTATTGTAAAAGAAAATGTATTTTACTATTTATTACCATGGTAGTATATTTTTGTATATTTTATGCTATTTATTTTTATTATTCTTTTTACAAAAAATATTGATATAATATCTATTATTATCCATATTTATTTTTTTTTTATTTATCAAAGAGTATAGCTAATCTCATTATTTATTATGGCATATTACTATCATCATTATTATTTCATGGAAAATCACTTGAAAAATCACTAAAATATATCTAGTTACTATTCATGATTTTTATTTGTATTTTTGGAATTTTTATAGTATTTAAAATGACAAGTCAAAGCTAGGTCAACTATATCAATATATGTAATGTCTTTTGCTTTTAAATTGTTTTATCATGATTATATTTTTAAAACTGGAATATTATTGCATAGAAAAATAGTATGAAAAATAAGAAAATTTTAGAAACAAATTTGAGTCAATTTGGAGTTCGGAACATTTTCAAATCATTTATTTACTCTATGTTACTATTATTCTCATTATTATTTAATTAATGGGCCTAATCTGGGCCGCGGATCTATACCGAGATTGGTGCGCATCTTTATATAACTTCCTTCTTCATTTGGGCCGCCCAGATTCGCTTGAGATACGTGTTTAATGGATCTACTACCCCGGATCCTTTCTTGGTTTAATAATCAATCTTCTTAACAGATCCCGTGTGTTGATTAGCTTCAAGATCAGTGCATGCTTCAAGGTTCGTGCCAACGGTTCTTTCATCTCTTCCGATCTGTTCTTACGTCAGGATTCGTGCTAAGCAGCGCTTCCGGCGGCCGGAGCACCTCTTCCATGATCAGGTCAGTGCTTCTGCATCGTCTTGCTTTGGAGAGTTCTTTTATGGTTCTTGATCGAGAATCCATACGGTGAGGGATACCACATGATGGTACCGAGTAGTGTATCAGTTAGAACCGGTACCGAGATATTTCTTTCGTTAAATTAGGCAAAATTGATCAAAGTTATTGACAATTACAAAGCCGATGAGCATCGTCTCGACATGAAGATGCGGTATGGGATAGGCAGAGGCTTCCTTTCGTTCTTGGTGGTCTTGAAGCAACTCATCACTCGATAGTGTATAGTACCAGTCGGTACCGAGCTCAATTAGCTCAATTCATGGCCTTTTCTCATCGAATTAGCACTCCTCAGGCCTAAAGGCACACCTAGGCGTAGCTAGGGCCAGTGGCTCACTGAGTTGAGTGTTAATTTGAACAAATTCGGATTTGAAAACTCGGCGATATACTGGTTCTATCAGAATCAGTGCCTTATAACGAAATTGCAACGCTAGGATTAATTCTAATCAATCAAAAACAATTCAATCAAGAAAATTACAAAGATATGAACTTGTATACCTCAGTTTTATGTGATCATAAGCTAATGAATACTAAAAATGAAAATTTCCAATGAAAATCAGTATATCAACAACTAAATCACAAATTCTTGACTTTATAACCGATTCAGGCCTAAAGGCTCACCAATCACTTTGTGATTGGGCCAGTGGCTCACTGAATGCAGCTAATTATTGTTAATTGATGCCTTTCAAAGAGGAACAGTGAAGAAACAAATGAAAGAAGCAAAATTTCCAAAGGAAGAAAGCAAGAGTGAAGAAGTATATTCAATTGACTATTCAATAACTATGAATTGAATGTTTTAAAATCAATTTCAGAGAAAGAACACAAGGAAAACATCTATAAACCAATGAATATTACTAATTACCTTTTTATTCTTGACAGAAACAAGAAATTGAGCAATCTCTCTTCTAGTTATTCACTCTCTCTCTCTTGTCGACTAAGAAAGTGTATGTGAGTGTGTGTTCTTGATCCTAATTGCTCTGTTAATGAATCCCCTCTACTGTTGCTAATTTTCGATTTATATAGGCTAATTAGTTCAATTACTCCAATTGTGATTGGTTAGCTGCCTTCCACTCGGATTGCCACCTTTGGATGCATCTCCACCCTTCATTACAATTCAATCAACGGCCAAAATGAGTTTGTGTTTGTTCTTTGCAATTGCATGCATAACCGTTTCATTATTCCCTTTGACCGTGCCGTGACTAATTTGACTCCAATTGAGCACATGTTCTATTGGATGAGCGACCCTTCACCTGCTGGATTGTATTTAAACATCCCTTCATCACTTTGTCAACAACTCTTCACTCTCAATTGCACTTGAGGCTTGTCCAATTCAAAATCGCGTTTACGCCTCATTCTCTCTCTTGATCAATTTCGATCATTTCATTCAATTGTCTCGCTCATTCACCTCCATTAGTGTCGCCTCACCTTGGAGATGCCACTTAGCAATGCAATTTGATCCCTAAAGCATCAATTGTACTTATCTCTTTGCTACTGCTTTTGGCAATTTCCGATCTTTGAACCCTCTTTTGACTCAATTGCTTCATAATCACCTATCAATCGGCGTCGCCTTAGCTCAAGGAAGTTGTTTTGCAACTCAATTTGATATTCAGAGCACCAATTGGATTTCTTTCTTTAGCTCAATTTCGGGTACTAACTCAATTTCCACTTCTGTTCATCTTATTTTCTCAATTGACCTAATAATATCCTTTATTCTATCGCTTGATCATCACTGCTCTCTTAGATTGCCTTTAATCATGGTGAGGCGCCAAGGAAAGAAAAGAATGCGAGCCGTCTTTGGACTCGGGCAATGGCGAGAAGAAGAAGGAGGAGAAGGTCCTTCCGCGGTTGGATGCGCACGGCACACACGCAACAACGCACGGGAGAGAAGAGAGGCGCGCATAGAGCTCATGCACCAGGTTCACCTTCCTTTTCCTCTTTTGTTTGAATTCATTTGCGCCGAGTTGGATAGATAGGATGAATGGACTTGGTTTATATCTCTAGCTTGTGATCCTAGCCTTATCCACCTGACTACTGGGTCCCATCTGTAAGGTTTAAGCGTTTAAGTCTGTGAGGTTAGCAACTGATTAATGCTAATATGCTGAGGTGGCTCTTCCTGGATTGGTTGATTGCTTATTAAACAAACCCTTAGTGTTAATGATCGGTGTATGATGTGGCTCGTGATATAGTGCCATGTGGCACTTTGTGTTGCCCTGTACCAATCATAAGGAGCCATCTGTCACTCCTTGTACACACTGTATGATGACATGGCACCAGTGAGTGCATGCCATGTGGCATCCAGTGGGGCCCACTTGTCAGTCGCCTTATAGTATAGTGGGGTTCACAGTAGTGAGGTGGACCAATAAGGGAAGGCCACATGGCACCCGGGTCAGTCGCTTGAGGTGGCCTTATAGCATCTTGCCATTTGTCTAGTTGTTGTATGAGGTGGTGCTGATGATGTGGATCAATGGTGATCGCCACGTGGCATAGGTGGGGCCCACTTGTCGTCAGTAGGGGTGTGGGGCCCACATGGTGAGGTGGACCAATGAGGTGCCGACACGTGGCATGAGGTGGCCCAATGAAATGTCGACACGTGTCACACCCTCTCTCTCCCCGATTCGGTGTAGGTGTGCTTAGGATCCCCACTTGCACCCGGATGTGTCTCTCGTCCCAAGTTGCACCCGGATCCGCCTTGATCAAATCTCACCCTTGATCTTTCATTTTTAACTGTTTTATCTTCCCCGAATTTATTTTGATAGCTCCACTCATCCAAAAATTATGAAATTTTCACCAAAAATCCCTAAATTTATGATGATCATCCCTGTAATTTTTAATTCCATTTTTACCCCTCCTTCTCTGAATTAAAAATTCTTTTGTCCATAAAACCCTATTATTCCTTATGAATTAATCCACGATCTCAATTATAGCTCATGTCTCTTGCCAATTATCTCCCTCTTGCAGAAACCACCCTAACTAAATACCAATTAGACTTATATTGATATTCATTAGGGTTTGATTTGATCAAATGCTGACTACTTATCAGCAATTAATACAAATCTAGACTTGATCAAGTGGTTGCTCCCGACTTTGGCACCGATCGAGTCTTGTGAAATTGGCTTTCAATCCCTTAACATGAGGGTGACTTGGTCAAAGAACTGACTACTTATCAAGTAATTGACACAAATCAAAGCATGGTTAGGTGGTTGCTCGCAGACTTTGGCACCGGTCACCTTTGAAAGCAAAATCACATTTGGAATTTCTCATGACTAGTTGCATCAAAATGCTAGCTTGGCATTGACATCATTTCATGTAGCATAGGGATTATACTTGCTTCTCTCCTTTCTAGGGTTAGCTCCAAGGGCGATTTTTAGGGTTCAACTCGACTCCTATAACAGTCACCGAGGTGTGGGGTCCACTGTCGGTGGAAAATGGTCACATGGGTGACTCATCGAGATAGGCTATGTTGTTAGATTCATCTACAAGGGACTCGCCAGTGGGTCCCACTTGTCGAGAAAATGTAATCAAATGGCTGACCCATCAGGAGATTTTCTCTCTCTGAAATCTCCCGAGGGTCAGCCACCTCGAATGAGTAGGAGGTGGTGGGGTATTTATACTCTTCACTTCATGCCCAGCATTCCATTGTGGGACTAATGAATTCATTCCGGGGTTAAGCAGCGACCTCTTCTGATCAGTGGGCCATCTTTTCATTGCTTTCTCTCCTTCCCTCTTTTATTATTTGTCATCAATCATCAATTTATTTTCATTTATTCATCTATTCATCCTTGAAATCTTTCAAGGGTTAACACCCGTTTTCATGTTTTGCGCGCTCTGACTCATTTTCGGCGGTACCGAGGGTGTCGGGTTCCTTTTTTCATGTTTTGCTCGCCCGGACTCATTTTCGGCGGTACCGAGGGCGTGGGGTCCATTTTTCATGTTTTGCGCGCTCAGACTTCTTTTCGGCGGAACCGAGGGCGTCGGGTCCCATTTTCATGTTTTGCGCCCCGGACTCATTTTCAGCGGTGTCGAGTCCCTTTTTCATGCTTTGCGTACCCGGACTCGGTTTCAGCGGTACCGAGGGCGTCGGGTCCCGTTTTCATGTTTTGTGCCCGGATTCATTTTCGACGGTACCGAGGGCGTCGGGTCCCGTTTTCATGTTTTGTGCCCCCGGACTCATTTTCGACGGTACAGAGGGCGTCGGGTCCCGTTTTCATGTTTTGCGCGTCCAGACTCGTTTTCGGCGGTATCGAGCCGGTCGGTCCCGTTTTCATGTTCTGCGATCCCGGACTCATTTTCGGCGGTACCAAGGGCGTCGGGTCCTATTTTCCTGTTTTGCGCGCCCGGACTCGTTTTCAGCGATGTCGAGTGCGCCGGGTCCCTTTTTCATGTTTTGCGTTCCTGGACTCATTTTCGGCGGTACCAAGGTCGTCGGGTCCCGATTTCATTTTTTGCGCGCCCGGACTCATTTTCGACGGTATCGAGGGCGTCGGGTCCCGTTTTCATGTTTTGCGCCCCGGACTGCCGTTTCGACGGTACCGAGGGCGTCGGGTCCCGTTTTCATGTTTTGCGCCTCGGACTCGGTTTCGACGGTACCGAGGGCGTCGGGTCCCGTTTTCATGTTTTGCGCGCACAGATTCGTTTTCGGCTGTACCCGGGCGTCGGGTCCCGTTTTCATCTTTTGCGCTCCCGTACTCGTTTTCAGCGGTGTCGAGGGCGCCCTTTTTCATGTTTTGCGCACCCGGACTCATTTTCGGCGATACCGAGGTCGTAGGGTCCCGTTTTCATGTTTTGCGATCCCGGACTCATTTTCAACGGGATCGAGAGCGTGTGGTCCCGTTTTCAGGTTTTGTGCTCCCGAACTCATTTTCGGCGGCACCGAGAGCGTGTAGTCCCGTTTTCTTGTTTTGTGGGTCCGGAATCGTTTTTGGCGGTACCGAGGGCGTCGGGTGTTGTTTTCATGTTTTACGCCCCCAGACTTGTTTTCAGCGGTGTCGAGTGTGTCGGGTCCCGTTTTCATGTTTTGCGCCAGGACTCGTTTTCGGCTGTACCGAGAGCGTCGAGTCCCGTTTTCATGTTTTGTGCTCCGTTCCTCGTTTTCGGCGGTACCGAAGGCGTCGTGTCCCGTTTTCATGTTATGCGCTCCCGGACTCGTTTTCTGCCGTGTCGAATGCGTCGGGTCCCTTTTTAATGTTTTGCGAGCCCGGACTCGTTTTCGTCGACTGCGAGGTGCGTCGAGTCCCGTTTTCATGTTTTGCGCGCCCGACTCATTTTCAACGGCGGTGCACTAGCGCGTCGGGTCCCGTTTTCATGCTTTGCGCGCCGGACTCGTTTTCGGCGGTGCGAGGGCGCGTCGTCCCGTTTTTTGTATTGCGAGCACGGACTAGTTTTCGGCGGTACCGAGGGCGTCGAGTGCTGTTTTCATGTTTTACGCCCCCAGACTCGTTTTCAGCGGTGTCGAGTGCGTCTGGTCCCGTTTTCATGTTTTGCGCGCTCAGACTCGTTTTTGGCGGTACCGAGGGCGTCGGGTTCCTTTTTCATGTTTTGCGGGTCCGGTCTCGTTTTCAGCGGTACCGAGGGCGTCTGGTCCCATTTTCATGTTTTGCGGGCACAGAATAGTTTTCGGCGACACCAAGGGCGTCGGGTCCCGTTTTCATGTTTTGTGCGCCCGGACTCGTTTTCAGCGGTGTCAAGTGCGTCGGTTCTTTTTTTCATGTTTTGCGCTCCCGAGCACATTTTCGACGGCTACGAGGGCGTCCGGTCCCGTTATCATGTTTTGTGCGCTCGGTCTCATTTTCGGCGGTACCGAGGGCATCAGGTTCCTTTTTTCATGTTTTGCGCGCCCGGACTTGTTTTCGGCTGTACCGAGGGCGTGGGGTCTCGTTTTCATTTTTTCCGCTCCCGGACTCGTTTTCAGCGGTGTCGAGGGCGTCGGGTCCGTTTTCATGTTTTGGCGGTACGGGTCCCGTTTACTTGTTTTGCGTGCCGGACTCATTTTCGGCGATACGAAGGCGTCGGTTCCGTTTTCATCTTTTGCGCGCCCGGACACGTTTTCGGTATGCGAGGGCGTCGGGTCCCGTTTTCATGTTTTGCGCTCCCGGACTCATTTTCAGCGGTGTCGAGTGTGCCCTTTTTCATGTTTTGCGCACCTAGACTCATTTTGGACGGTACCGAGGGCGTTGGGTCCCGTTTTCATGTTTTGCGCCCCCGGACTCGTTTTCGGCGGTACCTGGGCGTCGCGTCCCGTTTTTATGTTTTGCGAGCACAGAATCGTTTTCGGCGGTACCAAGGGCGTCGGGTCCCGTTTTCTTGTTTTGCGCCCGCAGACTCGTTTTTGGCTGTACCGAGGGCGTCGGGTTCCTTTTTCATGTTTTGCGAGCACGGAATAGTTTATGGCGATACCGAGGGCATCGGGTCCCGTTTTGCATGTTTTGCGCGCCCGAACTCGTTTTCGGCTGTTCCGAGGGCGTCGAGTCCCGTTTTCCTGTTTTGCGCCCCCGAACTCGTTTTCAGCTGTGTCGAGTGCGTCGATTCCTTTTTTCATGTTTTGCGCTCCTTGACTCATTTTCGGCGGTACCAAAGTCGTCGGGTCCCGTTTTCATGTTTTGCGCGCTTAGACTCGTTTTGGGCGGTACCGAGGGCGTCGGGTTCCTTTTCCATGTCTTGCGGGTCCCGACTCATTTTCGGCGGTACCGATGGCGTCGGGTCCTGTTTTCATGCGTTGCGCGCCCGGGCTCGTTTTCGACTGTCCTGTGGGCGTCGGGTCCTGTTTTAATGTTTTGCGCTCCCGGACTCATTTTCGACTGTATTGTGGGCGTCGGGTCCCGTTTTCATGTTTTGCGCTCCTTGACTCGTTTTCAGCGGTGTCGAGTGTGTCGAGTACCATTTTCATGCATTGCGTACCCGAATTCATTTACAGCGGTACCGAGGGCGTCGGGTCTCGTTTTGATGTTTTGCGCTCCCAAATTCCTTTTCTGCGGGACCGAGAGCGTCGGGTCCCGTTTTCATCATTTGGGCGTCCGGAATCGTTTTCGACGATACCGAGGGCGTCGGGACCCGTTTTCATGTTTTGCGCGGCCGGACTCGTTTTCGGTAGTACCGAGGGTGTCGGGTCCCGTTTTCATGCGTTGCGCGCCCGGACTAATTTTCGGCTATACCGAGGGCGTCGGGTCCCGTTTTCATGTTTTGCGCCCCTGGACTCGTTTTCAGCGTTGTCGAGTGTGTCGAGTACCTTTTTCATGCTTTGCGTACCCGGACTCAATTTCAGCGGTACCTAGGGTGTCGGGTCCCGTTTTGTTGTTTTGCGCTCCCAAATTCGTTTTCTGTGGGACCGAGGGCGTCGGGTCCCATTTTCATGTTTTGGGCGCCCGAAATCGTTTTCGACTATACCAAGGGCGTCGGATCCCGATTTCATGTTTTGCGCGCCCGGACTTGTTTTCGGTAGTACCGAGGGCATCGCGTCCCGTTGTCATGTTTTGCGCTCCCCGACTCGTTTTCGGGTTTTCATGTTTTGGGCGCCCGAAATCGTTTTTGACTATACCAAGGGCGTCGGGTCCCAATTTCATGTTTTGCGCTCCCGGACTTGTTTTCGACAGTACCGAGCGCGTCGGGTCCCGTTTTCATGTTTTGCGCTCCCGGACTCATTTTCGGCGGTACCGAAGGCGTCGGGTCCCGTTTTCCTGTTTTGCGCGCCCGGACTCGTTTTCGGCGGTGTCGAGTGCGTCGGGTCCCTTTTTCATGTTTTGCGCCCCCGGACTCGTTTTCGGCGGTGTCGAGTGCGTCGGGTAGTACCAAGGTCGTCGGGTCCCGTTTTCATGTTTTGCGCTCCAAAATTCGTTTTCTGAGGGACCGAGGGAGTCGAGTACCGTTTTCATGTTTTGCGCGCCCGGACTCGTTTTCCGCGGTACCGAGGGCGTCAGATCCCGTTTTCATGCGTTGCGCGCCCGGACTCGTTTTCAGCTGTACTGTGGCGTCGGGGCCCGTTTTCATGTTTTGCTCTCCGGACTCGTTTTCAGCGGTGTCGAGTGTGTCGAGTACCATTTTCATGCATTGCGTACCCGGATTCATTTTCAGCGGTACCGAGGGCGTCGGGTCTCGTTTTGTAGTTTTGCGCTCCCAAATTCCTTTTCAGCGGGACCGAGAGCGTCGGCTCCCGTTTTCATGTTTTGGGCGCCCGTAATCGTTTTCGACGATACCGAGGGCGTCGGGACCCGTTTTCATGTTTTGCGCGCCCGAACTCGTTTTCGGTAGTACCGAGGGTGTCGGGTACAGTTTTCATGCTTTGCTCGCCCGGACTCGTTTTCGACGGTACCGAGGGCGTCGGGTCCCGTTTTCATGTTTTGCGCCCCCGGACTCATTTTCGATGGTACCGAGGGCGTCGGGTCCCGTTTTCATGTTTTGCGCGTCCAGACTCGTTTTCGGCGATACCGAGCCGCTCGGGTCCCGTTTTCATGTTCTGCGATCCCGGACTCGTTTTCGGCGGTACCGAGGGATTCGGGTCCCGTTTTCCTGTTTTGTGCGCCCGGACTCGTTTTTAGCGGTGTTGAGTGCGTCGGGTCCCTTTTTCATGTTTTGTGCTCTTGGACTCATTTTCGGCGGTACCAAGGTCGTCGGTCCCGTTTTCATGTTTTGCGCGCTCATACTCGTTTTTCAGCGGTGTCGAGAGCGTCGGGTCACTTTTTCATGTTTTGCTCGCTCGGACACGTTTCCGGCGGTACCGAGGACGTCGGGTTCCTTTTTCATATTCTGCGGGTCCGACGTCATTCTCGGCGGTACCGAGGGTGTTGGGTCCTGTTTTCATGTTTTGCTTGCCCGGAATCGTTTTCGGCTGTACCGAGGGCGTCGGGCCCTGTTTTCATGTTTTGCATGCCCGGACTCGTTTTCGGCGGTTCCGAGGGCGTCGGGACTCGTTTTCATCTTTTGCGCGCCCGGATTCGTTTTCGGCGGTGCCGGGCGTCAGGTCCCTTGTCCATGTTTTGCGGGTCCGGAATCATTTTCGGCGGTACGGAGGGCGTCGGATCCCGTTTTCATGTTTTGCGCGCTCTGACTCATTTTCGACGCTACCGAGGGCGTCGGGTTCCTTTTTTCATGTTTTGCTCGCCCGACTCGTTTTCGGCGATACCATGGGCGTGGGGTCCCCTTTTCATGTTTTACGCGCTCAGACTTATTTTCGGCGGAACCGAGGGCGTCGGGTCCCGTTTTCATGTATTGCGCCCCAGACTCATTTTTAGCGATGTCGAGTCCCTTTTTCATGCTTTGCGTACCCGGACTCATTTTCAGCGGTACCGAGGGCGTTGGGTCCCGTTTTGTTATTTTGCGCTCCCAAATTCGTTTCTTCGGGATCGAGGGCGGCGGGTCCCGTTTTCATGTTTTTGGCGCCCGGAATAGTTTTCGACGATACCGAGGGCGTCGGATCCCGTTTTCATGTTTTGCGCGCCCGGATTCGTTTTCGACGGTACTGAGGGCGTCGGGTCCCGTTTTCTTATTTTGCGCCCCCGAACTCGTTTTTGACGGTATCGAAGGCGTCGGGTCCCGTTTTCATGTTTTGCGCGTCCGGACTCGTTTTCAGCGGTACCGCGGCAGTCGGGTCCCGTATTCATGTTCTGCGATCCCGGATTCGTTTTCGGCGGTACCGAGGGCGTCGGGTCCCGTTTTCCAGTTTTGCGCGCCCGGACTCGATTTCAGCGGTGTCGAGTGCGTCGGGTCCCTTTTTCATGTTTTGCTCTCCTTGACACATTTTCGGCGGTACCAAGGTCGTCGGGTCCCGTTTTCATGTTTTGCGCGCTCACACTCGTTTTTCAGCGGTGTCGAGAGCGTTAGGTCACTTTTTCATGTTTTGCTCGCTCGGACACGTTTTCAGTGGTACCGAGGTCGTCGGGTTCCTTTTCCATGTTTTGCGGGTCTGAACTCATTTTCGGCGGTACCGAGGGTGTTGGGTCCCGTTTTAATGTTTTGCGGGTCCAGAATCGTTTTCGGCGGTACCGAGGGCATCGGCTCCTGTTTTCATGTTTTGCGCGCCCGGACTCTTTTTCGGCTGTACCGACGGCGTCGGGTCCCGTTTTCATGTTTTGCGCTCCTGGACTCGTTTTCAGCGGTGTCGAGTGTGTCGAGTACCTTTTACATGCTTTGCGTACCCGGACTCATTTTCAGCGGTACCGAGGGCGTCGGGTCCCGTTTTGTGGTTTTGCGCTCCCAAATTCGTTTTCTGTGGGACCGAGGGCGTCGGGTCCCCATTTCATGTTTTGGGCGCCCGAAATCGTTTTCGACTATACCAAGGGCGTCGGGTCCCCATTTCATGTTTTGCGCGCCCGGACTAGTTTTCGATAGTACCGAGGGCGTCGGGTCCCGTTGTCATGTTTAGCGCTCCCCTACTCGTTTTCGGCGGTGCTGAGTGCGTCAGGTCCAGTTTTCATGTTTTGCTCTCAAATTCGTTTTAGGCGATACCGAGGGCGTCGGGTTCCTTTTCCATGTTTTGCGGGCCCAAACTCATTTTCGGCGGTTCCGAGGGCGTCGGGTCCAGAATCGTTTTCGGCTGTACCGAAGGCGTCGGGTCCCGTTTTCATGTTTTGCGCTCCCGGACTCGTTTTCAGCGGTGTCGAGTGTGTCGAGTAACTTTTTCACTCTTTGCGTACTCGGACTCTTTTTCAGCGGTACCGAGGGCGTCTGGTCCCGTTTTGTTGTTTTGCACTCCCAAATTCGTTTCCTGCGGCACCGAGGGCGTCGGGTCCCGTTTTCATGTTTTGGGCGCTCAGGCTCATTTTCGACGATACCGAGGGCGTCGGGTCTCGCTTTCATGTTTTGCGCGACCGGAATCGTTTTCGGTATTACCGAGGGTGTCGGGTCCCGTTGTCATGTTTTGCGCTCCCCGACTCGTTTTCGACGGTACCGAGGGCGTCGGGTCCCGTTTTCTTGTTTTGCGCCCCCATACTCGTTTTCAACGGTACTGAGGGCGTCGGGTCCCGTTTTCATGTTTTGCGCGTCCGGACTCGTTTTCGGCGCATCGAGCGCGTCGGGTCCCGTTTTCATGTTTTGCGCGTCCGATCCCGAACTTGTTTTTCATGCTCGCGATCCCGACTCGTTTTCGACCGTACGGGGCGTCGGGTCCCGTTTTCATGTTTTGCGCGTCCGGACTCGTTTTCAGCGGTGTTGAGTGCGTCGGGTCCCTTTTTCATGTTTTGCGCTCCTTGACTCATTTTCGACGGTACCAAGGTCGTCGGGTCCCGTTTTCATGTTTTGCACGCACTGACTCGTTTTTCAGCGGTGTCGAGAGCGTCAGGTCACTTTTTCATGTTTTTCTCGCTCGGACACGTTTTCGGCGGTACCGTGGGCGTCGGGTTCCTTTTTCATGTTTTGCAGGTCTGAACTCATTTTCGGCGGTACCGAGGGTGTTGTGTCCTGTTTTGCTTGCCCGGAATCGTTTCGGCGGTTCCGAGGGCGTCGGGCCCTGTTTTCATATTTTGCGCGCTCGGACTCATTTTCGGCGGTACCGTGGGCGTCGGGTCCCTTGTTCATGTTTTGCGGGTCCGAATCATTTTCGACGGTACCAAGGGCGTCGGGTCCCGTGTTCATGTTTTGCGCTCCAAAATTCATTTTATGCGGGACCGAGGGCGTCTAGTACCGTTTTCATGTTTTGGGCGCTCGGACTCGTTTTCGTTTGTCACAGGGTGTCGGCACCGTTTTCATGTTTTGCGCTCCCGAACTCATTTTCAGCGGTGTCGAGTCCCTTTTTCATGCTTTGCGTACCCGAACTCATTTTCAGCGGTACCGAGGGCGTCGGGTCCCGTTTTGTTGTTTTGCGCTCCCAAATTCGTTTCGCGGACCGAGGGCCGCAGGTCCCGTTTTCATGTTTTGGGCGCCCGGAATCGTTTTCGACGATACCGAGGGCGTCGGGTCTCGTTGTCATGTTTTGCGCTCCCCAACTCGTTTTCGGCGGTGCCGAATGCGTCAGGTCCAGTTTTCATGTTTTGCGCGCTCAAACTCGTCTTGGGTGGTACCGAGGGCGTCGGGTCTCGTTTTCAAGTTTTGCGGGTCCGAAATCATTTTCGGCGGTACCGAGGGCGTCGGGTCCCGTTTTCATGTTTTGCGCTCCAAAATTCATTTTTTGCGGGACCGAGAGCGTCGAGTACCGTTTTCTTGTTTTGCGCGCACAGACTCGTTTTGCCGCGGTACCGAGGGAGTCGGGTCCCGTTTTCATGTTTTGCGCTCCCGGACTCGTTTTCGGTAGTACCGAGGGTGTCAGGTCCCGTTATCATTTTTTGCGCTCCTCGGCTCATTTTCGGCGGTGCTGAGTGCGTCAGGTCCCGTTTTCATGTTTTGCGCCCCCCGACTCGTTTTCAACGGTACCGAGGGCGTCGGGTCCCGTTTTCATGTTTTGGGCCCCATACTCATTTTCGACGGTACCGATCCCGGACTCGTTTTCGGCGGTGCCGAGGGCGTCGGGTCCCTTTTTCATGTTTTGTGCTCCTGGACTCATTTTCGGCGGTACCAAGGTCGTCGGGTCCTGTTTTCATGTTTTACGCGCTTAGACTCGTTTTTCAGCGGTGTCGAGAGCGTCGGGTCACTTTTTCATGTTTTGCTCGCTCGGACTCATTTTCGGCGGTACCGAGGGTGTTGGTTCCTATTTTCATGTTTTGCTTGCCCGGAATCGTTTTCGGCGGTATCGAGGGCGTCGGGCCATGTTCTCATGTTTTGGGTGCCCGGACTCGTTTTCGGGGGTCTCGTTTTCGCGATCGTCGAGTGCGTCGGGTCCGTTTCCTCTTTTCGACTCGTTTCGAGGGCGTCGGGTTCCGTTTTCATCTTTTGCGCGCCCGGACTTGTTTTCGGCGGTACCGATGGCGTTGGGTGTCGTTTTCATGTTTTGCGCGCCCGGACTCGTTCCCGACGATAACGAGGGCGTCGGGTTCCTTTTTCCAAGTTTTGCTCGCTCGGACTCATTATCGGCGGTACCGAGGACGTGGGGGCCCGTTTTCTTGTTTTGCGCGCTCGGACTTATTTTCGGCGGAACCAAGGGCGTCGGGTTCCTTTTTCATGTTTTTGGGGACCGGAATCGTTTTCGACGGTACCGAGGGCGTCGGGTCCCTTGTTCATGTTTTGCGGGTCCGGAATCGTTTTCGGCGGTACCGAGGGCGTCGGGTCCCGTTTTCATGTTTTGCGCTCCAAAATTCATTTTCTGCGGGACCGAGGGCTTCAAGTACCGTTTTCATATTTTGCGCGCCCGGACTCGTTTTCCGCGGTACCGAGGGCGTCGGGTCCCGTTTTTATGTTTTGCGCGCCTGGACTCGTTTTCGGCTATACCGAGGGCGTCGGGTCCCGTTTTCATGTTTTGCGCCCCCGGACTCGTTTTCAGCGGTGTCGAGTCCCTTTTTCATGCTTTGTGTACCCGGACTCATTTTCAGCGGTACCGAGGGCGTCGGGTCCCGTTTTGTTGTTTTGCGCTCCCAAATTCGTTTTCTGCGGGACCGAGGGCGGTGGGTTCCGTTTTCATGTTTTGGGCGCCCGAAATCGTTTTCGACGATACCGAGGGCGTCGGGTCCCGTTTTCATGTTTTGCGCCCGGACTCGTTTTCGACGTTACCGAGGGCGTCGGGTCTCGTTTTCATGTTTTGCGCGTCCGGACTCGTTTTTCGCGGTACCGAGCCGGTCGGGTCCCGTTTTCATGCTCTGCGATCCCGGACTCGTTTTCGACTGTACCGAGGGCGTCGGGTCTCGTTTTCCTGTTTTGCGCGCCCGGACTCGTTTTCAGCGGTGTCGAGTGCGTCGGGTCCCTTTTTTCATGTTTTGCGCTCCTGGACTCATTTTTGACGGTACTAAGGTCGTCGGGTTCCGTTTTCATGTTTTGCGCGCTTAGACTCGTTTTTCAGCGGTGTCGAGAGCGTCGGGTCACTTTTTCATGTTTTGCTCGCTCGGACACGCTTTCGGCGGTACTGAGGTCGTCGGGTTCCTTTTTCATGTTTTGCGGGTCCGAACTCATTTTCGGCGGTACCGAGGGTTTTGGGTCTTGTTTTCATGTTTTGCTTGCCCGGAATCGTTTTCGGCGGTACCGAGGGCGTCGGGTCCTGTTTTCATGTTTTGCGTACTCGAACTCGTTTTCGGCAGTACCGAGGGCGTCGGGTCCCGTTTTCATCTTTTGCGCGCCCGGCCTCGTTTTCGGCGGTACGAAGGGCGTTGGGTGCCGTTTTTATGTTTTGCGCGCCCGGACTCGTTTCCGACGGTAACGAGGGCGTCGGGTCTCGTTTTCATGTTTTGCACGCACGGACTCGTTTTCAGCGGAGTTGAGTGCGTCGGTTCCCTTTTTCATGTTTTGCGCTCCCTGACTCATTTTCGACGGTACCGAGGGCGTCCGGTCTCGTTTTCATGTTTTGCGCGCTCGGACTCATTTTCGGCGGTACCTAGGGCGTCGGGTTCCTTTTTTCATGTTTTGCTCGCCCGGACTCGTTTTTGGCGGTACCGAGGGCGTGGGGTCCCATTTTCATTTTTTGCGCGCTCGAACTTATTTTCGGCGGAACCGAGGGCGTCGGGTTCCTTTTTCATGTTTTTTGGTTCCGAACTCATTTTCGGCGGTACCGTGGGCGTCGGGTCCCTTGTTCATGTTTTGCTCGCCCGGACTCGTTTCTACGCGCATGCGGGCGTGGGGTCCCGTTTTCAGGTTTTGCTCGCCGGGACTCGTTTTCGGCGGTACCGAGGGCGTCGAGTACCGTGTTCATGTTTTGCGCGCCCGGACTTATTTTCGGCGATACCGAGGGCGTCGGGTCCTGTTTTGATGTTTTACGGTCCAAAATCGTTTTCGGCGGTACCGAGGGCGTCGGGTCTCGTTTTCATGTTTTGCGCGCCCGGACTCGTTTTCGGTTGTACCGAGGGCATCGGGTCCCGTTTTCATGTTTTGCGCTCCCGGTCTCGTTTTCAGCGGTGTCGAGTGCATCGGTTCCCTTTTTCAAATAACTTGTTTAAACAGCTGTTTTTAATGCATCTTACTTATGTTTTGTGCAAAATTAGTGTTGTAGAATATTTATATCGAAGTTTTAATTAAAGAATCTTACAATAGACATATTTAAAAATAATTATATTAATTTATAAGAAATTATGTGTAGCTATGCTGCCAATTTTTTTGAAAAACTCAAATAACTTGTTTAAACAACTATTTTTAATGCATCTTACTTATGTTTTGTGCGAAATTAGTGTCATAGAATATTCATATCGAAGTTTTAATTAAAGAATCTTACAATAGACATATTTAGAAATAATTATATTAATTTATAAGAAATTATGTGTAGCTATGCTGCCAATTTTTTTCAAAAACTCAAATAACTTGTTTAAACAACTATTTTTAATGCATCTTACTTATGTTTTGTGCGAAATTAGTGTCATAGAATATTCATATCGATGTTTTAATTAGAAGATCATATAATAGGCATGATTAGGAGTAATAATGTTAATTTATAAGAAATTATGTGTAATTATGCGGCCCAAAATTTTGAAACACTCAAACAACTTGTTTAAACAGCTGTTTTTTAAACCTCCTACTTATGTTTTGTGCAAAAATAGTGTTATAGAATGTTCATATTGAAGTGTTAATCAGATAATTTTTTAATAGGCATAATTAGGACTGATTATTTTAATTCTCACTAAATTATGTGTATTTATGGGGCCAAAAATTTTTAAACACTCAAATAACTTTTTCAAATAACCGTTTCTAATGCATCTTACTTATGTTTTGGGAGAAAATAGTATCGTAGAATATTCATATCGAAATGTTAATTGAACAATCTTATAATAGGCCTAACTAGGAGTAATTATATTAATTTTTACGAAATTATGTGCAGTTATGAGGCCAAATATGTTGAAAAACTTAACATTTTTAAATAGCAGTTTCTAACACATCTTAATTATGTTTTGGGGAAAAATAGTGCCCTAAAATATTCGTTTTGAAGTGTTAATTGAACAATCTTATAATAGGAACAATTATGAATAATTATATTAATTTACACCAAATTATGTGTAGTTACGCGGCCAAATTTTTTTATAAAGTAAAACAACTTGTTTAAACAAGCAAATTTTTTTAACGCATCTTACTTATGTTTTGTGCAATATTAGGCTTATAGAATATTCATATCGAAGTTTTTGTTGGACAATTTTATAATTGGCGTAATTAGGAGTAATTATATTAATTTGGACGAAATTATATGTAGTTAAGCGGCCGAAAATTTTGAAAACCTCAAACAACTCGTTTAAACTGCATTTTTTATTGCATCTTACTTATGTTTTGCGCAAAATAAGCGTCATGGAATATTCATATCGAAGTTTTAATAGGACAATCTGATAATAGGCGTAACCACGAGTAATTATTTTAATTTGCACGAATTTTGTGCAGTTGCGCGCCAAAAATTTTCATAAAGCCAAACAACTTGTTTAAACAACAGTTTTTAACGCATCGTACTTATGTTTTGTGAAAAATTAGCATTATCGAATATTCATATCAAAGTTTTAAATGGACGGCTTTATAATAGGAGTAATTAGGAGTAGTTATATTAATTTTCACGAAATTATGTGTAGTTATGGGGGCGAAAATGTTGAAAACTCAAACAAAATTTTTAAATAGCACTTTCTAATGCATCTTACTTATGTTTTATGAGAAATTAGAATCGTAGAATATTCATATCAAAGTGTTAAGTGAAAAATCTTATAACAGACGTAATTAGGAGTAATTATATTAATTTATACGAAATTATGTGCGCTTATGCGGCCAAAAATTTGGGAAGATCAAACAACTTGTTTAAACAAATGTTTTTTAATGCATCTTGCTTATGTTTTGTGCAAAATTAGTGTTGTGGAATATTCATATTGAAGTTTTAATTAAAGTATCTTACAATAGGCATATTTAGGAGTAATTATATTAATTTATAAGAAATTATGTGTAGCTATGCTGCCAAAGTTTTTGAAAAACTCAAATAACATGTCTAAACAAATTTGTTTTTAATGTATCTTACTTATGTTTTTGTGCAAAATTAGTGTTGTAGAATATTCATACTGAAGTTTTAATTAAAAATCTCACAATAGGCATAATTAGAAGTAATTATATTAATTTATAAGAAATTATGTGTAGCTATGCTGCCGAAGTTTTTGAAAAACTCAAATAACTTGTTTAAACAATGTTTTTAATGCATCTTACTTATGTTTTGTGCAAAATTTGTGTTGTAGAATATTCATATCGAAGTTTTAATTAAAGAATCTTACAATAGGCATATTTAGGAATAATTATATTAATTTATAAGAAATTATGTGTAGCTATGCTGCCAATTTTTTTGAAAAACTCAAATAACTTGTTTAAACAACTATTTTTAATGCATCTTACTTATGTTTTGTGCAAAATTAGTGTCATAGAATATTCATATCGATGTTTTAATTAGAAAATCATATAATAGGCATATTTAGGAGTAATAATGTTAATTTATAAGAAATTATGTGTAATTATGCGGCCCAAAATTTTGAAACACTCAAACAACTTGTTTCAACAGTTGTTTTTAAAGCCTCCTACTTATGTTTTGTGCAAAAATAGTGTTATAGAATGTTCATATTGAAGTGTTAATCAGATAATTTTTTAATAGGCATAATTAGGACTGATTATTTTAATTCTCACTAAATTATGTGTATTTATGGGGCCAAATTTTTTGAAACACTCAAATAACTTTTTCAAATAGTCGTTTCTAATGCATCTTACTTATGTTTTGGGAGAAAATAGTATCGTAGAATATTCATATCGAAATGTTAATTGAACAATCTTATAATAGGCCTAACTAGGAGTAATTATATTAATTTTCACGAAACTATGTGCGTATTTATGGGATCAAAAAAAGCAAAGAACTTGTTTAAACAGCAGTTTTTAATGCATCTTACTTTTGTTTTGTGCCAAATTAGCGTCATAGAATACTCATATAGAAGTTTTAATTAGATAATCTTATAATAGGCATAATTAGGAGTAATTGTATTAATTTTCATGAAATTATATGCAGTTATGCGGCCAAAAGTTTGAAAAACTCAATTAACTAATTTAAACTGCTGTTTTTTTAATGCATCATACTTATTTCTTGTGCAAACTTAGTGTCGTAGAATATTCATATCGGAGTATTAATTGGATAATCTTCTAATAGGCACAATCAGGAGTAATTATATTAATTTTTACGAAATTATAAGCAATGAGACAATAAATTTTGAAAATCTTAAACAACTTGTTTAAACGGCAGTTTCAGATGTATCTTATTTATGTTTTATGAAAGAAATACTATTATAGGATATTCATATTTGAGTTTAGAGTGGATAATTATATAATAGGCATAATTAGGAGTAATTATATAAATTTTCGCGATGTTATGTGTAGTTATGCTGCAAAAAAATTAAAAAAACTCAAACAACTTGTTTAAACAGCTGTTTTTAATGCGTCTTACTTATTTCTTATGCAAAATTCGTGTTGTAGAATGTTCGTATCGAAGTGTTAATTGGATAATGTTCTAATAGGCATAATTAGGAGTAATTATATTAATTTTCATGAAATTTTGTGTCGTTATGAGGTAATAAATGTTAAAAATCTTAAACAACTTGTTTAAACGGCAATTTCTAATGTATCTTACTAATGTCTTATGAAAAATTAGTGTCCTCTGATATTCATATCGATGTTTTAATTTGATAATCTTATAATAGACATAGTAAGGCGCAATTATATTAATTCGCTCGAAATTATGCGCAGTTTTGATTCAGAAAATGTTGAAAACCTTAAACTACTTGTTTAAAAAACAGTTTCGAATGCATCTTACTTATATTTGTGCAAAATTAGCATTACAGAATATTCATATCTAAGTTTTAATTGGACAATCATATAATAGGCATAATTAGGAGTAATTATATCAATTCTCATGAAATTATATGTAGTTATGCACCCAACAAATTTTAAAAACTCAAACAACTTGTTTAAACAACCGTTTTTAATGCATCTTATTTATGTTGTGTGCAAAATTTGTGTCGTAGAATGTTCATATCGAAGTGTCGATTGGATAATCTACTAATAGGTATAATTAGGAGTAATTATATTAATTTTCACGAAATTATGTATAGTTATGAATCAGAAAATGTTAAAAAACTTAAACAACTTGTTTAAACAGCAGTCTCTAATATATCTTACTTATGTTTTATGAAAAGTTAGTGTCGTAGGATATTCATGTCGCGGTGCTAATTGAACAATCTTATAATAGGCATAATTACGAGTAATTATATCAATTTGCATGAAATTATGTATTCTTATGCGGCCAAATTTTTTGAAAAACACAAACAACTTGTTTAAACGGTCGTTTTTAATGCATCCTTCTTATGTCCCGTGCAAAATTAATGCCGTAGAATGTTCATATCGACCTGTTAATTGGCTAATATTTTAATGGGCGTAATTAGGAGTAATTATATTAATTTTTACGAAATTATGTGCAGTTATGAGGCCAAAAATGTTGAAAAACTTAACATTTTTAAATAGCAGTTTCTAACACATCTTAATTATGTTTTGGGGAAAAATAGTGCCCTAAAATATTCGTTTTGAAGTGTTAATTGAACAATCTTATAATAGGAACAATTATGAATAATTATATTAATTTACACCAAATTATGTGTAGTTACGCGGCCAAATTTTTTTATAAAGTAAAACAACTTGTTTAAACAGCAGCTTTTAACGCATCTTACTTATGTTTTGTGCAATATTAGGCTTATAGAATATTCATATCGAAGTTTTTGTTGGACAATTTTATAATTGGCGTAATTAGGAGTAATTATATTAATTTGGACGAAATTATATGTAGTTAAGCGGCCGAAAATTTTGAAAACCTCAAACAACTCGTTTAAACTGCATTTTTTTATTGCATCTTACTTATGTTTTGCGCAAAATAAGCGTCATGGAATATTCATATCGAAGTTTTAATAGGACAATCTGATAATAGGCGTAACCACGAGTAATTATTTTAATTTGCACGAATTTTGTGCAGTTGCGCGGCCAAAAATTTTCATAAAGCCAAACAACTTGTTTAAACAACAGTTTTTAACGCATCGTACTTATGTTTTGTGAAAAATTAGCATTATCGAATATTCATATCAAAGTTTTAAATGGACGGCTTTATAATAGGAGTAATTAGGAGTAGTTATATTAATTTTCACGAAATTATGTGTAGTTATGGGGGCGAAAATGTTGAAAACTCAAACAAAATTTTTAAATAGCACTTTCTAATGCATCTTACTTATGTTTTATGAGAAATTAGAATCGTAGAATATTCATATCAAAGTGTTAAGTGAAAAATCTTATAACAGACGTAATTAGGAGTAATTATATTAATTTATACGAAATTATGTGCAGTTATGCGGCCAAAAAATTTGGGAAGATCAAACAACTTGTTTAAACAGCTGTTTTTAATGCATCTTGCTTATGTTTTGTGCAAAATTAGTGTTGTGGAATATTCATATTGAAGTTTTAATTAAAGTATCTTACAATAGGCATATTTAGGAGTAATTATATTAATTTATAAGAAATTATGTGTAGCTATGCTGCCAAAGTTTTTGAAAAACTCAAATAACATGTCTAAACAGCTGTTTTTAATGTATCTTACTTATGTTTTTGTGCAAAATTAGTGTTGTAGAATATTCATACTGAAGTTTTAATTAAAGAATCTCACAATAGGCATAATTAGAAGTAATTATATTAATTTATAAGAAATTATGTGTAGCTATGCTGCCGAAGTTTTTGAAAAACTCAAATAACTTGTTTAAACAGCTTTTTAATGCATCTTACTTATGTTTTGTGCAAAATTAGTGTTGTAGAATATTCATATCGAAGTTTTAATTAAAGAATCTTACAATAGGCATATTTAGGAATAATTATATTAATTTATAAGAAATTATGTGTAGCTATGCTGCCAATTTTTTTGAAAAACTCAAATAACTTGTTTAAACAACTATTTTTAATGCATCTTACTTATGTTTTGTGCAAAATTAGTGTCATAGAATATTCATATCGATGTTTTAATTAGAAGATCATATAATAGGCATATTTAGGAGTAATAATATTAATTTATAAGAAATTATGTGTAATTATGCGGCCCAAAATTTTGAAACACTCAAGCAACTTGTTTCAACAGCTGTTTTTAAAGCCTCCTACTTATGTTTTGTGCAAAAATAGTGTTATAGAATGTTCATATTGAAGTGTTAATCAGATAATTTTTTAATAGGCATAATTAGTACTGATTATTTTAATTCTCACTAAATTATGTGTATTTATGGGGCCAAAATTTTTTAAACACTCAAATAACTTTTTCAAATAGTCGTTTCTAATGCATCTTACTTATGTTTTGGGAGAAAATAGTATCGTAGAATATTCATATCGAAATGTTAATTGAACAATCTTATAATAGGCCTAACTAGGAGTAATTATATTAATTTTCACGAAACTATGTGCGTATTTATGGGGTCAAAAAAAGCAAAGAACTTGTTTAAACAGCAGTTTTTAATGCATCTTACTTTTGTTTTGTGCCAAATTAGCGTCATAGAATACTCATATAGAAGTTTTAATTAGATAATCTTATAATAGGCATAATTAGGAGTAATTGTATTAATTTTCATGAAATTATATGCAGTTATGCGGCCAAAAGTTTGAAAAACTCAATTAACTAATTTAAACTGCTGTTTTTTAATGCATCATACTTATTTTTTGTGCAAACTTAGTGTCGTAGAATATTCATATCGGAGTATTAATTGGATAATCTTCTAATAGGCACAATCAGGAATAATTATATTAATTTTCACGAAATTATAAGCAATGAGACAATAAATTTTGAAAATCTTAAACAACTTGTTTAAACGGCAGTTTCAGATGTATCTTATTTATGTTTTATGAAAGAAATACTATTATAGGATATTCATATTTGAGTTTAGAGTGGATAATTATATAATAGGCATAATTAGGAGTAATTATATTAATTTTCGCGATGTTATGTGTAGTTATGCTGCAAAAAAATTAAAAAAACTCAAACAACTTGTTTAAACAGCTGTTTTTAATGCGTCTTACTTATTTCTTATGCAAAATTCGTGTTGTAGAATGTTCGTATCGAAGTGTTAATTGGATAATGTTCTAATAGGCATAATTAGGAGTAATTATATTAATTTTCATGAAATTTTGTGTCGTTATGAGGTAATAAATGTTAAAAATCTTAAACAACTTGTTTAAACGGCAATTTCTAATGTATCTTACTTATGTCTTATGAAAAATTAGTGTCCTCTGATATTCATATCGATGTTTTAATTTGACAATCTTATAATAGACATAGTAAGGCGCAATTATATTAATTCGCTCGAAATTATGCGCAGTTTTGATTCAGAAAATGTTGAAAACCTTAAACTACTTGTTTAAAAAACAGTTTCGAATGCATCTTACTTATATTTGTGCAAAATTAGCATTACAGAATATTCATATCTAAGTTTTAATTGGACAATCATATAATAGGCATAATTAGGAGTAATTATATCAATTCTCATGAAATTATATGTAGTTATGCACCCAACAAATTTTAAAAACTCAAACAACTTGTTTAAACAACCGTTTTTAATGCATCTTATTTATGTTGTGTGCAAAATTTGTGTCGTAGAATGTTCATATCGAAGTGTCGATTGGATAATCTACTAATAGGTATAATTAGGAGTAATTATATTAATTTTCACGAAATTATGTATAGTTATGAATCAGAAAATGTTAAAAAACTTAAACAACTTGTTTAAACAGCAGTCTCTAATATATCTTACTTATGTTTTATGAAAAGTTAGTGTCGTAGGATATTCATGTCGCGGTGCTAATTGAACAATCTTATAATAGGCATAATTACGAGTAATTATATCAATTTGCATGAAATTATGTATTCTTATGCGGCCAAATTTTTTGAAAAACACAAACAACTTGTTTAAACGGTCGTTTTTAATGCATCCTTCTTATGTCCCGTGCAAAATTAATGCCGTAGAATGTTCATATCGACCTGTTAATTGGCTAATATTTTAATGGGCGTAATTAGGAGTAATTATATTAATTTTTACGAAATTATGTGCAGTTATGAGGCCAAAAATGTTGAAAAACTTAACATTTTTAAATAGCAGTTTCTAACACATCTTAATTATGTTTTGGGGAAAAATAGTGCCCTAAAATATTCGTTTTGAAGTGTTAATTGAACAATCTTATAATAGGAACAATTATGAATAATTATATTAATTTACACCAAATTATGTGTAGTTACGCGGCCAAATTTTTTTATAAAGTAAAACAACTTGTTTAAACAGCAGCTTTTAACGCATCTTACTTATGTTTTGTGCAATATTAGGCTTATAGAATATTCATATCGAAGTTTTTGTTGGACAATTTTATAATTGGCGTAATTAGGAGTAATTATATTAATTTGGACGAAATTATATGTAGTTAAGCGGCCGAAAATTTTGAAAACCTCAAACAACTCGTTTAAACTGCATTTTTTATTGCATCTTACTTATGTTTTGCGCAAAATAAGCGTCATGGAATATTCATATCGAAGTTTTAATAGGACAATCTGATAATAGGCGTAACCACGAGTAATTATTTTAATTTGCACGAATTTTGTGCAGTTGCGCGACCAAAAATTTTCATAAAGCCAAACAACTTGTTTAAACAACAGTTTTTAACGCATCGTACTTATGTTTTGTGAAAAATTAGCATTATCGAATATTCATATCAAAGTTTTAAATGGACGGCTTTATAATAGGAGTAATTAGGAGTAGTTATATTAATTTTCACGAAATTATGTGTAGTTATGGGGGCGAAAATGTTGAAAACTCAAACAAAATTTTTAAATAGCACTTTCTAATGCATCTTACTTATGTTTTATGAGAAATTAGAATCGTAGAATATTCATATCAAAGTGTTAAGTGAAAAATCTTATAACAGACGTAATTAGGAGTAATTATATTAATTTATACGAAATTATGTGCAGTTATGCGGCCAAAAATTTGGGAAGATCAAACAACTTGTTTAAACAGCTGTTTTTAATGCATCTTGCTTATGTTTTGTGCAAAATTAGTGTTGTGGAATATTCATATTGAAGTTTTAATTAAAGTATCTTACAATAGGCATATTTAGGAGTAATTATATTAATTTATAAGAAATTATGTGTAGCTATGCTGCCAAAGTTTTTGAAAAACTCAAATAACATGTCTAAACAGCTGTTTTTAATGTATCTTACTTATGTTTTTGTGCAAAATTAGTGTTGTAGAATATTCATACTGAAGTTTTAATTAAAGAATCTCACAATAGGCATAATTAGAAGTAATTATATTAATTTATAAGAAATTATGTGTAGCTATGCTGCCGAAGTTTTTGAAAAACTCAAATAACTTGTTTAAACAGCTGTTTTTAATGCATCTTACTTATGTTTTGTGCAAAATTTGTGTTGTAGAATATTCATATCGAAGTTTTAATTAAAGAATCTTACAATAGGCATATTTAGGAATAATTATATTAATTTATAAGAAATTATGTGTAGCTATGCTGCCAATTTTTTTGAAAAACTCAAATAACTTGTTTAAACAACTATTTTTAATGCATCTTACTTATGTTTTGTGCAAAATTAGTGTCATAGAATATTCATATCGATGTTTTAATTAGAAGATCATATAATAGGCATATTTAGGAGTAATAATGTTAATTTATAAGAAATTATGTGTAATTATGCGGCCCAAAATTTTGAAACACTCAAACAACTTGTTTCAACAGCTGTTTTTAAAGCCTCCTACTTATGTTTTGTGCAAAAATAGTGTTATAGAATGTTCATATTGAAGTGTTAATCAGATAATTTTTTAATAGGCATAATTAGGACTGATTATTTTAATTCTCACTAAATTATGTGTATTTATGGGGCCAAAATTTTTGAAACACTCAAATAACTTTTTCAAATAGTCGTTTCTAATGCATCTTACTTATGTTTTGGGAGAAAATAGTATCGTAGAATATTCATATCGAAATGTTAATTGAACAATCTTATAATAGGCCTAACTAGGAGTAATTATATTAATTTTCACGAAACTATGTGCGTATTTATGGGGTCAAAAAAAGCAAAGAACTTGTTTAAACAGCAGTTTTTAATGCATCTTACTTTTGTTTTGTGCCAAATTAGCGTCATAGAATACTCATATAGAAGTTTTAATTAGATAATCTTATAATAGGCATAATTAGGAGTAATTGTATTAATTTTCATGAAATTATATGCAGTTATGCGGCCAAAAGTTTGAAAAACTCAATTAACTAATTTAAACTGCTGTTTTTTAATGCATCATACTTATTTTTTGTGCAAACTTAGTGTCGTAGAATATTCATATCGGAGTATTAATTGGATAATCTTCTAATAGGCACAATCAGGAATAATTATATTAATTTTCACGAAATTATAAGCAATGAGACAATAAATTTTGAAAATCTTAAACAACTTGTTTAAACGGCAGTTTCAGATGTATCTTATTTATGTTTTATGAAAGAAATACTATTATAGGATATTCATATTTGAGTTTAGAGTGGATAATTATATAATAGGCATAATTAGGAGTAATTATATTAATTTTCGCGATGTTATGTGTAGTTATGCTGCAAAAAAATTAAAAAAACTCAAACAACTTGTTTAAACAGCTGTTTTTAATGCGTCTTACTTATTTCTTATGCAAAATTCGTGTTGTAGAATGTTCGTATCGAAGTGTTAATTGGATAATGTTCTAATAGGCATAATTAGGAGTAATTATATTAATTTTCATGAAATTTTGTGTCGTTATGAGGTAATAAATGTTAAAAATCTTAAACAACTTGTTTAAACGGAAATTTCTAATGTATCTTACTTATGTCTTATGAAAAATTAGTGTCCTCTGATATTCATATCGATGTTTTAATTTGACAATCTTATAATAGACATAGTAAGGCGCAATTATATTAATTCGCTCGAAATTATGCGCAGTTTTGATTCAGAAAATGTTGAAAACCTTAAACTACTTGTTTAAAAAACAGTTTCGAATGCATCTTACTTATATTTGTGCAAAATTAGCATTACAGAATATTCATATCTAAGTTTTAATTGGACAATCATATAATAGGCATAATTAGGAGTAATTATATCAATTCTCATGAAATTATATGTAGTTATGCACCCAACAAATTTTAAAAACTCAAACAACTTGTTTAAACAACCATTTTTAATGCATCTTATTTATGTTGTGTGCAAAATTTGTGTCGTAGAATGTTCATATCGAAGTGTCGATTGGATAATCTACTAATAGGTATAATTAGGAGTAATTATATTAATTTTCACGAAATTATGTATAGTTATGAATCAGAAAATGTTAAAAAACTTAAACAACTTGTTTAAACAGCAGTCTCTAATATATCTTACTTATGTTTTATGAAAAGTTAGTGTCGTAGGATATTCATGTCGCGGTGCTAATTGAACAATCTTATAATAGGCATAATTACGAGTAATTATATCAATTTGCATGAAATTATGTATTCTTATGCGGCCAAATTTTTTGAAAAACACAAACAACTTGTTTAAACGGTCGTTTTTAATGCATCCTTCTTATGTCCCGTGCAAAATTAATGCCGTAGAATGTTCATATCGACCTGTTAATTGGCTAATATTTTAATGGGCGTAATTAGGAGTAATTATATTAATTTTTACGAAATTATGTGCAGTTATGAGGCCAAAAATGTTGAAAAACTTAACATTTTTAAATAGCAGTTTCTAACACATCTTAATTATGTTTTGGGGAAAAATAGTGCCCTAAAATATTCGTTTTGAAGTGTTAATTGAACAATCTTATAATAGGAACAATTATGAATAATTATATTAATTTACACCAAATTATGTGTAGTTACGCGGCCAAATTTTTTTATAAAGTAAAACAACTTGTTTAAACAGCAGCTTTTAACGCATCTTACTTATGTTTTGTGCAATATTAGGCTTATAGAATATTCATATCGAAGTTTTTGTTGGACAATTTTATAATTGGCGTAATTAGGAGTAATTATATTAATTTGGACGAAATTATATGTAGTTAAGCGGCCGAAAATTTTGAAAACCTCAAACAACTCGTTTAAACTGCATTTTTTATTGCATCTTACTTATGTTTTGCGCAAAATAAGCGTCATGGAATATTCATATCGAAGTTTTAATAGGACAATCTGATAATAGGCGTAACCACGAGTAATTATTTTAATTTGCACGAATTTTGTGCAGTTGCGCGGCCAAAAATTTTCATAAAGCCAAACAACTTGTTTAAACAACAGTTTTTAACGCATCGTACTTATGTTTTGTGAAAAATTAGCATTATCGAATATTCATATCAAAGTTTTAAATGGACGGCTTTATAATAGGAGTAATTAGGAGTAGTTATATTAATTTTCACGAAATTATGTGTAGTTATGGGGGCGAAAATGTTGAAAACTCAAACAAAATTTTTAAATAGCACTTTCTAATGCATCTTACTTATGTTTTATGAGAAATTAGAATCGTAGAATATTCATATCAAAGTGTTAAGTGAAAAATCTTATAACAGACGTAATTAGGAGTAATTATATTAATTTATACGAAATTATGTGCAGTTATGCGGCCAAAAAATTTGGGAAGATCAAACAACTTGTTTAAACAGCTGTTTTTAATGCATCTTGCTTATGTTTTGTGCAAAATTAGTGTTGTGGAATATTCATATTGAAGTTTTAATTAAAGTATCTTACAATAGGCATATTTAGGAGTAATTATATTAATTTATAAGAAATTATGTGTAGCTATGCTGCCAAAGTTTTTGAAAAACTCAAATAACATGTCTAAACAGCTGTTTTTAATGTATCTTACTTATGTTTTTGTGCAAAATTAGTGTTGTAGAATATTCATACTGAAGTTTTAATTAAAGAATCTCACAATAGGCATAATTAGAAGTAATTATATTAATTTATAAGAAATTATGTGTAGCTATGCTGCCGAAGTTTTTGAAAAACTCAAATAACTTGTTTAAACAGCTGTTTTTAATGCATCTTACTTATGTTTTGTGCAAAATTAGTGTTGTAGAATATTCATATCGAAGTTTTAATTAAAGAATCTTACAATAGGCATATTTAGGAATAATTATATTAATTTATAAGAAATTATGTGTAGCTATGCTGCCAATTTTTTTGAAAAACTCAAATAACTTGTTTAAACAACTATTTTTAATGCATCTTACTTATGTTTTGTGCAAAATTAGTGTCATAGAATATTCATATCGATGTTTTAATTAGAAGATCATATAATAGGCATATTTAGGAGTAATAATGTTAATTTATAAGAAATTATGTGTAATTATGCGGCCCAAAATTTTGAAACACTCAAACAACTTGTTTCAATTTTTAAAGCCTCCTACTTATGTTTTGTGCAAAAATAGTGTTATAGAATGTTCATATTGAAGTGTTAATCAGATAATTTTTTAATAGGCATAATTAGGACTGATTATTTTAATTCTCACTAAATTATGTGTATTTATGGGGCCAAAATTTTTGAAACACTCAAATAACTTTTTCAAATAGTCGTTTCTAATGCATCTTACTTATGTTTTGGGAGAAAATAGTATCGTAGAATATTCATATCGAAATGTTAATTGAACAATCTTATAATAGGCCTAACTAGGAGTAATTATATTAATTTTCACGAAACTATGTGCGTATTTATGGGGTCAAAAAAAGCAAAGAACTTGTTTAAACAGCAGTTTTTAATGCATCTTACTTTTGTTTTGTGCCAAATTAGCGTCATAGAATACTCATATAGAAGTTTTAATTAGATAATCTTATAATAGGCATAATTAGGAGTAATTGTATTAATTTTCATGAAATTATATGCAGTTATGCGGCCAAAAGTTTGAAAAACTCAATTAACTAATTTAAACTGCTGTTTTTTAATGCATCATACTTATTTTTTGTGCAAACTTAGTGTCGTAGAATATTCATATCGGAGTATTAATTGGATAATCTTCTAATAGGCACAATCAGGAGTAATTATATTAATTTTCACGAAATTATAAGCAATGAGACAATAAATTTTGAAAATCTTAAACAACTTGTTTAAACGGCAGTTTCAGATGTATCTTATTTATGTTTTATGAAAGAAATACTATTATAGGATATTCATATTTGAGTTTAGAGTGGATAATTATATAATAGGCATAATTAGGAGTAATTATATTAATTTTCGCGATGTTATGTGTAGTTATGCTGCAAAAAAATTAAAAAAACTCAAACAACTTGTTTAAACAAAAATGCGTCTTACTTATTTCTTATGCAAAATTCGTGTTGTAGAATGTTCGTATCGAAGTGTTAATTGGATAATGTTCTAATAGGCATAATTAGGAGTAATTATATTAATTTTCATGAAATTTTGTGTCGTTATGAGGTAATAAATGTTAAAAATCTTAAACAACTTGTTTAAACGGCAATTTCTAATGTATCTTACTTATGTCTTATGAAAAATTAGTGTCCTCTGATATTCATATCGATGTTTTAATTTGACAATCTTATAATAGACATAGTAAGGCGCAATTATATTAATTCGCTCGAAATTATGCGCAGTTTTGATTCAGAAAATGTTGAAAACCTTAAACTACTTGTTTAAAAAACAGTTTCGAATGCATCTTACTTATATTTGTGCAAAATTAGCATTACAGAATATTCATATCTAAGTTTTAATTGGACAATCATATAATAGGCATAATTAGGAGTAATTATATCAATTCTCATGAAATTATATGTAGTTATGCACCCAACAAATTTTAAAAACTCAAACAACTTGTTTAAACAACCGTTTTTAATGCATCTTATTTATGTTGTGTGCAAAATTTGTGTCGTAGAATGTTCATATCGAAGTGTCGATTGGATAATCTACTAATAGGTATAATTAGGAGTAATTATATTAATTTTCACGAAATTATGTATAGTTATGAATCAGAAAATGTTAAAAAACTTAAACAACTTGTTTAAACAGCAGTCTCTAATATATCTTACTTATGTTTTATGAAAAGTTAGTGTCGTAGGATATTCATGTCGCGGTGCTAATTGAACAATCTTATAATAGGCATAATTACGAGTAATTATATCAATTTGCATGAAATTATGTATTCTTATGCGGCCAAATTTTTTGAAAAACACAAACAACTTGTTTAAACGGTCGTTTTTAATGCATCCTTCTTATGTCCCGTGCAAAATTAATGCCGTAGAATGTTCATATCGACCTGTTAATTGGCTAATATTTTAATGGGCGTAATTAGGAGTAATTATATTAATTTTTACGAAATTATGTGCAGTTATGAGGCCAAAAATGTTGAAAAACTTAACATTTTTAAATAGCAGTTTCTAACACATCTTAATTATGTTTTGGGGAAAAATAGTGCCCTAAAATATTCGTTTTGAAGTGTTAATTGAACAATCTTATAATAGGAACAATTATGAATAATTATATTAATTTACACCAAATTATGTGTAGTTACGCGGCCAAATTTTTTTATAAAGTAAAACAACTTGTTTAAACAGCAGCTTTTAACGCATCTTACTTATGTTTTGTGCAATATTAGGCTTATAGAATATTCATATCGAAGTTTTTGTTGGACAATTTTATAATTGGCGTAATTAGGAGTAATTATATTAATTTGGACGAAATTATATGTAGTTAAGCGGCCGAAAATTTTGAAAACCTCAAACAACTCGTTTAAACTGCATTTTTTATTGCATCTTACTTATGTTTTGCGCAAAATAAGCGTCATGGAATATTCATATCGAAGTTTTAATAGGACAATCTGATAATAGGCGTAACCACGAGTAATTATTTTAATTTGCACGAATTTTGTGCAGTTGCGCGGCCAAAAATTTTCATAAAGCCAAACAACTTGTTTAAACAACAGTTTTTTAACGCATCGTACTTATGTTTTGTGAAAAATTAGCATTATCGAATATTCATATCAAAGTTTTAAATGGACGGCTTTATAATAGGAGTAATTAGGAGTAGTTATATTAATTTTCACGAAATTATGTGTAGTTATGGGGGCGAAAATGTTGAAAACTCAAACAAAATTTTTAAATAGCACTTTCTAATGCATCTTACTTATGTTTTATGAGAAATTAGAATCGTAGAATATTCATATCAAAGTGTTAAGTGAAAAATCTTATAACAGACGTAATTAGGAGTAATTATATTAATTTATACGAAATTATGTGCAGTTATGCGGCCAAAAAATTTGGGAAGATCAAACAACTTGTTTAAACAGCTGTTTTTAATGCATCTTGCTTATGTTTTGTGCAAAATTAGTGTTGTGGAATATTCATATTGAAGTTTTAATTAAAGTATCTTACAATAGGCATATTGAAGTTTTAATTATATTAATTTATAAGAAATTATGTGTAGCTATGCTGCCAAAGTTTTTGAAAAACTCAAATAACATGTCTAAACAGCTGTTTTTAATGTATCTTACTTATGTTTTTGTGCAAAATTAGTGTTGTAGAATATTCATACTGAAGTTTTAATTAAAGAATCTCACAATAGGCATAATTAGAAGTAATTATATTAATTTATAAGAAATTATGTGTAGCTATGCTGCCGAAGTTTTTGAAAAACTCAAATAACTTGTTTAAACAGCTGTTTTTAATGCATCTTACTTATGTTTTGTGCAAAATTAGTGTTGTAGAATATTCATATCGAAGTTTTAATTAAAGAATCTTACAATAGGCATATTTAGGAATAATTATATTAATTTATAAGAAATTATGTGTAGCTATGCTGCCAATTTTTTTGAAAAACTCAAATAACTTGTTTAAACAACTATTTTTAATGCATCTTACTTATGTTTTGTGCAAAATTAGTGTCATAGAATATTCATATCGATGTTTTAATTAGAAGATCATATAATAGGCATATTTAGGAGTAATAATGTTAATTTATAAGAAATTATGTGTAATTATGCGGCCCAAAATTTTGAAACACTCAAACAACTTGTTTCAACAGCTGTTTTTAAAGCCTCCTACTTATGTTTTGTGCAAAAATAGTGTTATAGAATGTTCATATTGAAGTGTTAATCAGATAATTTTTTAATAGGCATAATTAGGACTGATTATTTTAATTCTCACTAAATTATGTGTATTTATGGGGCCAAAATTTTTTAAACACTCAAATAACTTTTTCAAATAGTCGTTTCTAATGCATCTTACTTATGTTTTGGGAGAAAATAGTATCGTAGAATATTCATATCGAAATGTTAATTGAACAATCTTATAATAGGCCTAACTAGGAGTAATTATATTAATTTTCACGAAACTATGTGCGTATTTATGGGGTCAAAAAAAGCAAAGAACTTGTTTAAACAGCAGTTTTTAATGCATCTTACTTTTGTTTTGTGCCAAATTAGCGTCATAGAATACTCATATAGAAGTTTTAATTAGATAATCTTATAATAGGCATAATTAGGAGTAATTGTATTAATTTTCATGAAATTATATGCAGTTATGCGGCCAAAAGTTTGAAAAACTCAATTAACTAATTTAAACTGCTGTTTTTTAATGCATCATACTTATTTTTTGTGCAAACTTAGTGTCGTAGAATATTCATATCGGAGTATTAATTGGATAATCTTCTAATAGGCACAATCAGGAGTAATTATATTAATTTTCACGAAATTATAAGCAATGAGACAATAAATTTTGAAAATCTTAAACAACTTGTTTAAACGGCAGTTTCAGATGTATCTTATTTATGTTTTATGAAAGAAATACTATTATAGGATATTCATATTTGAGTTTAGAGTGGATAATTATATAATAGGCATAATTAGGAGTAATTATATTAATTTTCGCGATGTTATGTGTAGTTATGCTGCAAAAAAATTAAAAAAACTCAAACAACTTGTTTAAACAAATGCGTCTTACTTATTTCTTATGCAAAATTCGTGTTGTAGAATGTTCGTATCGAAGTGTTAATTGGATAATGTTCTAATAGGCATAATTAGGAGTAATTATATTAATTTTCATGAAATTTTGTGTCGTTATGAGGTAATAAATGTTAAAAATCTTAAACAACTTGTTTAAACGGCAATTTCTAATGTATCTTACTTATGTCTTATGAAAAATTAGTGTCCTCTGATATTCATATCGATGTTTTAATTTGACAATCTTATAATAGACATAGTAAGGCGCAATTATATTAATTCGCTCGAAATTATGCGCAGTTTTGATTCAGAAAATGTTGAAAACCTTAAACTACTTGTTTAAAAAACAGTTTCGAATGCATCTTACTTATATTTGTGCAAAATTAGCATTACAGAATATTCATATCTAAGTTTTAATTGGACAATCATATAATAGGCATAATTAGGAGTAATTATATCAATTCTCATGAAATTATATGTAGTTATGCACCCAACAAATTTTAAAAACTCAAACAACTTGTTTAAACAACCGTTTTTAATGCATCTTATTTATGTTGTGTGCAAAATTTGTGTCGTAGAATGTTCATATCGAAGTGTCGATTGGATAATCTACTAATAGGTATAATTAGGAGTAATTATATTAATTTTCACGAAATTATGTATAGTTATGAATCAGAAAATGTTAAAAAACTTAAACAACTTGTTTAAACAGCAGTCTCTAATATATCTTACTTATGTTTTATGAAAAGTTAGTGTCGTAGGATATTCATGTCGCGGTGCTAATTGAACAATCTTATAATAGGCATAATTACGAGTAATTATATCAATTTGCATGAAATTATGTATTCTTATGCGGCCAAATTTTTTGAAAAACACAAACAACTTGTTTAAACGGTCGTTTTTAATGCATCCTTCTTATGTCCCGTGCAAAATTAATGCCGTAGAATGTTCATATCGACCTGTTAATTGGCTAATATTTTAATGGGCGTAATTAGGAGTAATTATATTAATTTTTACGAAATTATGTGCAGTTATGAGGCCAAAAATGTTGAAAAACTTAACATTTTTAAATAGCAGTTTCTAACACATCTTAATTATGTTTTGGGGAAAAATAGTGCCCTAAAATATTCGTTTTGAAGTGTTAATTGAACAATCTTATAATAGGAACAATTATGAATAATTATATTAATTTACACCAAATTATGTGTAGTTACGCGGCCAAATTTTTTTATAAAGTAAAACAACTTGTTTAAACAGCAGCTTTTAACGCATCTTACTTATGTTTTGTGCAATATTAGGCTTATAGAATATTCATATCGAAGTTTTTGTTGGACAATTTTATAATTGGCGTAATTAGGAGTAATTATATTAATTTGGACGAAATTATATGTAGTTAAGCGGCCGAAAATTTTGAAAACCTCAAACAACTCGTTTAAACTGCATTTTTTATTGCATCTTACTTATGTTTTGCGCAAAATAAGCGTCATGGAATATTCATATCGAAGTTTTAATAGGACAATCTGATAATAGGCGTAACCACGAGTAATTATTTTAATTTGCACGAATTTTGTGCAGTTGCGCGGCCAAAAATTTTCATAAAGCCAAACAACTTGTTTAAACAACAGTTTTTAACGCATCGTACTTATGTTTTGTGAAAAATTAGCATTATCGAATATTCATATCAAAGTTTTAAATGGACGGCTTTATAATAGGAGTAATTAGGAGTAGTTATATTAATTTTCACGAAATTATGTGTAGTTATGGGGGCGAAAATGTTGAAAACTCAAACAAAATTTTTAAATAGCACTTTCTAATGCATCTTACTTATGTTTTATGAGAAATTAGAATCGTAGAATATTCATATCAAAGTGTTAAGTGAAAAATCTTATAACAGACGTAATTAGGAGTAATTATATTAATTTATACGAAATTATGTGCAGTTATGCGGCCAAAAAATTTGGGAAGATCAAACAACTTGTTTAAACAGCTGTTTTTAATGCATCTTGCTTATGTTTTGTGCAAAATTAGTGTTGTGGAATATTCATATTGAAGTTTTAATTAAAGTATCTTACAATAGGCATATTTAGGAGTAATTATATTAATTTATAAGAAATTATGTGTAGCTATGCTGCCAAAGTTTTTGAAAAACTCAAATAACATGTCTAAACAGCTGTTTTTAATGTATCTTACTTATGTTTTTGTGCAAAATTAGTGTTGTAGAATATTCATACTGAAGTTTTAATTAAAGAATCTCACAATAGGCATAATTAGAAGTAATTATATTAATTTATAAGAAATTATGTGTAGCTATGCTGCCGAAGTTTTTGAAAAACTCAAATAACTTGTTTAAACAGCTGTTTTTAATGCATCTTACTTATGTTTTGTGCAAAATTAGTGTTGTAGAATATTCATATCGAAGTTTTAATTAAAGAATCTTACAATAGGCATATTTAGGAATAATTATATTAATTTATAAGAAATTATGTGTAGCTATGCTGCCAATTTTTTTGAAAAACTCAAATAACTTGTTTAAACAACTATTTTTAATGCATCTTACTTATGTTTTGTGCAAAATTAGTGTCATAGAATATTCATATCGATGTTTTAATTAGAAGATCATATAATAGGCATATTTAGGAGTAATAATGTTAATTTATAAGAAATTATGTGTAATTATGCGGCCCAAAATTTTGAAACACTCAAACAACTTGTTTCAACAGCTGTTTTTAAAGCCTCCTACTTATGTTTTGTGCAAAAATAGTGTTATAGAATGTTCATATTGAAGTGTTAATCAGATAATTTTTTAATAGGCATAATTAGGACTGATTATTTTAATTCTCACTAAATTATGTGTATTTATGGGGCCAAAATTTTGAAACACTCAAATAACTTTTTCAAATAGTCGTTTCTAATGCATCTTACTTATGTTTTGGGAGAAAATAGTATCGTAGAATATTCATATCGAAATGTTAATTGAACAATCTTATAATAGGCCTAACTAGGAGTAATTATATTAATTTTCACGAAACTATGTGCGTATTTATGGGGTCAAAAAAGCAAAGAACTTGTTTAAACAGCAGTTTTTAATGCATCTTACTTTTGTTTTGTGCCAAATTAGCGTCATAGAATACTCATATAGAAGTTTTAATTAGATAATCTTATAATAGGCATAATTAGGAGTAATTGTATTAATTTTCATGAAATTATATGCAGTTATGCGGCCAAAAGTTTGAAAAACTCAATTAACTAATTTAAACTGCTGTTTTTTAATGCATCATACTTATTTTTTGTGCAAACTTAGTGTCGTAGAATATTCATATCGGAGTATTAATTGGATAATCTTCTAATAGGCACAATCAGGAGTAATTATATTAATTTTCACGAAATTATAAGCAATGAGACAATAAATTTTGAAAATCTTAAACAACTTGTTTAAACGGCAGTTTCAGATGTATCTTATTTATGTTTTATGAAAGAAATACTATTATAGGATATTCATATTTGAGTTTAGAGTGGATAATTATATAATAGGCATAATTAGGAGTAATTATATTAATTTTCGCGATGTTATGTGTAGTTATGCTGCAAAAAAATTAAAAAAACTCAAACAACTTGTTTAAACAGCTGTTTTTAATGCGTCTTACTTATTTCTTATGCAAAATTCGTGTTGTAGAATGTTCGTATCGAAGTGTTAATTGGATAATGTTCTAATAGGCATAATTAGGAGTAATTATATTAATTTTCATGAAATTTTGTGTCGTTATGAGGTAATAAATGTTAAAAATCTTAAACAACTTGTTTAAACGGCAATTTCTAATGTATCTTACTTATGTCTTATGAAAAATTAGTGTCCTCTGATATTCATATCGATGTTTTAATTTGACAATCTTATAATAGACATAGTAAGGCGCAATTATATTAATTCGCTCGAAATTATGCGCAGTTTTGATTCAGAAAATGTTGAAAACCTTAAACTACTTGTTTAAAAAACAGTTTCGAATGCATCTTACTTATATTTGTGCAAAATTAGCATTACAGAATATTCATATCTAAGTTTTAATTGGACAATCATATAATAGGCATAATTAGGAGTAATTATATCAATTCTCATGAAATTATATGTAGTTATGCACCCAACAAATTTTAAAAACTCAAACAACTTGTTTAAACAACCGTTTTTAATGCATCTTATTTATGTTGTGTGCAAAATTTGTGTCGTAGAATGTTCATATCGAAGTGTCGATTGGATAATCTACTAATAGGTATAATTAGGAGTAATTATATTAATTTTCACGAAATTATGTATAGTTATGAATCAGAAAATGTTAAAAAACTTAAACAACTTGTTTAAACAGCAGTCTCTAATATATCTTACTTATGTTTTATGAAAAGTTAGTGTCGTAGGATATTCATGTCGCGGTGCTAATTGAACAATCTTATAATAGGCATAATTACGAGTAATTATATCAATTTGCATGAAATTATGTATTCTTATGCGGCCAAATTTTTTGAAAAACACAAACAACTTGTTTAAACGGTCATTTTTAATGCATCCTTCTTATGTCCCGTGCAAAATTAATGCCGTAGAATGTTCATATCGACCTGTTAATTGGCTAATATTTTAATGGGCGTAATTAGGAGTAATTATATTAATTTTTACGAAATTATGTGCAGTTATGAGGCCAAAAATGTTGAAAAACTTAATATTTTTAAATAGCGCTTTCTAACACATCTTAATTATGTTTTGGGGAAAAATAGTGCCCTAAAATATTCGTTTTGAAGTGTTAATTGAACAATCTTATAATAGGAACAATTATGAATAATTATATTAATTTACACCAAATTATGTGTAGTTACGCGGCCAAATTTTTTTATAAAGTAAAACAACTTGTTTAAACAGCAGCTTTTAACGCATCTTACTTATGTTTTGTGCAATATTAGGCTTATAGAATATTCATATCGAAGTTTTTGTTGGACAATTTTATAATTGGCGTAATTAGGAGTAATTATATTAATTTGGACGAAATTATATGTAGTTAAGCGGCCGAAAATTTTGAAAACCTCAAACAACTCGTTTAAACTGCATTTTTTATTGCATCTTACTTATGTTTTGCGCAAAATAAGCGTCATGGAATATTCATATCGAAGTTTTAATAGGACAATCTGATAATAGGCGTAACCACGAGTAATTATTTTAATTTGCACGAATTTTGTGCAGTTGCGCGCCCAAAAATTTTCATAAAGCCAAACAACTTGTTTGGTAGAGACACTGAGCTATAATTGAAATCTGAGATTAATTCAGAGAGGAAAATACGGTTTCCTTGGAAAATAAATTTTTAATTCAAGGAGGCAGGGGAAAAAATGGAATTAAAAAATACAGGAGTGATCATCATGAATTTAGGGATTTTTGGTGAAAATTTCATGATTTTTGGATAAGTGGAGCTATTAAAATAAATTTAGAGAAGATAAAACAGATTAAATGGATTAATCAAGGGCTGAGATTTGATCAAGATAACTCTGGGTGCAACTTGGGGACAACAATAGTCCTGGGTACAAATTGGGTGCAGAGAACAAAGGAAGTATAAAACAAAGGAAGAGAGAGGGTGTGCCACGTGGCGATCGATTGGGCCAGCCTCGGCCGCCGAGTGCCACGTGACAACCTCCCATTGGTCCATGTCGCAAGTGGGCCCCACCCGAGCACAAGTCACCCGACAGTGGGCCCCACCACAAGGCCACGTGGCATGCTATAATAGGGCCACCTCACTCGCCTATGCCACATGGCGTTACACTACGAGCCACCTCAAGAATTGTTAACTAGATCATTAATGCTAAAAGAGGAGTGTTTAACCTAGCAACCAATCATAACATGCCAACTCGGCTAAATTAACCCTAATCTGTAAATTAATCAACTAATAATCACCCCCGTGAGCCTAAGCACGAGGGACTTACAAGTAGGACCCCATTGTCAGGTTTATGAGTCAGAGGCGCATACCTATTCTGTGAACCAAGCTCACACAAATAAAAGACAGAATTTAAATTGAGTGAAAAATAAGAAAGGCACACCTGGCTCTTGCGCTTTATCTCCCTGGCGGTGGGTCCCATCACGCTGTGGCTCATGTGCGCCGAAGCCATCTCCCCCAGATGTGCCTTCTTCTTCCTTTCTTCCTCTTCTTCTCTTTCTTCCGCGCGACTAGCTGTGAGACGCCATGAATGAACAAGCCTGAAGTAGCAAGATTCTTCGAATTTCTTTAACAGAGAGATGTATAGTATCGATTAAAGCATGAAGAAGCCATGAATTTTGGAGATTATGAAAGGAACAAGGAGAATTAGTCTAAAACAGTTAGCAAGGTCAAAATTGGGACCAACCTCTACAAGTTTGAAAAGATGAAATTGATTGTGCAGTCAGCTTTCTCTCAATAAGGCGACACCGTGTAGATGTAAAGGCGGCACCTTCTGAAGCTTTGCAATAGTGTTCCACCAAATCACCAATCGGGTAAAAATGGTGAGCTCAAACTCAACAACAGGGTGTAGAGACAATGCAAAAGAGAAGCTGGATCACTTACTAGGACTAAGAGAAGGCTAAATAAGCTTGCAATTGAATGAATTGATGAAAAAGTGATGGTAATGATGGTTGAGTAAAAAAATCGGGCTCAAATGGAGAAATGGAAACCTCAAACTATGCAGAGGCTTTTATAGGGTCTAGGAGGGCTCTCTGGCGATTGCCAAGTGTGGAGAAGATTCTAGAACGATCCAAAAGGGAGTGAAGACCAGTCAACATGAGAGAGTGGCAAAGGAGTAAATAAGAAAATGTGTGTAATTAACTCAAAACGGCCTAACTGCCAAGGGTTGACTCAATTGAGTGATTAGGAAGCACAAGTGCATCCTGGCCATTGATTTAAACTGAATCAAGGATTGAGATTGAGTCTAAGCCGTTATCCAAGCATTAATCATCCAACCAATCACCATCTAGCAAAGCTTACACCTCTAGCTTATATAAACCCTCAGAATTGAAGAACAAGGGGGATGGAATCCTGACAATTAAGAGAGAGAGAGAGAGATACACTAGCAAAGAAGGAGAGAGAAGAAATTCAAAGGTGGAAGTTATCTCCAAGGCCGAAACTGAGATCAATTGATAGTAGAGCAAGCTTCAAGCTTAACTCTCTCAATTAGATTGAAATTGAACAACTCTTTGTGCATCTTCAATTGAATAAGGTAGGTGCAAGGTGAAGATTCTTGAATTGTCACAATGGTGTAAACTGAATTGATGAAGATGCAATTGCTATTAGAATTTTATGTTTGAATTTGTTTTCTTTGATTTCTCCTTTCTTTTGCTCTATGAACTCTTAGTTTTACTGTCATGAACTCGAAATTTCAATATAAAGCATTGTGAATGCTCAAAGATATCAAAGAGCCGAGTTTAAATATTCAATTTTCGATTCTTGAATCGGTTCTATATCTCTTCTTCCTCGTTCTTCTTGAGATAATGTACTTAGGAGGTTAAGACTGGTAGTAGGTCTCTTGTAGACCTCCCATTCTTCATTCAATTGATGGATTAGGCAACTCGTAGAAGGATTTCATCCTCCCAGTTCAGCCGATTAGGTTATCGTCGAAATTCAAATCGATATTTCTGTGTAGAGATTGAATTGATGATTTGAACATGGCAATATAACAATGTTATATGTATAGAAGAGGAGACATTGCCAAAATCAATCACAATTTGGTGTAAATTCAGTTGATTCAACTTGAATCGAATAGCATCAGTCGGTACCGAGATCGATTATTCAAGAAAACTAAGATTTAAATGAAATTGAGAACGAGTCCGGAGCGCAAAACATGAAAACGGGACCCAACGCCCCTGCACAAGTCGAAAACGAGTCCAGGATAGCAAAACATGAAAACGGGACCCCACGCCCTCGGTACCACCGAAAACGAGTCCGGGTGCACAAAACATGAAAACGGTACCCGACGCCCTCGGTCCCGCAGAAAACGAATTTTGGAGCGCAAAGCATCAAAACGGGACCCGACACCCTCGGTACCGCCGAAAATGAGTCCGGGTGCGCAAAACATGAAAAAGGGACCCGACGCACTCGACACCGCTCGAAAACGAGTCCGGAGCGCAAAAGATGAAAACGGGACCCGACGCCCTGCATGCGCCAAAAACGAGTCCGGCGTGCAAAATATGAAAACGGACCGGATGCCCCTGCCGTAAAAATGAGACCGGCACGAAAAACATGAAAACATGACCCAACGCCCCTGCACGTCGAAACGAGTCCGGCGCGCAAGACAAGAAAACGGGACCCGACGCCCTGCATCCGCAAAAAGAGTCGGGCACGCAAAACATGAAAATGGGACCCGACGCCTCGCACCGCCGAAAACGAGTCCGGCCGCGCAAAACAGGAAAATGGGACCCGACGCACTCGACACTGCTGAAAAGAAGTCCGGGTGCGCAAAATAGGAAAACAAGACCCGACGCCTTCGGTACCGCCGAAAACGAATTCGGGAGCGCAGAACATGAAAACGGGACCCGACGCGCTCAGTACCGCCGAAAACGAGTCCGGACGCGCAAAACACGAAAACTGGACTCGACGCCCTCGGTACCGTCGAAAACGAGTCTGGGCGCGCAAAACATGAAAACTCGACCTGACGCCCTCGACACCGCCGAAAATGAGTCCGGGAGCGCAAAACATGACAACGGGACCCGACACCCTCGGTACTACCGAAAATGAGTCCGGGCGCGCAAAACATGAAAACGGGACCCGACACCCTCGGTACAAGCGAAAACGATTCCGAGCGTGCAAAACATGAAAACGGGACCCGACGTCCTCGGTACCGCCGAAAATGAGCCCGGGTACGCAAAACATGAAAAAGGGACTCGACGCACTCGACATCGCTGAAAACGAGATCGGGAGCCCAAAACATAAAAACGGGACCCGACGCCCTCGGTACAGCCGAAAACGAGTCTGGGTGGGCAAAACATGAAAACGGGACTCGACGCCCTCGGTACAGCCGAAAACGAGTCCGGGCGCGCAAAACATGAAAATGGTACCTGACGCCCTCGGTCCCGCAGAAAATGAATTTTGGAGAGCAAAATATGAAAACGGGACCCGACGCCCTCGCTACCGCCGGAAATGAGTCCGGACCCGCTACAAATGAAAAAGGATCTCGACGCCCTCGATACCGACGAAAACGAGTCCGAGCGTGCAAAACATGAAAACGGGACCCGACGCACTCGACACTGCCGAAAACGAGTCTGGTAGCGCAAAACATGAAAACGGGACCCAACGCCCTCGGTACAGCCGAAAATGAGTCCAGGATAGCAAAACATGAAAACGGGACCCCACGCCCTCGGTACCACCGAAAACGAGTCCTAGTGCGCAAAACATGAAAACGGTACCCGACGCCCTCAGTCCCGCAGAACACGTATTTTTGAGCGCAAAGAATCAAAACGGGACTCGACGCCCCCGGTACCGCCGAAAATGAGTCAGGGTGCGCAAAACATGAAAAAGGGAACCGACGCACTCGACACCGCTGAAAACGAGTCCGGGAGCGCAAAAGATGAAAACGGGACCCGACACCCTCGGTACCGCCGAAAACAACTCCCGCGCGCAAAACATGAAAACGGGACCCAACGCCCTCGGTACCGTCGAAAACGAGTCCGGGCGCGCAAAATGAGAAAACGGGACCCGACGCCCCTGCACCGCTTGAAAACGAGTCCGGGCGCGCAAAATGAGAAAACGGGACCCGACGCCCTCGGTACAGCCGAAAATGAGTTCGGGCGCGCAAAATGAGAAAACGGGACCCGACGCCCTCGCTACCGCCGAAAATGAGTCCGGGCGCGCAAAAACAGGAAAATGGGACCCGACGCACTCGACACCGCTGAAAAGAAGTCCGGGTGCGCAAAATAGGAAAAATGAGACCCGATGCCTTCGGTACCGCCGAAAACGAGTTCGGGAGCGCAGAACATGAAAACGGGACCCGACGTGCTCGGTACCACCGAAAACTAGTCCGGACGCGCAAAACACGAAAACGGGACCCAACGCCCTCGGTACCGTCGAAAACGAGTCCGAGGGCGCAAAACAAGAAAACTGGACCCGACGCCCTCGGTACCGTCGAAAATGAGTCCGGGCGCGCAAAACATGAAAACTCGACTTAACGCACTCGACACCGCCGAAAATGAGTCCGGGAGCGCAAAACATGACAATGGGACCCGACACCCTTGGTACTACCGAAAATGAGTCCGGGAATGCAAAACATGAAAACGGGACCCGACGCCCTCGGTAACGTCGAAAATAATTCCGGGCGCGCAAAACATGAAAACGGGACCCGACGCCCTCGGTCCCGTAGAAAATGAATTTTGGCGCACAAAACATGAAAACGGGACCCGACGCGCTCGGTACCGTCGAAAACGAGTCCGGGGGTGCAAAACAAGAAAACAGGACCCGACGCCCTCGGTACCGTCGAAAACGAGTCCGGGCGTGCAAAACATGAAAACGGGACCTGACGCCTTTGGTGCCGTGAAAAATGAGTCCGGACGTGCAAAACATGAAAACGGGACTCGACGCCCTTGTTACTGCCGAAAATGACTCCCGCGCGCGCAAAACTTGAAAACGGGACCCGACGCCCTCGGTACCGTCGAAAATGAGTCCGGAGCGCAAGACAAGAACACGGCACCCGACGCCCTCGCTACCGCCGAAAAAGAGTCCGAGCGCGCAACACATGAAAACGGGACCCGACGCCCTTGGTACCGCCGAAAACGAGTCCGGCTGCGCAAAACAGGAAAATGGGACCCGACGCACTCGACACCGCTGGAAAAAAGTCCGGCTGCGCAAAATAGGAAAACGGGACCCGAGGCCTTCGGTACCGCCGGCAACGAGTTTGGGAGCGCAGAACATGGAAACGGGACCTGACGCGCTGGGTACCGTCGAAAACGAGTCCGGACGCGCAAAACACGAAAACAGGACACGAGGCCCTCGGAATCGTCGAAAACGAGTATGGGGGTGGAAAACAAGAAAACAGGACACGACGCCCTTGGTTCCGTCGAAAACTAGTCCGGGCGCGCAAAACATGAAAACTGGACATGACGCACTCAGCACCGCCGAAAACGAGTTCGGGAGCGCAAAACATGACAACGTGACCCGACACCCTCGATACTACCGAAAACAAGTCCAGGCGCGCAAAACATGAAAACGGGACCCGACGCCCTCGGTACCGTCGAAAATGATTCCGGGTGCGCAAAAGCGCGCAAAACATGAAAACGAGACCTGACGACCTCGGAACAGTCGAAAACCAGTCCGGGTGCGCAAAACATGAAAACTGGACCTGACGCACCCAGCACCGCCGAAAACGAGTCCGGGAGCGCAAAACTTGACAACGGGACCCGACGCCCTCGGTACCGCCGAAAATAATCCCGGGCGCGCAAAACATGAAAACGGGACCTGACGCCCTCGGTACCGCCGAAAATGATTCCGGGAGCGTAAAACATGAAAACGGGACCCGACGCCCTCGGTACCGTCGAAAACGAGTCCGGGAGCGCAAAACTTGTCAACGGGACCCGACGCCCTCGGTGCCGCCGAAAATGAGTCCGGGCGCTCAAAACATGAAAACGGGACCCGACGCCCTTGGTTCCGCGGAAAATGAGTCAGGGCGCGCAAAACATGAAAATGGGACCCGATGCTGTCGGTACCGCCGAAAACAAGTCCGGGCACACAAAACATTAAAACGGTACCCCGCGCCCTCGGTACCGCCGAAACAAGTCCGGGCGTGCAAAACATGACAACGAGACCCGACACACTCGACACCACCGAAAGCAAGTCTGAGAGCGCAAAATATGAAATCGGGATCCAACGCCCTCGGTACAGCCGAAAGAGAGTCCGGGCACGCAATATATGAAAACGGGACCCAACGCCCTCGGTGCCACCGAATACAATTCCAGACCCGCAAAACATGAAAATAGGACCCGACGCCCTCGGTACAGCCGAAAATGATTCCTAGAGCGCAAAACATGAAAAATGGACCCGACGCACTCGACCCCGCTGAAAACGAGTACGGGCGCGCAAAATAGAAAAACGGGACCCGACGCCCTCAGTACCGCCGAAAACGAGTGCAGGCGCGCAAGACATGAAAACGAGACCCGACGCCCTTGGTACCGTCGAAAACCAGTCCGAGCGCGCAAAACATGAAAACAGGACCTTACGCCCTCGGTACCATCGAAAACGAGTCCGGGCGCGCGAAACATTAAAGCTGGACATGACGCACTCGGCACCGCCGAAAACGAGTCCGGGAGCGCAAAACTTGTCAACGGGACCCGACGCCCTCGGTGCCGCCGAAAACGAGTCCGGGCGCAGAAAACATCAAAACGGGACACGACGCTCTCGCACCGCCGAAATGAGTACGGACCACAAAACATGAAAAAGGAACGCGACGCCCTCGTTACCACCGAAAACGAGTCCAAGCGCGCAAAACATGAAAACGGGACCTGACGCCCTCGGTACCGCCAAAAATTATTCCGGGAGCGCAAAACATGAAAAAGGGAGCCGACGCACTCGACACCGCTGAAAACGAGTCCGGGAGCGCAAAAGATGAAAACGGGAGCCGACGCCCTCGGTACAGCCAAAAAAGAGTCCGGGCGTGCAAAACATGAAAACGGGACCTGACGCCCGCGTGCCGTGAAAAATGAGTCCGGGCGTGCAAAACATGAAAACGGGACTCGACGCCCTCGTTACCGCCGAAAACGACTCCGGGCGCGCAAAACATTAAAACGGGACCCAACGCCCTCGGTACCGCCGAAAACGAGTCCGGACGCGCAAACCACGAAAACTGGACCCGACGCCCTCGGTACCGTCGAAAATGAGTCCGGGCGCGCAAAACATGAAAACTGGACCTGACGCACTCGGCACCGCCGAAAATGAGTCCGCGAGCGCAAAACATGACAACGGGACCCGACACCCTCGGTCCTGCCGAAAATGAGACCGGGCGCGCAAAACATGAAAACAGGACCTGACGCCCTCGCTACCGCCGAAAATGATTCCGGGAGCGCAAAACATGAAAAAGGGACCCGACGCACTTGACACCGCAGAAAACGAGTCTAGGCGTGCAAAACATGAAAACGGGACCCGACGCCCTCGGTACCGTCGAAAACGAGTCAGGGCGCGCAGGAGAAGAAAACGTGACCCGACGTCCTCGGTACCGTCGAAAACGAGTCTGGGGGCGCAAAACAAGAAAACATGACCCGACTTCCTCGGTACCGTCGAAAACGAGTCCGGACGCACAAAACATGAAAAAGGGACCCGACGCACTCGACGCCGCTGAAAACGAGAATAGAGCGCTCAACAAGAAAACGGACCCGACGCCCTCGCATGCCCGAAACGAGTCCGGTGGCAAAACATGAAAACGGGACCCGACGCTCTCGGTCCTGCCGAAAACGAGTTCGGGCACGCAAAACATGAAAATGGTACCCAACGCCCTTGGTACCGCCGAAAATGAGTCCAGGATAGCAAAATATGAAAACGGGACCCCACGCCCTCGGTAACACGGAAAACGAGTCCGGGTGCGCAAAACATGAAAACGGTATCCGATGCCCTCGGTCCCGCAGAAAACAAATTTTGGAGCGCAAAGCATCAAAACGGGACCCGACACCCTCGGTACCGCCGAAAATGAGTTCGGGTGCGCAAAACATGAAAAAGGGACCTGACGCACTCGACACCGCTGAAAACGAGTCCGGGAGCGCAAAAGATGAAAACGGGACCCGACGCCCTCGGTACCGCCAAAAACGAGTCCGGGCGTGCAAAACATGAAAACGGGACCAAATGCCCTCGGTGCCGTAAAAAATGAGACCGGGCACGAAAAACATGAAAACAGGACCCAACGCCCTCGGTACCGTCGAAAACGAGTCCGGGAGCGCAAGATAGGAAAACGGGACCTGACGCAATCGACACCGCTGAAAAGAAGTCCGGGTGCGCAAAAAAGGAAAACGGGACCCGACGCCTTCGGTACCGCCGAAAACGAGTTCGGGACCGTAGAACAGGACCCAACGCCCTGCACCGTCGAAACGAGTCGTGGCGTGCAAAACATGAAAACGGACCCGACGCCTTCTGCGTCGTGAAAATGAGTCCGGCGTGCAAAACATGAAAACGGGACTTGACGCCCTTACTTCACTGCAGAAACGACTCCCGCACGCAAAACATGAAAATGGGACCGGACGCCCCCGGTACCGTCGAAAACGAGTCCGGGCGCGCAAGACAAGAACACGGGACCCGACGCCCTCGGTACCGCCGAAAACGAGTCCGACTGCGCAAAATATGAAAATGGGACCCGACGCACTCGACACCGCTGAAAAAAAGTCCTGGTGCGCAAAATAGGAAAACGGGATCCGACGCCTTCGCTACCGCCGGCAATGAGTTTGGGAGCGCAGAACATGGAAACGGAACCTGACGCGCTTGGTACCGTCGAAAACGAGTCCGGACGCGCAAAACACGAAAATAGGACCCGAGGCCCTCGGAACCGTAAAAAACGAGTATGGGGCCGGAAAACAAGAAAACAGGACACAACGCCCTTGGTTCCGTCGAAAACGAGTCCGGGCGCGCAAAACATGAAAACTGGACCTGACGCACTCAGCACCGCTGAAAACGAGTTCGGGAGCGCAGACATGACGACGGGACCCGACACCCTTGATACTACCGAAAACGAGTCCGGGCGCGCGAAACATGAAAACGGGACCCGACGCCCTCGCACCGTCGAAAATGATTCCGGCGCGCAAAACATGAAAACGAGACCGACGCCCTCGAACGGTCGAAACCGGTCCGGTGCGCAAAACATGAAAATCGGACCCGACGCACCCAAGACCGCCGAAACGAGTCCGGAGCGCAAAACTTGACAACGGGACCCGACGCCTCTGCACCGCCGGAATGAGTCCGGGCGCACAAAACATGAAAACGGGACACGACGCTCTCGGTACCGCCGAAAATGAGTACGGACCTGCAAAACATGAAAAAGGAACGCGACGCCCTCATTACCGCCGAAAACGAGACCAAGCGCGCAAAACATGAAAACAGGGACCTGACGCCCTCGGTACCGCCAAAAATTATTCTGGGAGCGCAAAACATGAAAAAGGGACCCGACGCACTCGACACCGCTGAAAACGAGTCCGGGAGCGCAAAAGATGAAAACGGGAGCCGACGCCCTCGCTACCGCCAAAAAAGAGTACGGGCGTGCAAAACATGAAAACGGGACCTGACGCCTTCGGTGCCGTGAAAAATGAGTCCGGGCGTGCAAAAAATGAAAACGCGACTCGACGCACTCGTTACCGCCGAAAATGACTACGGGCGCGCAAAACATGAAAACGGGACCCGACGCCCTCGCTTCCGCCGAAAATGAGTCCGGACGCGCAAACCACGAAAACTGGACCCGACGCCCCTGCACCGTCGAAACGAGTCCGAGCGCGCAAAACATGAAAATCCGACTCGACGCACTCCGCACCGCCGAAAATGAGTCCGGAGCGCAAAACATGACAACGGACCCGACACCCTGCATCGCGAAAATGAGCCCGGGCGCGCAAAACATGAAAACAGGACCTGACAACCTCGGTACCGCCGAAAATGATTCCGGGAGCGCAAAACATGAAAAAGGGACCCGACGCACTTGACACCGCTGAAAACGAGTCCGGGCGGGCAAAACATGAAAACGGGACTTGATGCCCTCGTTACCGCCGAAAATGACTCCCGGTGTGGAAAACATGAAAACGGGACCCGACGCCCTCGATACCGTCGAAAACGAGTCCGGGCGCACCAGACAAGAAAACGGGACCCGACGTCCCTGCACCGCCGAAACGAGTCCGGCGCGCAAAACATGAAAACGGAACCGACGCCCTCGCACTGCCGTCGAAACGAGTCCGGCGCACAATACAAGAAAACTGGACCTCACGCACTCAGCACCGCCGAAAATGAGTCCGGGAGCGCAAAACATGACAACGGGACCCGACACCCTCGGTGCTACCGAAAACGAGTCCGAGCGCGCAAAACATGAAAATGGGACCCGACGCCCTCGGTACCGTCGAAAAAGATTCCGGGCGCGCAAAACATGAAAACGGGACCCGACGCCCTCGCTACCGCCGAAAATGAGACCGGGTACGCAAAACATGAAAAAGGGACACGACGCCCTCGGTCCCGTAGAAAATGAGTCCGGACCCGCTACACAAGAAAAAGGAACCCGACGCCCTCGGTACCGACGAAAACGATTACGAGTCCAGGAGCGCAAAAGATGAAAACGGGAGCCGACGCCCTCGATACCGCCAAAAACGAGTCCGGGCGTGCAAAACATGAAAACGGGACCTGACGCCCTCGTTGCCGTGAAAAATGAGTCCGGGCGTCAAAACATGAAAACGGGACTCGAGGGCGTCAGGTTCGCCGAAAGCGACTCCCGGCACGTAAAACATGAAAACGGGACCCGACGCCCTCGCTACCGTCGAAAACGAGTCCGGGCGCGCAAGACAAGAAAACGGGACCCGACGCCCTCGGTTCCGCCGAGAACAAGTCCGGGCGCGCAAAACATGAAAACGGGACTCGACGCCCTCGGTACCGCCGAAAACGAGTCCGACCGCGCAAAACAGGAAAATGGGACCCGACGTACTCGACACCGTTGAAAAAAAGTCCGAGTGCGCAAAATAGGAAAACGGGACCCGACGCCTTCAGTACCGCCGACAACGAGTTCGGGAGCGCAGAACATGAAAACGGGACCCGACGCGCTCGCTACCGCCGAAAATGAGTCCGAACGTGCAAAACACGAAAAAGGTACCCGACGCCCTCGGAACCGTCGAAAACGAGTTTGGGGGCGTAAAACAAGAAAACAGGACCCGACGTCCCCGGTAATGTCGAAAACGAGTCCGGGCGCTCAAAACATGAAAACTGGACCTGACGCACTCAGCACCGCCGAAAACGAGTCCGGGCGCGCAAAACATGAAAACGAGACTTGACGCCCTCGGTATAGTCGAAAACCAGTCCGGGTGCTAGAAACATGAAAACAGGACCCGACGCCCTCGCTACCGTCGAAAACGAGTCAGGGTGCGCAAAGCATGAAAACTGGAACTGACGCACCCGGCACCGCCGAAAACGAGTCCGGGAGCGCAAAACTTGACAACGGGACCCGACGCCCTCGGTATCGCCGAAAATGATTCCGGACCCGGAAAACATGAAAACGGGATCTGACGCCCACGATACCACCGAAAATGAGTCTGGGCGCACAAAACATGAAAACGGACCCGACGCCTCGCTACCGTCGAAAACGAGTCCGGAGCGCAAAACATGTCAACGGACCCGACGCCCCTGCAAGCCGCCGAAAACGAGTCCGGGCGCACAAACATGAAAACGGGACACGACGCCCCCGGTACCGCCGAAAACGAGTACGGACCCGCAAAACATGAAAAAGGAACGTGACGCCCTCGTTACCGCCGAAAACGAGTCCGAGCGCGCAAAACATGAAAACGGGACCTGACGCCCCCGGTACCGCCGAAAATGATTCCGGGAGCACAAATCAAGAAAAAGGGACTCGACGCACTCGACACCGCCGAAAACGAGTCCGGCGCGCAAAATAGAAAACGGACCCGACGCCTCGTATCGCCGAAAATGATTCCGACCCGCAAAAAACATGAAACGGACCGACGCCTCGCATCGCCGACAACGAGTCCGGCGCGCAAAACATGAAAAATCGGACTCGACGCACTCCGCACCGCCAAAAACGAGTTCGGAGCGCAATACATGACAACGGACCCGACACCCTGCACTACCGAAACGAGTCCGGCGCGCAAAACATGATAACAGTCCCGACGCCTCGCACCGTCGAAAACGAGTCCGAGCGAGCAAAACATGAAAATCGGACCGACGCACTCAAGACCGCCGAAATGAGTCCGGAGCGCAAAACACGACAACGGACCCGACACCCCTGATACCGAAACGAGTCCGGCGCGCAAAACATGAAAACGGGACCCGACGCCCCTGCACCGTCGAAAACGATTTCGCGCGCAAAATTGCGCAAAACATGAAAACGAGACCCGACGCCCCTGCATACCGAAAACAAGCCCGGGGCTAAAAACATGAAAACAGGACCCGACGCCCTGCATCGTCGAAAACGAGTCGTGGCGCGCAAGCTTGAAAACGGACTCGACGCACGGCACCGCCGAAACGAGTCCGGAGCGCAAAACTTGACAACGGACCCGACGCCCTCGCATCGCCGAAAATGATTCCGACCCGCAAACATGAAACGGACCGACGCCTCTGCACCGCCGAAACGAGTCCGGCGCGCAAAACATGAAAACGGACCCGACGCACTCCGCACCGCCAAAAACGAGTTCGGAGCGCAATACATGACAACGGACCCGACGCGCCTCGATTACCGAAACGAGTCCGGGCGCGCAAAACATGAAAACAGGTCCCGACGCCCTCGGTACCGTCGAAAACGAGTCCGAGCGAGCAAAACATGAAAACTGGACCAGACGCACTCAGCACCGCCGAAAATGAGTCCGGGAGCGCAAAACACGACAACGGGACCCGACACCCTCGGTACTACCGAAAACGAGTCCGGGCGCGCAAAACATGAAAACGGGACCCGACGCCCTCGGTACCGTCGAAAACGATTTCGGGCGCGCAAAATTGCGCAAAACATGAAAACGAGACCTGACGCCCTCGGTACAGTCGAAAACAAGCCCGGGTGCTAAAAACATGAAAACAGGACCCGACGCCCTCGGTACCGTCGAAAACGAGTCAGGGTGCGCAAAGCTTGAAAACTGGACCTGACGCACTCGGCACCGCCGAAAATCGAGTCCGGGAGCGCAAAACTTGACAACGGACCCGATGCCCTCGGTATCGTCGAAAATGATTCCGGACCCGGAAAAACATGAAAACGGGATCTGACGCCAACGGTACCACCGAAAATGAGTTCGGGCACACAAAACATGAAAACGGGACCCGACGCCCTTGCTACCGCCGAAAATGATTCCGGGAGCGCAAAACATGAAAAAGGGACCCGACACACTCGACACCGCCTTAAACGAGTCCGGGCGCGCAAAACAGGAAAACGGGACCCGACGCCCTCTGTGCCGCCGAAAATGAGGCCGTGCGCACGAAACATGAAAAAGGGACCCGACGCCCTCGGTACCGGCGAAACGAGCCCTGGAGCGCAAAACATGAAAATGGGACCCGACGCCGTCGGTACCGCCGAAAATAAGTCCGGGCTCACAAAACATGAAAACGGTACCCCACGCCCTCGGTAACGCCGAAAACAAGTCCGGGCGCGCAATACATTAAAAAGGGACCCGACGCACTCGACACCGCTGAAAACGGGTCCATGAGCGCAAAACATGACAACGAGACCCGACACACTCGACACCGCCGAAAACGGGACCCGACGCCCACGGTACAGCCGAAAATGATTCCGGGAGCGCAACACATTAAAAAGGGTCCCGACGCACTCGACCCCGCCGAAACGAGTACGAAATGCAAAACAGAAAACGGACCCGACGACCCTGCACCGCCGAAATGAGTCCAGGAGCGCAAAACGGGACCCGACGCGCTCGTTGCCGCCGAAATCGAGTGCGGGTGCGCAAAACAAGAAAACAGGACCTGACTCCCTCGGTACCGTCGAAAACGAGTCCGGGAGAGTAAAACTTGTCAACGGGATCCGACGCCCTCGGTGCCGCCGAAAACGAGTCCGGGCGCACAAAACATGAAAACGGGACCCGACGCGCTCGGTACCGCCGAAAACGAGTACGGAGCCGGAAAACATGAAAAACTAACGCGACCCCCTCGTCACCGCCGAAAATGTGTCCGAGCGCGCTAAACATGAAAACGGGACATGACGCCCTCGGTACCGCCGAAAATGATTCCGGGAGCGCAAAACATGAAAAATGGACCCGACGCACTCGACCCCACTGAAAACGAGTACGGGCACGCAAAACAGGAAAACGGTACCCGACGCCCTCGGTACCGCCGAAAACGAGTCCCTGAACGGAAAACATGAAAACGGGACCCGACGCTCTAGTTACCGCCGAAATCGAGTGCGGGCGCGCGTGACATGAAAACGAGACCCGACGCAAAACATGAAAACAGGACCTGATGCCCTCGGTACCGTCAAAAACGAGTCCGGGAGCGCAAAACATGTCAACGGGACCCGACGCCCTTCTGCGCGCCGCCGAAACGAGTCCGGCGCACAAAACATGAAAACGGACGCGATGCCCCCGCACGCCGAAACGAGCCCGGGCGCGCAAAACATGAAAATGGGACCCGACGCCGTCGGTACCGTCGAAAACAAGTCCGGCCTCACAAAACATGAAAACGGTACCCCACGCCCTTGGTAACGCCGAAAATAAGTCCGGGCGCGCAAAACATTAAAAAGGGACCCGACGCACTCGACACCGCTGAAAACGGGTCCATTAGCGCAAAACATGACAACGAGACCCGACACACTCGACACCGCCGAAAACAAGTCCTCGAGCACAAAATATGAAAACGGGACCCGACGCCTCCGGTACAGCCGAAAATGATTCCGGGAGCGCAAAACATGAAAGAGGGACCCGACGCACTCGACCCCGCTGAAAACGAGTACGGAAACGCAAAACAGGAAAACGGGACCCGACGCCCTCGGTACCGCCGAAATCGAGTGCGGGCGCGCGAGACATGAAAACGAGACCCTACGCCCTCTGTGCCACCGAATAAAATTCCGGACCCGCAAAACATGAAAGCTGGACATGACGCCCTCGGTACGGCCGTAAACGAGTCCGGACCCGCGAAACATGAAAAAGGAACGCGACGCCCTCAGTACCGCCGAAAACGAGTCCGAGCGCGCAAAACATGAAAACGGGACCTAACGCCTTGGTACCGCCGAAAATGATTCTGGGAGCGCAAAACATGAAAAAGGGACCCGACACACTCGACACCACAGAAAATGAGTCTGGGCGCGCAAAACAGGAATACAGGACCCGACGCCCTCGGTGCCACCGAAAACGAGTCCGAGAGCGCAAAACATGAAAACAGACTTAACGCGCTCGTATCGCCGAAATCGAGTGCGAGCGCGCAAAAAATGAAAACGAGACCCGACGCCCTGCACCGCCGAAAATGATTCCGACCCGAAAAACATGAAAACGGACCCGACGCACACGTACGAACGACGAAACGAGTCCGGCACACAAAACATGAAAACAGACCCGACGCCCGCTACCGCCGAAACGATTCCTGACCCGCAAAACATGAAAACGAGACCTGACGCCCCCGGTACCGTTGAAAATGAGCCCGGGCGCGCAAAACATGAAAACGGGACCTGACGCCCTCGGAACCGCCGAAAATGATTTCGGGTGCGCAAAACATGAAAAAGGGACCCAACGCACTCGACACCGCCGAAAACGAGTCCGGGCGCGCAAAATAGGAAAACGGGACCCGACGCCCTCGATACCGCCGAAAACGAGTCTAGGAGCACAAAACATGAAAATGGGTCCCGACGCGCTCGTTACCGCCGAAATCGAGTGCGGGCGCGCAAGGCTTGAAAACGAGACCCGACGCCCTCGCACCATCGAAAAACAAATCCGAGCGCGCAAAACATTAAAACAGACCCGACGCCTCTGCACCGTCGAAACGAGTCCGGCGCGCAAAACATGAAAAAGGGACCGACGCCTCGATACCCGAAAAAGAGTCCGGGAGCGCAAAACTTGTCAATGGGACCCGACGCCCTCGGTGCCGCCGAAAAAGAGTCCGGGCGCGCAGAACATTAAAATAGTACCCGACGCCCTCGCTACCGCCGAAAATGAGTTCGGGCGCGCACAACATGAAAATGGGACTCGACGTCGTCGCTACCGCCGAAAATAAGTCCGGGCTCACAAAACATGAAAACGAGACCCCACGCCCTCGGTACCGCCAAAAATAAGTCCGGGCGCGCAAAACATTAAAATGGGACCCGACGCACTCGAAACCGCAAAACATGAAAACTGGACCTGACGCACTTGGCACCGCCGAAAACGAGTTCGGGAGCGCAAAACATGTCAACGGGACCCGACGCCCTCGGTGCCGCCGAAAATGAGTCCGGGCGCACAAAACATGAAAATGGGACCTGACGCCCTCGGTAACGCCGAAAACGTTTCCGGACCTGCAAAACATTAAAACGAGACCCGACGCCCTCGGTACCTCCGAAAACGAGTCCGGGCGCGCAAAACATGAAAACGGGACTCGACGCCCTCGCACGCCTCGAAACAAGACCGGAGCGCAAAACTTGTCAACGGGACCCGACGCCCTGATGCCGCCGAAACGAGTCCGTGCGCACAAAACAAGAAAACGGACCGACGCCCACGCATCGCCGAAAAACGAGTCCGGTGCACAAAACATGAAAACAGACCCGACGCCCTCGCTACCGCCGAAAACGATTCCTGACCCGCAAAACATGAAAACGAGACCTGACGCCCTCGGTAGCGCCGAAAATGAGGCCGGGCGCGCAAAACATGAAAACGGGACCTGACGCACTCGGAACCGTCGAAAATGAGTCCGGGAGCGCAAAACTTGTCAACGGGACCCGACGCCCTCGGTGCCGCCGAAAATGAGTCCGGCGCACAAAACATGAAAACGGGACCCCACGCCCTGCACCGCCGAAACGAGCCCGGCGCGCAAAACAGAAAATGGGACCCGACGTCGTCTCGTATCGCCGAAACAAGTCCGGCTCACAAAACATGAAAACGGTACGCCACGCCTCGCAACGCCGAAAACAAGTCCGGCGCGCAAAACATGAAAAAGGGACCCGACGCACTCGACACCGTCGAAACGGTCCATGAGCGCAAAACATGACAACGAGACACAACACACTCGACACCGCCGAAAACAAGTTCGGGAGCGCAAAATATTAAAACAGATCCGACGCCCGCATGACACCGAAAAAGAGTCCGACGCGCAAAACATGAAAACGGACCCGACGCCCTCGAACACCCGAAATGATTCCGGAGCGCAAAACATGAAAAAGGGACCCGACGCACTCGACACCGCTGAAAACGAGTCGTGGCTCGTAAAACAGAAAACGGACCCGACGCTCTCGTTACCACCGAAATCGAGCGCGGCGCGCAAGACATGAAAACGAGACCTAACGCCCCGCATCGTCGAAAACCGTCCGAGCGCGCAAAACATGAAAACAAGACCCGACACCCCGGATCGTCGAATACGAGTCCGGGCGCAAAACATGAAAACTAGACTCGACGCACTTCTCAAGACCGCCGAATATGAGTCAACGGACCCGACGCCCCTGCATCGTCGAAAACGATTCCGGCGCACAAAACATGAAAACGGACCCGACGCTTCTGCATCGCCGAAACGATTTCGGCGCGCAAACATGAAAATGGGACCCGACGCCGTCGCATCGCCGAAAACAAGTCCGGCTCACAAAACAAGAAAACGGGACCCCACGCCCTCGGTACTACCGAAAACAAGTCCGGGCGTACAAAACATTAAAAAGGGACCCGACGCACTCGACACCGCTGAAAACGGGTCCAGGAGCGCAAAACATGACAACGAGACCTGACACACTCGACACCGCCGAAAATAATTCCGGAAGCGCAAAATATGAAAACGGGATCCGACGCCCTCGGTACAGCCAAAAAAGAGTCCGGGCGCGCAAAACATGAAAATAGGACCCAACGCCCTCGGTGCCACCGAATACAATTCCGGAACCATAAAACATGAAAACGGACCCGACGCCCTCAGACCCGAAACGAGTCCGAGCGCGTAAAACATGAAAACGGACCCGACGCCTCGATACCGCCGAAAACGACCCGACCCGCGAAACATCAAAAGGAACGCGACGCCCTGCATCGCCGCCGAAAATGAGTACGAGCGCACAAAACATGAAAACGAGACCCGACGCCCCTGCACCGTCAAAAACGAGTCTGGGCGCGCAAAACATGAAAAACGGAATCGACGCACTTCGCACCGCCGAAACGAGTCCGGAGCGCAAAACTTGACAACATGACACGACGCCCTGCATCCGCCGAAATGATTCCGACCCGCAAAACATGAAAACGGACCCGACGCTCACGCACGGCGAAAAACGAGTCTGGGCGCACAAAACATGAAAACGGGACCCGACGCCCTCGCTACCGCCGAAAACAATTCCGGACCCGCAAAACATGAAAACGAGACCCGATGCCCTCGGTACCGCCGAAAATGAGCCCGGGCGCGCAAAACATGAAAACGGACCCGACGACTCCTGCACCGCCGAAAATGATTCCGGAGCGCAAAACATGAAAAAGGGACCCGACGCACTCGACACCGCCGAAAATGAGTCCGGCGCGCAAAACAGAAAACGGACCCGACGCCCTCGTGCATCCGAAACGTGTCCCGAGCGCAAAACATAAAAACGGACCCCACGCCCTCGTTACACGGCGAAATCGAGTGGGCGCGCAAGATATGATAACGAGACTCGACGCCTCGATACCGTCGAAAACCGAAACCGAGCGCGCAAAACATGAAAATAGGACCCGACGCCCTCGGTACCGTCGAAAACGAGTCCGGGCGCACAAAACATGAAAAACGGACTCGACGCACTTGGCACCGCCGAAAACGAGTTCGGAGCGCAAAACTTGTCAACGAGACCCGACACCCTGCCGACGAAAATGAGTACGGCGCACAAAACATGAAAACGGACTCGACGCCCTCTGCATCGCCGAAACGAGTCCCGGCGCGCAAAACATTAAAATTAGACCCGACGCACTCGACACCGCCGAAAACGGTCAAGGAGCGAAAAACATGACAACGAGATCCGACACACTCGACACCGCCGAAACAAGTCCGTAGCGCAAAAAATGAAAACGGATCCGACGCCCGTGTACATCCGAACAAGAGTCCGCGCGCGCAAAAAAAAAAAAAAACGGACCCGACGCCTTCGGTGCACCGAATACAATTCCCGACCCGCAAAACATGAAAACGGACCGACGCCCTCTGCATCGTCGAAATCCAAATCCGAGCGCGCAAAACATGAAAACAGACCTTACGCCCTCGTTACGCCGAAACGAATCCGACCCGCGAAACATGAACACAGGAAGTTACGCCCTCGATACCGCCGAAAACGAGTCCTAGCGCGCAAAACATGAAAACGGGACCAGACGCCCTCGGTACCGCCGAAAATGATTCTAGGAGCGCAAAACATGAAACTGGGACCCGACGCATTCCACACCGCTGAAAATGAGTCAGCGCGCGCAATACAGGAAAACCGGACCCGACGCCCTCGGTACCGCCGAAAACGAGTCTGAGAGCGCAAAACATGAAAACGGGACCTGACGCGCTCGGTACCGCCGAAAACGATTCCGGTTGCGCAAAACTTGACAACGGACTCGACGCCCTCGCACCGTCGAAAACGAGTCCGGCACACAAAATATGAAAACGGGACCTGACGCCCACGGCATCGTTGAAAACGAGTCCGCACACAACACATGAAAACGGGACCCGACGCCCTCGCTACCGCCAAAAATGATTCCGGACCCGCAAAACATGAAAACGAGACTAGAAGCCCCCGTATCGCCGAAAATGAGCCCGGCGCGCTAAACACGAGAACGAGACCCGACGCTCTCGCACCGCCGAAAATGATTCCGGGAGCGCAAAACATGAAAAAGGGACCCGACGCACTCGAAACCGCTGAAAACGAGTCCGTCACGCAAAACAGGACCTAGGTACCGCCGAAAACGAGTCCAGGAGCGCAAAACATGAAAAAGGGACCCGACGCGCATGTTACATCCGAAATGGAGTGCGGGCGCGCAAGACATGAAAACGAGACCGACGCCCCCGGTACCATCGAAATCCAGTCCGAGCGCGCAAAACATGAAAACATGACCCGACGCCCCGATGCACCGTCGAAACGAGTCCGGCGCGCAAAACATGAACACCGGAAATGACGCACTCGGCACCGCCGAAAACGAGTCCGGGAGCGCAAAACTTGTCAACGGGACCCGACGCCCTCGGTACCGCCGAAAACGATTTCGGGCGCACAAAATATGAAAACGGGACTCGACGCCTCTCGTACCGCCGAAACAAGTCCGGCGCGCAAAACTTGAAAATGGGACCCGACACCGTCGCTACCGCCGAAAACAAATCCGGGCTCACAAAACATGAAAACGGGACCCCACGCCCTCTGTACCGCCGAAAACAAGTCCGGGCGCGCAAAACATAAAAAAGGGACCCGACTTACTCGACACCGCCGAAAACAAGTCCGGCGCGTAGAAACAGAAAACGGGACCCGACGCCTCGCATCGCCCAAAACGAGTCCAGGAGCGCAAAACAAGAAAACGGACCCGACATGCTCGTTACCGCCGAAATCGATTGCGGCGCGCAAGACATGAAAACGATCATGACGCCTCTGCACCGTCGAAACCGCCTAAGCGCGCAAAACATGAAAAAGGAATTCGGACCACGAAACATGAAAACAGACCTTACGCCCCGCACCACCAAATACAATTCCGGACCCGCAAAATATGAAAACGGACCCGACGCCTCGCACTGCGTCGAAATCCAGTCCGAGCGCGCAAAACATGAAAACAGACCTTATGCCCCCATTACGGCGAAAATGAATTCGGACCCGCGAAACATGAAAACAGACCTACACCCTCGTAATGCCGAAACGAGTCCTAGCGCGCAAAACATGTCAACGGACCCGACGCCCTTAGTACCGCCGAAACGATTCCGACCCGCAAAACTTGAAAACGGACATGACGCCGTTTGCCGCTAAAAACAATTCCGACCCACAAAACATGAAAACGGAACCCGACGCCCCTCAGACCGCCGAAACGAGTCCGACCCGCAAAACATGAAAAAGGAACGCGACGCCCTCGTTACCGCCGAAAATGTGTCCGAGCGCGTAAAACAGAAAACGGACCCGACGCCCCGCACCGCCAAAATGAGTCCGTAAGCGCAAAACAAGAAAACGGACCCGACACGCTCGTTACCGCCGAAATCGAGTGCGGGCGCGCAAGACATGAAAACGAGACATGACGCCCTCGGTACCGTCGAAAACCAGTCCGAGCGCGCAAAACATGAAAACAGGACCCGACGCCCTCGCACCGTCGAAAACGAGTCCGGGCGCGCAAAACAAGAAAATCGAACTCGACGCACTCTCAGACCGCCGAAACGAGTCCGAGAGCGCAAAACTTGTCAACGGGACCCGACGCCCTCCGTACCGCCGAAAACGACTTCGGGCGCACAAAACATGAAAACGGGACCCGACGCCCTCGCTACCGCCGAAAATGATTCCGACGCAAAACATGAAAATGAGACCCGTCGCCTCTGCATCGCCGAAATGAGCCCGGCGCGCAAAACATGAAAACGGACCCGACGCCTCTGCATCGCCGAAAATGATACGGGGAGCGCAAAACATGAAAAAGGGACACGACGCACTCGACGCCGCTAAAAACGAGTCCGGGCGCGCAAAACAGGAAAACGGGTCCCGACGCCTTCAGTACCACCGAAAACGAGTCCCGGAGCGCAAAACATGAAAACGGGACCCGACACGCTCGTTACCGGCGAAATCGAGTGCGAGCACGCAAGACATGAAAACGAGACCCAACGCCCTCGGTACCATCGAAAACCAGTCCGAGCGCGCAAAACATGAAAACAGGACCTGACGCCCACGATACCGTCGAAAACGAGTCCGGGCGCGCAAAACATGAAAACTGGATCTGACGCACTCGGCACCGCCGAAAAAAAGTCCGGGAGCGCAAAACTTGTCAACGGGTCATGACGCCCTCGGTACCGCCGAAAACGAGTCCTGGCGCACAAAACATTGAAATGGGACCCTCCGCCGTCGGTACCGCCGAAAACAAGTCCGGGGACACAAAACATGAAAACGGGACCCCACGCCCTCGGTACCGTCGAAAATAAGTCCGGGCGTGCAAAACATTAAAAAGGGACACGACGCACACGACACCGCTGAAAACGGTCGAGGAGCGCAAAACATGACAATGAGATCCGACATTCTCGACACCGCGGAAAATAAGTCCGGGAGCGCAAAATATGGAAACGGGATCCGACAACCCCGGTACATCCGAAAAAGAGTCCGGGCGCGCAAAACATAGAAACGGGACCCGACACCCTCGGTTCCACCGAATACAATTCCGGACCCGCGAAAGATGAAAACGGGACCCGACGCCCTCGGTACAGCCGAAAATGAGTCCGGGCGCGCAAAACATGAAAACAGGGCCTTACGCCCTCGATACCGCCGAAAACGAATTCGGACCCGCGAAACATGAAAAAGGAACGCGATGCCCTCGATACCGCCGAAAACAAGTCTGAGCGCGCAAAACATGGAAACGGGACCTGACGCCCTCGGTACCGCCGAAAATGATTCTGGTAGCACAAAACATGAAAAAGGGACCCGACGCACTCGACACCGCTGAAAATGAGTCAGGGCGCGCAATGTAGGAAAAGTGGGACCCAACGCCCCATGCATCGCCGAAACGAGTCCGGGAGCGCAAAACATGAAAACGAGACCCGACGCGCTCGTTACCGCCGAAAATGAATTCGGACCCGCGAAACATGAAAAAGGAACGCGACGCCCACGGTATCGCCGAAACCGGGTCCGAGCGCGCAAAACATGAAAACAGGACCTTACGCCTCGATATCGCCGAAACGAATTCGGACCCGCGAAACATGAAAAAGAACGCGAGGCCCTCGCACGCGCCAAAACGAGTCCGAGGGCGCAAAACATGAAAACGGAACCGACGCCCTCGATGCACGCCGAAATGATTCTCGGGAGCGCAAAACATGAAAAAGGGACCCGACGCACTCCACACCGCTGAAAATGAGTCACGGCGGGCAATACAGAAAAACTGGACCCGACGCCCTTGGTACAGCCGAAAATGAGTCCGAGAGCGCAAAACATGAAAGCGGGACCTGACGCGCTCGACGCCACCGAAAATGAGATTGGGAGCGCAAAATTTGACAACGGGACTCGACGCCCCGCATCGCCGAAAATGATTCCGACTCGCAAAACATGAAAACGGACCCGACGCCACCGTATCGCGGAAACGAGTCCGCCGCACAAACCTTGAAAACGGGACCCGACGCCTCGATACCGCCGAAAATGATTCCGGATCCGCAAAACATGAAAACGAGACCAGACGCCCTCGGTACCGCCGAAAATGAGCCCGGGCGCGCTAAACATGAGAACGAGACCTGACGCCCTCAGTACCGCCGAAAATGATTCTGAGAGCGCAAAACATGAAAAAGGGACCCGACACACACGACACCGCTGAAAACGAGTCCGGGCGCGCAAAATAGGACCTCGGTACAGCCGAAATTGAGTGCGGGCGATCAAGACATGAAAACGAGACCCGACGCCCTTGGTACCGTCGAAAACCAGTCCGAGCGCGCAAAACATGAAAACAGGACCTCGGTACCGCCGAAAACGAGTCCGAGCGCACAAAACGAGTCCGAGCGCACAAAATATGATAACGGGACCTGACGCGCTCGGTACCACCGAAATCCAGTGTGGCGCGCAAAAGATGAAAACGAGACCTGATGCCCACGCTACCGTCAAAAATGAGTCGGGGTGCGCAAAACATGAAAACTGGACCTGACGCATTAGGCACCACCGAAAACGAGTCCGGGAGCGCAAATCCTGACAACGGGACCCGACGCCCTCGGTACCACCGAAAATGATTCCGAACCCGCAAAACATGAAAACGGAACCTGACGCCACTCGCATCGCCGAAACGAGTCCGGGCGCACAAAACTTGAAAACGTGTCCTGACGCCCTCGGTACCGTCGAAAATGATTCCGGACCCGCAAAACATGAAAACGAGACCTGACGCCCTCAATACCGCCGAAAATGAACCCGCGCGCGCAAAACATGAAAACGAGACATGACGCCCTCGGTACCGTCGAAAATGAATCCGGACCCGCAAAACATGAAACGGGGCCGGACGCCCTGTAACGCAGAACGACTCCGGCGCATAAATCCAATTGTAAAGCGATACAACCGAACCGAACTGCAATCAAAATCAAGAACCAAAAGCAAGACAAGAACCCAAGATAAGTCACGAGGTTGCACCTCAAATTTTCAAGCAATCAAGCAACTACACAACACAACCACACAAACAAAAGCACAAGAGCATGCACGACCACCAAGGAAAACAAAAGCATGGGGCTCACCCCAACTCAACAGATGGCCCACACGCCGACAAATGAAAGGGGTTACTGTAATGATAGCGGTGCCAGTTGCTGCAGACTGAGGGCGTCGACCAAGGTTAGCCAGTTTGAGAGTGGAGCAGTGGTGAGCGGTGAGGGCGGACTGCTCCTCTCGCGAGCGAGCGGAACTAGAGATGGGTAAATTAAACCGGGGCGTAAAAGGGCGGAAAAGGGACAGGAGCGAAGGGATAGGAGAGAAAAAAAGGGGCGGCGATAAATACAGAACGATGAGGGTTGCGTGAGGGCGGACAGAGGGAGAGAACAGAGAGAGAGAGAGAGAGAGAGATAGACGGAGGGAGAGAGAGAGTATTAAATGTGGGTTTAAATGAAGAGAGAGAGAGGGTGAGAGAGAGAGTGAGTGGATAATAAATAGGAGAGAGAGAAAAAATGGATGCTTGATGATTTTCTGTGGCACATCAGTATAGCGCCTGGTGTGGTGTGGTCATAGGTGTGATGGGTCATTTTCTGCGGGAAATTAAAGTCTTAAGATCTGATTTATTTTGACTTAGTTCGTATTATTGTTCCCATTTGGTTAATATTATTGTATTATTTCATCTTATTTAGTTTCTAGTTTGATTGATCTAGTATTTGTTTCAAATTTATGTTTTATTTTCTTTTATTTAGTTATTAGTCAAATGATTTTAGTTTATTTAAAAATTTGGTTTTCATTTACTAATTTACGCAAGTCATCATTTACTGATATTATTATTGTTAGTATTATTATTATTGTTAGTATTATTATTAGCTTTATTTATTTATTTGTTTATGTATATATATATTTCTTTAATTATCGGTTTACGTTATTAATTAATTGGTGTTACGTCATTTTAAATTTTTTAACTTAATTATCATTGTTATCTTTCAAATTAAATTTCATGGTTTGACATTTCACCCCCCCTTAAAATAAGTTTCGTCCTCGAAACAAACAACCTTGATTGACTAGTTATTCTTATGCTAACTTAGTTATAGTTGAAATAAATCTTGAATATATATGGGATTTAATTATTTGACGCTTACATTAAGGTTTCATTTATTTTTATTTATTGGTTTTAACTATTGATGGTTAACTTAACAAATTTAAGCTCTTTCAATTTTTGATTAATGAATTTAAATTCAAAAATTCTTGATGAGTCCTTTATGTTGCATTTACTTCAATTATTGATGCATTATTATAATTATGCCTTATTTAGATTATCGTGTCTGAATATTACGACATACATTAGCTTCTATTTTTAATTATTTTGACGTAATTGTCAATTAATAATATATATACATATCCTTTTATATATAGATATTAATTTCAATTTATATATATATTTATTTATATATATATATATCTTTACTTATTTATTCATTCCCTTATTTATTTATTTTATTATTATTATATATATATATATATTATTTTATATATATTTATATATATATATATATTTATATATATATATATATATTTTTACAAGGATTGTCGCTACTCGATTTAAACAAGATCGGATACTAACGGAGATATAAACCAAGCGTAAACTCCTTGTGCGACCCTTTTTCGCGCGCTCCGCACCGCCGCCGGGCGATGGGTTGCGGAAGAAGGACACGGAGATCCCTCCCGAGCGTGCATCCGCTGGGTGTCGGCCGATTCTCGCCGTTTAGAGAGATTTGGATGCACATTCGTGGGGTTTTTTAGTGATTATGAGTTCTTGTAGATTCCGGCGGGCGCAAGCCCCCACCGTTAATTACCCCGGGCTACTAACCTCGAGGCACCTCTCGGATCTTTGAAAGAGAGAAGCAAATAGTATAGTTAAAAGATGGTCAAGTGGTCGTCTAAGTTCATAAAAAGGGGTAAAAAGGGGTCTACTAAGACGAACCTACAAACAGACGGCTCAATCTATGGAAGAAAACCTACAAACAGACGGCTTTGTCCTATGGAAGACGAACCTACAAACAGACGGCTCATTTATGCCACCTCGAGATGTAACCTTACCTACGCACTCAGTGTCAATCTCTTTAGAGGGGCTTGAGGTGAGTCTACATACGTAACGACTCGACCTCCGTTGATCTAGAAGATAAACCTACAAACAGACGGCTCAATCTTAACTAGTCAACAACCAATCACACAAAATACAACTCGAAGCGCCGAGCCGGCTGATCTCGAGGTTGGTGAATCGGAGAAGGGTGGATATGGCCCACGTATTTCTTCTCACCGATCTTCTAGATCATGAATTCGAAGCACTAAGCCGATTCATAAACCTAGGAAACACAATTACACACAATGTCAAACCCGAAGCGCCGAGCCGCTTAACATCGAGGCATGTGTTAGTGAAGGAACCTACCTACGTAACGGTTCACATTCATCGCTTTGTGGATGAATCTACCTACGTAACGATTCAATCTCACAGCCTCGAAATGAGCCAGAGACGAACTCATCGACGGATGAGTTCACTTGCTAGCTCAAATGGTCATGAATTACTTGTTCATGACACCGAGTCATCAAGATGTCACTTCGCTCGACATCGTAATGTTCTTCTTCTTCAAGGTCGACATATCTCTCCATGCCGATGTTGTAGCTTTAGTCATTCTTCAAATATCGTCAAGATGTTCTTGTCTCGACTAATCATTCTATATGTTGCATTACTTGTGCAAAATTACTATGTTGCCCTACATCCCTCAGTGAGTGTATTCAATCATGAGTTACTTGCTCATGGCAAATGGTCATTAAGATGTCACCTATCTAGGACATCGTAATGTTCTTCTTCTTCGTAGTTGACATACATCTCCATGTTAATATCGTAGCTCGATTATTCTTCATCAAACATCAAGATGTTCCCGCTCTTGACACATTCCCTTATGTTGCTATCAAAGCCTTATCATCCTACGTCAAAATGTTCCTGTCTCGACGTATCTTATTATTCTTCATCAAATGCCAAGATGTTCTTGTCTTGACATATTCTTCTTATATTGCTATCAAAGCCTTCATCATTCTACGTCAAGATGTTCTCGTCCCGACTAAAGGTTATATCATGTGTGCAAATATTCTTATGTGGCTTTACACTCCTTATGCGAGCGTATTTATTCATTTCTAAAATGCACAAAGTATATCATATAATATTTCCCATTATTATTTTTATTATAAAGATGTATTTATTTATTATTATTATTATTATCATATTCTTATTATTTATTATTTTTATTTTTTATTATTATTATTATTATTATTATTTTTTATTATTATTATTATTATTATTATTATTTTTTTTTTCTTAAACTCTATTTATCTATGTAGGAAAATTACTTACAAAAATAATAGGAAAAGGGGTTAGCTATTTAACTAGAGTTTCATTTATATTTTTGGGATTTTTATAATAGCTAAAATAGTAGAATTTTATTTTATTTTTAATATTTCTAAACTCTATTTATTTTGTAGAAAAATCACTTAGGAAATAAAATGGCTATGATTTTTTTTATTTGTATTTTTAAAATAGCCAAAGTAATAGAATTTTATTATTATATTCTATTATGTTGAAATACTATTCATTATGTAAGAATTATTTACAAAATCAAAAGATGGTTAGCTATATTATTATTTTTTTTATTATTATTATTTATTATTATTTTTTTTTATTTTTAAGATCTATAATAGCTAAAAAGAAATCATTATCAATATTCTATTTTATTCATTATACTTATTCATTATTATTATTATTTTTTATTATTTCTATTTATTATCCATATAAAAGTATAAGATTTTTATTATTATTAGTTGAAAATAGCTATAAGAGATGAAATTCATTATATTTTTATTACAACTATTATTTTGTTGTATTTTATTCATCAAAAGTATTTTTATTGTATATTTGTATAGAAATAATAAAAGAAATGCAATTCATTTTATTATGAACTATATTATCATTCTTTATTATAAAAGAAAATGTATGTAGTATCTATTATCATGGTAGTATATTTTTCTGTATATTTTGTACTATTCATTTTTTTATTATTCTTTTTACAGAAAATATCAACATAATATCTATTATTATTCATATATTTTTTTTTATTTATCAAAGAATATAGCTAATCTCATTATTTATTATGGCATATTATTATTATCATTATTATTTCATGGAAAATCACTTGAAGAATCACTAAAATATATCTAGTTATTATTTATGATTTTTATTTGTATTTTTGGAATTTTTATAGTATTTAAAATGGCAAGTCAAAGCTAGGTCAAACATATCAATATAGGCAATGTCTTTTGCTTTTAAATTGTTTTATCATGATTATATTTTTAAAATTGGAATATTATTGTATAGAAAAATAGTATGAAAAATAAGAAAATTTTAGAAACAAATTTGAGTCAATTTGGAGTTCAAGAACATTTTCAAATCATTCATTTATTCTATATTATTACTATTCTGTTATTATTTAATTACTGGGTCTAATCTGGGCCTTTGGATCTGCTCCAAGATTGGCGTTCATCTTTCATCTAACTTCGTTCTTATTTGGGCAGCTGGATTCACCTCAAGATTAAACCGTATGAGATGTAAGGCCCAGATCCATTCTGGATCTTTATTTAAAAACACCATCTTATCCCAAGCGTCCGATTTATTCCAAGATTTGCACTCGCATCAATACTCGTGTCTATGCGCTAATATTCGTGCGCACCCGTTTCTTTGACTGTTCTGTTGACCACCTTGCCGAGATTCGCGCTAGAGGCTGTTGCCGGCGACCGGAGCTTTGTCCTTCCGATCAGATGAACCTAGTAGCATCGTCTTGTTGTCAAGAAACTTTCTGCCACACTTGATCAAAGATCAATGCGGTGCTTCATCGTATACAGGGGTACCGTTTTCCGGTACAGTCCCGGTTTGATATCAATCGAGTTTCTAATCGGAAATTCAACCTAATTAATCAATGATTCTTGCAATTAACCTTCCAGTATTGATCGCCTATGCCTTCTAATCATGTTTGCAAGTTCAATTCTTTCTGAATTTGTCGTGTATAGCCTTATCAACCTTAGTGCTGCTTGGTACGGTACCGGCCATGCTTGTCTTGAGTGTTATACATCTGATTACCTCCAACTATGGTGCTTTCTTGCATCTTGAATCAATCGTATGCCTTCGGATCATTGTTCAAATAATGGAATCGAGAGGGTTAAGTAGCCCTTCTATCGATTCAATACTGAACGGATTGTCGATTGAATCAGTGAATGGGAGAATTGAATAATTCTACTACCAATCCCGTTATTCAATCAATTACACAAAGATAAATGCAACAAGATATAGAAACGATTATATGAAACTTAAGCTAAAAGCTCAAGTCTTTGTTTATTTAGTATTTACGGTTTATTCAAGGATAATATTGTTAATTCATGAAATTCAATCAAAAAAAAAAAAAAATAAAATTAAGGAAGCAGTAAATGCAAGAGAAGTATGAGAATCAATTATAATATTTGAATCAAACGAAAATAGAAAATTATTATACGGCTTCAATGCAAGAACCAAGCTTGTTATACAATTTCATAAAATCATTCTCAAATACACTTTGAATTTTTTTAACAAGATCTAATCAAGCTTGTAGATGATGATGAATCTCTTGAAGTCATGAATGAATTGAATCGAGAGACTAAGTCTACTATCAATTAATTCAATTGCCTTTCTCTTGCTCTTTTTGCTATCTCTCTCTTCTTCGCTAAATTGCTTTTTCTTTCAACGCTCTTAATTGTCTAGCCTTCAAAAACTTGCTTCGTGTTCTCCAACTCGCTTTATATAGATTAGAGGGTGTGTAATTTGCTAAATGGTGATCGGTGGGACCATTAGCACTTGGATCACGGCTTGATTCAATCTCCACCCTTGGTTCTGGCTTTAGATCAATGGTTAGGATGTATTTGTGCTTTCTAATTACTCAATTGAGTCAGTCGTCGCTGGTTAAGCCGTTTGAGTTAGTTACAAAGGTTCTTTTATTCACTCTTTTGCCACTCTCCATATTAACTAAACATCACTCACTTCTAGATTGTTCTAGAACCTTCTCCACACTTGGCAATCACCAGAGAGCTCTCTTAAATACTATAAAAGCCTCTCGTATAGTGAAAATCTCCATTTCTCCATTTGAGCCCGATTTTTACTCAATTACCATCGCCATCACCTTCTTCATCAATTCATTCAATTGCAAGCTCTTTAGTCTCTTCTTAGCTCCGTTGATCCGCTCACCTCTTGATCATTCTCATGCTTCAACATTGAGTTTGAGCTAGCCGTTTTCTTCCCCGATTGGTGACTTGGTGAATTACTATTTCGAGCTTCAAAATTATCATCTTTGCATTTAAACAAATGTCGCCTTGGTGAGAGGAGGCTCTTTGTGCAATTAATTTCAACTTTGCAAGTGTACAAAGGTTAGTCCCAATTTTGATCTCATTGATCGCCTCAACTCAATTCCTTTATTCTTTCCATATTCCTTGAAATTCATGTTTGATACATGTTCTAATCAATGAAATACACCTTTCTATCGAATGAATTTGAAGGATTCTCGTCATCTCTAGTCCACTCGCCATGGCGCCTCTCGCTACCGCCGCGAAGAAAGAGGAGAAGAGGAAGAAGAGAAGAAGAAAGCGCCCCGGGGAGGCTTGCCTCTGCGCATGTGAGCCGCAGCAGAGCGGGGCCCACAAATGTAGGATGATGATGTGTGAGCTGTGCACGCCTTCCCTTTCTTTCTCTTTTATTTAAATTCCAGCTTGTATTTGAATGAGATTGGTTTACATAGTGGCTTATGCGCCTCCGACTCATAATCCCGACAATAGGGTCCCACCCGTAAGATTACAGAGTCTAGCTACAAAGAATTGATTAGTATACGTATTAGTGGCTAATTAGGCCGAGTTGGCATGTTCGATTGGTCGCTAGATTAATCACTCCCTTTAGCATTAATGACCCGCTTAACAACCGCCGAGGTGGCCTTGTAGTATCATGCCATGTGGCATTATGAGCGAGATGGCCTCCGTGGTATTATGCCATGCGTGGCATAGCCGAATGAGGCGGCCTTGTAGAGTATCATGCCACGCGGGCATTAACAGAGCGAGGCGGGCTTCCCCGGTTGTGCCGTGTGGCATGTGCCGGGGTGAGGTGGACTCGTCATAGCCGCCACGTGGCATGCCGCGGGGCCCACATGTCGTCAAGTCGGGCATGGCGGGGCCCACCCGGCCGAGGGACCAACGGGGCGCCGACACGTGGCACGAGGTGGCCCAATGAGATGCCGCCACGTGTCATACCCTCTCTCTCTCTCGATTCTCGTGTGTATGTGTTTGGGATCCCCGCTTGCACCCGCATGAGTCTCTCGTCCCCGCATTGTACCCGAATCGCTTTGATCAAATCTCACCCTTTGATTAATCCATTTAATATGTTTTATCTTCTCTCGAATTTATTTTAATAGCTCCACTTATCCAAAAATCATGAAAATTTCACCAAAAATCCCTAAAATTATGATGATCATCTCTGTAATTTTTAATTCCATTTTTACCCCTCCTTCTCTCGAATTAAAAATTCTTTTATCCATAAAACCCTATTATTCCTTCCGAATTAATCCCGCATTTCGTTTGTAGCTCAATGTCTCTCGCCAATTATCTCTCTCTTGCAGAAACCACCCTAACTAAATATCAATTAGACTTATATTGACATTCATTAGGGCTTGATTTGATCAAATGCCGACTACTTATCAAGAATTAATACAAATCTAGACTTGATCGTGTGTCGCTCCCACTTTGCACCTGATCGCCTTGTGAAATTGACTTTCAATCCCTTAACATGAGGGTGACTTGGTCAAAGAACTGACTACTTATCAGTAATTGACACAAATCAAAGCATGATTAGGTGGTTGCTCGCAGCTTTGGCACCAGGTCAGCCTTGAAAGCAAAATCACATTTGAAATTTCTCATGACTAGTCAGTATCAAAATGCTAGCTTGGCATTGACATCATTTCATGTAGCATAGGGATTATACCGCTCACCTCCTTTCTAGGGTTAGCTCCAAGGGCGATTTTAGTGGTTTAACCCCGACTCCTATAATAGTCACCGAGGTGCTGGGTCCACCTTGCTGCTGAAAATGGTCACATGGGTGACTCATCGATAGGCTATGTTGTTAGATTCATCTACAAGGGACCGCCAGTGGGTCCCACTTGTCGAGAAAATATAATCAAATGGTCGACCCATCGAGATTTTCTTTTCGAAATCTCCCGAGGGTCAGCCACCTCGAATGAGTAGGAGGTGGTGGGGTATTTATATCCTCGTCTTTCACCCTAATATTTCATTGTGGGATTAATGGATTTGTTCCGGATTAAACAAATGACCTCTTCCGATCAAATGGGCCACCTTTCATTGCTTTCTCTTCTTCCCTCTTTTCATGATTTATCATTAATCATCAATTTTATTCTCATTTATTCATCTATTCATCCTTGAAATCTTTCAAGGGTAAACAAAGAGCCACCCACCAAGACGAGTCTTGAACGCTCGAAAGGCTTGTCTTGGTGCATTATTCCTTATTATTCATCACTTCATTTCTCATGACTCGGTCTTTTCTTCTTCTTCGGATATTGTAGTTCCATCTCATGACGCCATTCCGCGTCGCCCTCGAGTCATTACCATTCTTTTTATGAGGATCCTAGCGATTGGACTCCTCTCGTCTCACCCATTCGAGCGACCCCCGTCTACTCCGCGAGGCGGCGGTTTATTCTTTAGGGATGATCACCTCATGATATCATGCCCCTTCACCTTTAGGCGTTGCCTCTACAAACCTCCTTTCGACACATCTCCCGGGCAAGGAGATTATTGACGGGGAGGCCTCTCGGTGGACTTCCGCTTCTTTCATGGCTCCTTTAGAGTGCCACTGCTTACCACCGGAGTGGACTCGATATATACTCATGCGGGAGAGGGCTATACTTGAGCGCATCGGGATATACGACCCGATCTTTCTCGTCGATGTTTCGCTATCACATCGACACACCCCGGGCGTGGGCCTTTTGCGAGAGGTGGAACTATTCCACCAACACTTTGTTTATCGATGACCGGAGCCGACTCCGACCCTCCCGGAGATACAAAGCAGCTGACATGTGGTTGCCGATCTTTGGTCGGTTTTACGACGAGTTCATAGTCTCGCCCGCCGACTTGAGAGATTCATCTCGATTCTCGTCATCTTTGCGTAGGGTGTATGATATATACCACCATCCGAGAGGGGGTCACTCGGGTCCCCTTCGTACATTGGATTGCCTATTTCACGTATCGAGTTCATACTCGTCCCGAGGGCTTAGCCTCTATTCGAGATCCTTTTGGTACAGTGTGCTCGCCGAGATTCACTATGACGGCCCTACCCCTTCTCGTGATGCATTGTGCTCTCACGATATAGATCGGGAGACTTATCCGACCGCATTCATTTCCCGGTGGATCTCGTTACTTTTTACTACCCAAATTCCCCAAAGATACACCATCCGACCTTCTCGTATTTGTCATGGCGAGTTTGATTGCACGCGGCAAAGCCAGGATTTCCTTAGCAAGGCTCGTATTGGCCAACATCTACAGGGGTCTTCGCGGTCTAGTATCATCTCGTAGTCCTTCGAGATGTAGGGAGCCGATTCCATGGCATTTGGTTAGCGGCCGGCTTCATATGCATTGGTCGTTCTTATGATCCCGGTATGGTCGCTTCATCGAGAGACCATTTACCTCTCGTCAAGGGCGATTTAGCCGAGTGCAGCCCACTTCTTTGACTCCCACAGATGCCGATACGATTTTATAGAGTCGTGATCATCCGAGGTTCGCCGAGATAGACCGATGACTCGCAGATAGCCAGACCGTGGAGAGGTCGTGGTTGATAGCAGGGGTTCCTTCTTCCGACCCTTCCAAAGATTCGGATAGATCGACCGACTTGAGTACCTTGTTAGCATCCGCCGTGGTTTTCTTCCTTTTAGATCGGTGATCACATATTCATTGAGCCCTATTCACCTCATCGGTGTGCACATCGCCAGGGCTAGATCAGATATCCCGCCGCCTCTTCTCCGTCCCGAGTTTTTGGCACCGACTTGAGGGTGTCTCTGGTGGTGTTACACTTACCTCTTCCGACTAGGTACAGGAGTTCGTTGCCAGATGGTTTCCACTTCCCGAGTTCCCACTTTCTCGAGACGTTATCAGCAGTGGTACCATGATGCCATCCGCTCTTATCAGTCATACACTCCTCCCGTAGTTGCACGTATCACTTGCCCTCGCGACGGACATGTCTTTTCTAGCGCGATATCTCATACGGCCGCTCTCTTTTCCCGTACATCACCGTAGAGCCTATTGATTTCCGTGGTTTAGACAAATGGCTTTCTCGTGCTCCCGTTAGGACTACTCTTACAGTACACTTCATTATCCCTTTAGGTTATTTCCTTTTGATAAGCCTCATCTCATTTCGACCAATTCTCTTTTTTCGATTCGTAGTCGGGCTTATGAGTATGATCACGCGAGCCCGGTTCTCGGTCCCTCGTCCTCGAGTAGTTGGCGTTCATTCTCGCCCACATGTCGAGCCACCGGCCCAGCCTACCATGGGAGAGATCGAGACGGCACCTCTCACCGTCTTCCCCATCTTCTTTTCCTTCTCCCACTCCGGGTGATTTTCTTTACTGACTCGCCTATCCTTATTCGGGCGCACTTCATTTACATCTCTGATTAGGGTTTATTATTTTTTTCAGCTCGCGAGACATCTCCTGTAGAGGCTACCCAAGATGACATCATAGCAGATTTATCGGCGCCTGCGAGCACTGCTATTCCAGGGTTTTGCACCGACCTTGCCGTCGCAGGTTCGTGTGCTTCATTTAATACTTAGTTGCCAGCATGCACTAGTATATTCTTACATGTAGATTTTACAGGCCCTGAGGCCGATGACATGGCATCTCCTCACCGCTCGGAGTCTTTCTTTCACGACGGCCCTGCTTCACCGTCGATCTCGCTGGTACCCACTGGAGACGGTGACTCATTCGATGTGGTTCTGGGGCCAGTGCTCACTCTTGTACGATCAGAGGAGGCTTCTTTAGAGCAGGAGAGTCCATTGGCTGTCGAGCCTGCAGGCGACGAGCCATTATTGATCGAGGGAGGGCCATCTCATGCTTCTTCATCTCCCGACGGGCAGCTTCTCATGGCCACAGATGGCAGAGTCTCGACTGAGCGGGTTGCAGTCGATTATGACTCAGAGTTGGATGAGAGTTGGCTGGTGGAGCAGCTATTCCACAGCCCAGAGACGGGGGCCCTGGCTGGCGAGGGTCTCGCCGAGCCTCATGCTTCTCCCGGTACCTTATATTTCCTTTTGTCATTTGCCCGTATTTTTCTTTTCCATGTATTTATGCTTTTCATTTTGTTTTGTAGCCGGGTCTGGTACACCTGCGGGTCCTCCTGAGGCGACCGACATCCCTATCCCTGACTCAGTCCCGCCTGTCTCGGGCGACGAGGCGATAGGTTAGATCTTCTTTCCTTCTATTTTTTCTTTGGTTATAACAATTTGTCTAACCCATTTATTTTACTTGCAGATGTTACATCGAGGGATGTGCGCACTCGCCTTGTCGCTACGCGGGGCGGATGCACTCCGAGACACCTTCTTCGGGGCTATCCGCTAGATTTCGAGATCCCGGACTCTCTCGCCTAGTGGTTTCTCTTTCGATTGGTATAGGGCCGACGCGGATACCATCGCGCCGCCTCTACTCATTGCACCTCGTCTCGAGAGCACTTTCATTTCCGGAGGTGTGAGGAGTCGCTCAGATTTACCAGATGCGAGCTCTCTCGTATACCAAAGACGAGTTGGAGATTCATGAGCCGCGCAGCACACTGAGGCCGCTCGACTCCACTATCTTCGCGCTCTCTCTCTTGTGCCACTCTCCGCTCCATGGGAGTTAGTGGTGGGCCCGCCGACCGCTCGTGCAGAGCTAGAGGACCACGATTATCGGTGGAGGGCTTCTCCGACATCTAGCGGACGTCTCCCGTAGCCGCGCATTCACACGAGCGTCCGGATAGTGCCTTCGCTCGCTTCTTGACTTCGAGGCGCCTTCCGAGGAGGATAGGCACTCCCTCCATGCTCATCCGGAGACCATCAAGACCGTGCTATTAGAGTTGGAGTCCCGCTTTTTGGGCCCATAGACCGCACTTTTCATTTCTTCTTTCTCCTTTTCTTTTACTATACTTGATATAGGATGCCTTGACACTTATCATTTTGATCTCTTGTTGTGGATGATGCTTGCCTCTATTATTATTCTTTCATCGCTTCCTCCTCAGCCGCGAGGAAATATTTTATTGATTTCATGCTATGCACCTCCAATCTTATTTGCAAAAGCGCCCTATTACAACCGCTTCATTCTTTCGCAGCCGTCTAAACATAATAAAGAAAATCTTACAACATCCTATTACATTCATTCTATACATGTTTTCTTTATTTATGGCAATACAAAACTCAAGTAACCGTGGTATTTTACTTGATACCGAACCTGTCCGTATTGACCTCTAGGCCGGTACATGTAATAAACCCGTTTATCCCTTTATTACCGATGGATAAACTTACCAAGATCAATTGGATTATGGATGCAATTGATAACACCATTTTGTGGATGCTCCTTATATATTTAATTGACATTTATTTGTGGAAGCTCACCCACTCTCCTCATTTGTGCACCGTTGCGTGCAAGTATGGAAACTCACCTTCACTCATCTCCACTCAATTTGTTTTGTGGGGGTACTACCTCAAACATCCATCACGCATCCCCGCGAGACAAGCTTTCATCGGGTAGGTTCGCTCTCCATGACCCGAGTCACTTCTTTAAGCGAATTACTTTATTTGACACCGAATGCTCTGGCAAAAGCATAAACCCTTAGTCCGACCCCTCCATGATCTATTTTGGGATTAGAAACGTATCACCTCCTCGGGCGTGTGGTACTTTTGCGGATGAATGTACCCAACCCGGTTTTTTATATTTTAGCTACCCTCAAACATCCATCACGCATCCCCGCGAGACAAAGCTTTCATCGGCAGGTCCGCTCTCCATGACCCGAGTCACTTCTTTAAGCGAGCCGCTTTGTTTAACATGAAATGCTCTGGGTACAAGCGTAAACCCTTGTCCGACCCCTCCATGATATGTCGTGGGATTATGACACACCATTTCTTCGGGCGTGTGGTGCTTTTACTTGATGAATGCACCCAACCCGGCTTTGTATAACACTCATGGTGTCTGGGACAAAGGTGGCAACCCCTTATTGAAAAGATTTTATTATTTTTTTTATCATTTTTTTATTCATAAGTAGGAAAATAGGTTTTTATTGTTTTACTTATATATCCTTTTATTTTATTAGAGAGAAGGCATTTTTGTTATTAGTGATACATGTTACTAATAGTACGAGAGTTATTTATTTATATGCCCTCGGAAGCGACTATATACTAGCCACCAATTTGCTCGACCTATCCCTTGGCTTGCGCCGCGGGCGACCAATATGAGCAACTTTCGTCATTGGGCAACATGTATAGTTTGAGGGACAAACCGCAAACCCTGCCCATTTTTGTGTTTATTCTGTATCAAATGGACAAACCCAGTGGTATTTGTATTGTGAGCTCAAACACCAAAGCTCTCGCCTTACATTCTCGCGTGGTTTTGGCATTGAATTCTCTTATTCTATTTTTTTATTTTTATTGTAGGGCTAAATGTGTTTGTGTGGTTTTGGATTTTTGGATGCATTTTATTTACAGATGCACAAGTAAGGTTTTTTTTTTTTTTTTTTTTTTTTTTTTTTTTTTTTTTTATGCAAAAGTGGAGGTTAGACATAGGTTTGTGTTTCGTGCACGTGTGTGTAGTCGAACACTTATTCCCTCCTTATTTATTTACAATAGATACTACTCGGTTGGCCCCGCTCTGGGCTAGGTGTAGTACTTCTTCAGATATCGCCCATTAATCGGTGGCATGGGCCTTTCACCTTCATGGTCTATGAGTTGGTATGCGCCGCCCCCGTATACCTTCTCAATTACGTATGGCCCTTCCCAATTCGGGGAGAATTTTGGGCCGATGTGCCGGCCAATAATCGGCCTTTTAAGGACAAGAACAAGCTCCCTTGTTGAAATGCCCCGACTCGCGCCATTTTGTCATATGCCCTTGCCATTTTTGCCGATATATCTCGAGGTTCTCGCCGGGCTATTAGTCTTTTCTCGTCCATGGCATCCAACTCGTCCAATCTAAGTTGTTGGCATTCATCCATGGTCATATCATTTTGCATAGCCACCCGCAATGACGGTAGTTCCACCTCGAGAGGAGAACGCTTCAACCCCAAAAGCCGTAGAATACGGGTAGCTTGTGTAGGCGTTCGTATGTGGTTCGATAAGCCCATAATGCCTCCCGTAGGCGATTATCCCGGGCCGTTGGTTGCCGTCCACGGTCTTTTTCATAATATTGATCGAGTTTTGTTAAAGGCTTCGCCAGTGCCGTTGGCTCTCGGTTATAAATGGACGAGAATCTCCAATCAATATTGAATTGCTCCGCCAGGGGCATAGACTTTGAGCTCTTGAAGGCCGTTCCATTATCGATATTATCCGTTGCGGTGTACCGAATCGACAGAAGGATGTGCGTCTTGAAGAACTTAACCACATCGGATGCTTTAACTTCTTTGAGCGGGAACGGCTTCGCCCATTTTGTAAAGTAATCCGTTGCGCCAGATGAACCGGTGACCTCTCGACGTCGTGAGGGTCTATGGGCCCCACTATATCCGTGCCCCACATATTAAATGGCCAGGATGCTACCGTGGGGTGCAACGGGTTTGGCGCTTGATGTATAAAAGGGCCATGTATCCGGCACATGCGCACTTCCTTGCGTGCTCTTCACAATCGCCCACCATCGTGGGCCAATAATACCCCATTCGCTTGATCTTTAATTTCATTTTCGGCCCAGACCGATGTGCTCCACATAGCCCGAATGAACTTCTTTCATAACCCGCTTCGCTTTCAGTGCCCCGATACGCATCTTAGCCATAGTTGATCGTAAGACCTACGTATAGCGTATTGCCCACATACGCATACCGTAGTACCCGTTTTCTTAGTTGATCGCCTATTCTTTTATCTTTGGGGAGGGTGCCATGCCGGAAATATTCAATGAACTACTGTCTCCAATCATCGTCTTCTTCGCTTATCATTGTTTCTTGGCATTCTACCTTTTCTCGCCCAAGATTTTCATTATTCACATTGTTTGTCGTCCGACACAATGATAATGGCCTTCTATTACGACGATGATGTGGATTTCCGCTCTGTTGGTTCACCCACCTCTTGGCGAGTTTGGCCAACGCATCCGCTTCACCATTCACGCCCTCGTGACCTTCTCGATGGACACGTACGGGATTTTCTTCATTAGTTCCATGGCCTTCTGGTGATATTGTATTAGTTCTGGCTTCAAAACCTTATATTCGCCAATTATTTGATTTATTATCAACTGTGAATCCCCAAAGATACGCACAGCCTTGATCCTCAGCTCCAATGATAGCTCTAGTCCGGCGATAAGTGCCTCATACTCTGCTTCATTATTTGTGCATGGCTCGGTTAAAGCCAGAGAATGTCGTATTATCCCGCCTTCCGGGGTTACGAAGACTAGTCCTGCGCCAGCCCGCACAGTTGGGACTCCCGGGCCCGCGATCGGCTTGATTGAAGAAGCACCATCAAAGTACATCTCCCATATAGGACTTTCTTCTTCAACATGTAGGGTCTCCTCATCAGGGAAGTCACATTTTAATGGGGAGTCATCTTGGATCGGGTGTGCAGCCAGGAAATCTGCTAGCGCCTGCCCCTTGATCGCCTTTTGCGGTGTATATGTGATGTCAAACTCAGTGAGAATGATAGCCCACTTGGCCAGCCTCCCGTCAAGATTGGCCGAGTCATCAGGTATTTGAGAGGATCTACCTTGGATATTAATATGATTTTGTGGGCTAGCATGTAATGCCTCAATTTCTTCACCGCGAAGATTAGGGCTAAACAATGCTTCTCGATCGGTGAATACCCGTGTTCTGCCCCTACCATCATGCGACTTAAGTAATATAGCGCATTTTGATTACCATCCTGGTTTTCTTGTGCCAACAAAGCTCCCAAGGATCCATCCAGGGCGGTTGTATATAGGATAAGTTCCTTCCCGGGTATGGGCGCCGCCAACACTGGAGGGTTGAGTAGATATGCCTTGATTTCTTCAAAGGCTCGCTGGCACTCACCATCCCACTTAAACGGGATATTCTTTTTAGTTAGCCGGGTGAAGGGTTGGATTTTACCCGATAGGTTGGCTATGAACCGCCTGATATACGCCAATTGCCCTTGCAAAGATCGCAATTGTTTTAAATTCTTTGGCGGGGATAGTTCGGTTATTGCTTTGATCTTGCCTGGGTCTATCTCAATTCCCCTATGGCGTACTACAAATCCCAGAAATTTACCAGATGATACCATGAAGGCGCATTTCAATGGGTTTAATTTGAGCGCATGTTCTCTTAGGCGGTTGAAAACGACCTCAAGATATTGGAGGTGTTCTTCATATGACATGGCCTTGATGACTAAATCGTCCACATAGCACTCGACTATCTTGTGGATCAGATCGTCAAATATCTTCGTCATCGCCCGTTGATAGGTGGCACCCGCATTTTTGAGTCCAAACGGCATGACCTTGTAACAATATATGCCAATCGGCGTGCGGAAGGCCGTATGCCTCTCATCTTCTGGCGCCATTTTGATTTGATTATAACCCGCATAACCGTCCATGAAGGAGAAGACTTCATAGGAGGATGTATGATCAATTATGATTTCGGCATCGGGAGCGGAAATCATCTTTAGGGCACCTTGTTTAAGTCCCGAAAATCCACACAAATGCGGATTTGCCCATTTTTCTTTTTAACCGGACAATGCTAGCCACCCATTCCGCGTCTCTTCTTCCCGTATGAAGCCCGCGTCGATGAGTTTCTTCGTTTCCTCCACGACCTTTTCTTCGAGTTCTATTCTCATTCGCCTCGCGCTTGTTTAATCGGCTTGAAGGTTGGATCAATTTTTAAGTAATGGACCGCCACGTTGGGATCTAATCCAGCATTTCTTTATAACTCCAAGCGAAGCAGTCCATGTAGCTTTTAAGGAACGTCCTTAACATGTCAGCCACCTCTTCTGGCAACGACGCGCTCATGAAAGTTGGTCGTGGGTCTTCTTCTGTCCCCAAATTAATTTCCGCTAACTCATCGACCGTGTTAGGTTCCTTTTCTAGTCGTTTCAAAGCATTTTTCAGACCGGGTATTGTCCTCTTCTCGTTTCATTATCCGCCTTTCAACGTAAGTCATGCAACAGCCTTTCTTCCATACGCACTCGTTGAGGGACCCTCAAAATGCTCGCGTCATCGCAGCTTATACCCTAACCCCGGTGTATTTTATTTTACCATCCAGGCCCGTAACCTTATTCTCGCCGCCATTCCGAGTTCATCGAAGCGCTTGGCCTCGCCTTAGATATGTCTCTCGACATTTCGCCCTTTTTGCCGCTTTATACAAATTCTCCTTTCCAAAGGGATGAGATGCAACATCACCGCCCGTTGCATTCTCCGATTCTTGTTCTATCACCCACTTCTTCCAAGCGTTGTGATCGTGGTTCTTCGTAGACCGGGTTGAATCGCTCTGATAGAAAATTATAGCCTTGTGGATGATAGTTTTCCCTTTGATGCGCTCTACCTTTGCCGGCACAACAAAGGTCTTTAAGGTTTGGATGTGGTTCACTTCCCTTGGCATGAGGTCTTTAAAATGCCTTTCGGGAACCACAGTAATCTCTAGCGCTGCCATCTCTTCTTCTATTTCAATGTTCATGACCGAGTTGGAGCGGTAGATTTCTTTGATCGGCTTTCGTCTCGCAACCTTAGGCTTGCTAGGTACGGAGTGTGCGAGATCGTATAGCAACCCCTTTACCTTTGTTATTCGAGTTATGCGGAGCCGGGTCTTGTTGAAAGCTCTTCGGGAGTTGGATTGTCCCGTTTCGTGCCCCTCTTCTATAAGGTCCTTTGAATACCCAACATTCTTCAATTGTATGGCCCAAGATGCGATGATAAGGGCGTAACCGCCTTCGCCGCTCTCTCTATGTCTCATGTCGTCGTTTGCAAACGGGAAGTGTCAATCCGCTCTTTAAAGCCTGCTCAAATATCCGAGCTGTTTTATTTTTCAGGAAAGAGTATGGTTTACTCTTCTTGACCTTGAGGGTTTGCATGACGGTCGACTGCTTAGCTCTCGTTTCTTCCCCTTTTGATTCATCTACTATTACAATTACCCGCTTGCCGCTATCGGGTGCTTGCCTTTCGGGGGTCCCGGAACGGGGTTCGCTCGTCATTTCTTTGAGTAGCTCGGAGTTATAGATCGTAGTTTGCGTGTTTTCAATCATTATCATGATTTCATTGTGTTGCACTTTAATATCCCGCATCACTTCCCATTGTTCGACACCTCCCTTCTATTATTTTCAACTTGGTGTCTTATTTCGTCGATCGCATTCCGTACACGACCTTCGAAATTTTCCCGCCATGAGCGTTCTTCATTTATAGGCCTCGCCTAACCGGTTATCCTTCCACCACCGGATCCCGTGTTGATCATATATGACTCCTCGCTTTCATTATCTGTTTCGGGCCCTTTGTATGGCTTTTTGAGGATGTGATAGATGATCTCTTCGTCGATTCTTCTTCCCAGTGGTTGACGATCATGGCCGATTCTTCTCCCGAGGTGATATCGCCCGAGTCGTCGGAATATTCGAGTCTTCTCCCGAAGTTGCTTCGTGATCCGAATTTGAGGGGTGTTAGTAGGTTTAAAGTTGAAAATGACCTCCTCCTCGAATCACTTGACTTGATTTCGCTCGGTTTATTTGGGCCTTATACGTAGCCACCTGTTTGAAGCGGAAGGTTGCTTCCTCACCCGACTTTCTTCCGGGTCTTTGGGCTCGAGCACCTCGGGGTTTAATATTAAATTTGACCTCTTCTTCTTCTCCAGATGAGGTATCAAATTTAGGGCCTTTATTGAAGGGTTTCTGACCTGCTTTTGTTATAGGCCGGCTTGGCGCCACAGCGGATTTAGGCGTAAAATATCAAGGCGTCATTGAATTTAATCTCATGCACCCCGAATGGTTTGACATCTCCATCAATTCTCTTTTGTTTACCATTCTCAATGTATTTCGGCATTGGTGCAGAGTAGAGGGTATGACCTGATTACTATGAAGCCACGGGCGACCCAGCAACGCCCGATAAGAAGTTTCAGCGTCAATGACATAGAATTTAGTAGGCGCTTTTAGGCTTCCGCATTGCAGGTTCAGAGTTATAGCTCCTGTGGCCTTTTGGGAGTTTTGATTGAAGCCATGAATGATCACCTTTTCATCGATAGATTCTTTACGTCTAAGGTGATGGTCTTCGAGTTTTGAGCGGCATGATATTGATCGAAGACCCCGCGTCGACCAAGATGCGCCAATCTTTTGCCCTCCGCAGCTTCCGTGATGTATAGCGGGCGGTTATGGTCGACGGTGCCTATTAGGAGGTCATCGTCCGTGAAATTTATACAAGCGGCCCGCTTTGGTGGTGAATAGGGCTTCTTGCATATTTTGCTCTATGAAGTATGACTTGTACTTCTCGGGATCTTGCAAGGCCCGGATTAGCACCTCCCTTAGGTCTTGTGACATCATCAACGCGTCAAATATGCTTAATAGCGCCGGAATCTTACGCGGATGTGCCAACACGTTGTATTCTTCGCCGTCGACCGGTCCTTTCGGGTTCTTGCTTAGGTTCTCGACCCTCTTTACCTTTATTCAGGGCCTTGTCCTTTCCCTTATCGGACTCTTTGGGAGCTTGTCTCTCGGGTACGTAAGTCCCGGACCGGAGCACGGCTTTGCATTCTTCATTTTTGGTCCCAGAGGTGCTTGCTTCCCCTTCGTCATTTGGGAAGAACATCTCCTCTAATGTTGGCATATCTTCGTCGTGAGAAGAATATACCATGTTGCACGAAGCACCCCAGATCTCTTCGCTTTCTTCTTTATTTATTTCTTCATCCACATTTTCTTTCTTTTGACCTAGGGTTAGCTTCTCCCGCCTTTCTTTGGAGATGAAGTGTTGAAGGGTGATCGCCTCGGGACTGCCCTGCTCATATTCTTCAATTTTGTTCTTTTTGGACTTATTGCTTCTATGCTTCTTTCTTTTCTTAAGAACCTGGTCTTGGCTCTGGTCCACCTTATAATATACTCTGGGCTTTGGTGGGACCACTGGTGTGATGTCGTCTTTCCATTTCATGCCGGGTTCTTTCTTAAGAGCTTTAAGCATTTTAATCGATTTCTTCGATAAGTGCGTAGTCCATCGCTCTTCTTGGTCTTCGCTTAACCGGCCCGAGACTTTCTCTTCCTCATGAGAGATCGTGTTGGCTCGTTCATGGGCCGATGGGCTTTGCAAGAACCCTTTGGGTAAAGTAATTTCACCATTTTTGTATGCCTTCTCGACCCAATCTTTGAAGACCCAAAGCAATCTTCAATTGAGTGCCCTAGTACTCGTGGTATGGGCGAAGTTGGGTTCATCTCGATTTATCGGCATCTTCCGGCGTTTTCGGCCTACAGGTTAGACCGTTCTTCGCTGCCCCTCCGAAGATTTGGCAACTTTATCTCTCCTAAAGGAGTACGGTTTAGATTTCTTTTGCTTGAGGGACTCAAAACTCCGTGAACTCCCTGCTTGATTGGGCCTGGGCCCCTTATTGTAATTGTTGCCATTTGTGCCACTGTTGCCGCTTTGGGTGTCTGCGTTAGCGACCATCTTATCCTTTAACGAGATGAATGCCACTTTGGTTTCAGCTCGGGCTCCTCGTTGCGGCCTATTGTTCATGAAGTTCGGCACGGTGTGCGGTGACATTCTTTCCATATTGGATACCGATCTGAGCAAGTCTTTGAATGTGTTGACCTTTGTCACACCAAGAAGCATGCCCATCCACCCGTCAATGTTTTTCATGATAAGGTTGACGGCCTCATCTTCGGTTAATGTGCGGTCGCATTTGATGCTGAGGTTCCGCCATCTATTGATAAAATCTGTCATTGACTCCCCTTTCTTGGGTTTAGTGCTCGCCAGATCGGCTATGTTTATTTTGTCGACACCATGACGAACCGTGCCCCGAACGAATCCGCCATCTCGTCCCAGTGTCCCGATGCCGTTGTTTTCTAATGAATAGTACCATTGAAAGGCGGTTCCCACTAAACTTTGAGGGAATTGTCTTAATAACAACACATCATTGCCGCCCGTGTTGCGCACGAGGCTACAAAGTGGGCCGGGTGTTGTTCGGGGTTCGGGTATTTATTGCCTTCCCGGAGAAGGTCCCGAAGCGGGGGATCACATACCCTTTAGGATATTCTTCTAAGTCGTATATGGCAGGGTATGGATGTCCACAGTTTTTAACGGGAGGGATAGCGTATCCACCTCCAGCTATTTGCATTTGCTGGGCAATCATGGCTTGAATCTCTTTCCGGGATATTCCCGTTGGTTCACCTCCACTTCTATTGTTCTATGTGGATGAGGTTTAGAATTGACGGGTTGTTTTCCCTTATGATTGCTTTTGGTACTGTGGACCCCTTCTTGACGGGAGCTACCACCTTTGAAATTGGCGTCTTGTGATTCTTGTAAGGATTTGACCGCCTTAATCAATTCTTCATTCTGCTTTAGCATGGTAGCGATTAGCTCCCGTTGCCTAATCAGCTCTTCATCCCGTGCCTCGATGTGGCCTTTTAATATTTCTATTTCATCGATGGGCATTTCGGGACGTGTTTCAACGTCATCTTCATTGTCAAAGAGATCAGGGTTTTCGTTGTGATCTTCCCCTTCCCTGCTATTACCTTCGGGGTTGACTCTCTTGGGTGGTCTCCCTTTTCTACCATTATTTTTGTTGGTATTGGTGACGTGAGCTTGATTAGGCGGGGACTGGTCATCCTGGGTCATATTCACCTCAGCATCAGTGTCCGGATCAGTATCGTAGCTTATGCTGATGGTGTTGACTGAGAAGTGCTCTTCATAGCGAGCGGTTCTTCTCTTCTTCTTTGTTTGGTCGTGTGCGGTTATTTTCGGTCGTTGAGTGGTATTCTCGAGCCTAATCGGCCGAATACACTCTTCGACCTAGGCGGCCGAATACGCTCTCGGACGGAGCGTTAGATTTGCCGCCTTGGGTGGGTTGGGCTTGAGATCGGGGTTTTGTTGGTGGGAACCCTTCGGGACCCACACCGCCGGGTGCTAGGTGTTGCCTTTGATATAGAACCTCCTTGTGTTCGGAGTGGAGATAATGGCTTGCGGTGAGCCATGCCTTGAGATTGATCGGGGGGGAGACGTATTGTCTCGACCTAGCGTTCTTGACGCTCTTCCTCTCGCTGAGGGCCCCGCGAGCCTTGTAGATGGCTTCGCGGGGGTTTGAGACTTATCCCGCGCGCCGAGGCCTTTGAGTTGGGCGAGGTGTGGGCTTAGGCACCTCCCATGCCTGGCGGAGCTGGCCTGTGGCCGAGTTCTTGGCCACTATTCGGAGGGCCGTGAATTTGTTGGAGACTGGGATAGCTGGCCTAGCCACCACCGGTTTTGTATGCATCCGTGGCCCTCTTCCTGGACGCTTGAGAGTCGCGGGTAGTTTGGGCTGCGGCCGTTGGGGCTGTCCTCTTGGACGGTCGCCTTCTCCTCTTTGGGGAGGTAGTAGGAGAGGCCATGATGTTGTTAGAAATACCCTTGGGAGTTAGGGTAATCGAGTCCTCCTCCTCGTCCGGGATGGAGATCCGGACGGTTGCGGGAGTGATCGTGGCCACTGGAGCTGGGCCATAGATGGTGAGTTCTTGCGGGATGGTCCCGAAGAACATGAACAATTTGCCCTCTGGGGCTCTTTGCAGGAGTAACGGTGTAGGGAGCAAGGTTGAAGTTGCCAAAGAATGCCATTTCTGCAAAAACAAAAATACTTGAAAATTATTAGTCATTTTAGCACATAGAAGACCACTTGTATCTCTTAACTATTCTATTTGCCTCTCTCTTTCAGAGATAAGAGGAGAATCTAGGTCCCACCGGGCGTGCCGATCCCGTGCGCGACCCTTTTTCGCGCGCTCCGCACCGCCGTGGGCGATGGGTTGCGGAAGAAGGACACGGAGATCCCTCCCGAGCGTGCATCGCTGGTGTCGGCCGATTCTGCCGTTTAGAGAGATTTGGATGCACATTCAGGGGGTTTTTTAGTGATTGTGAGTTCTTGTAGATTCCGGTGGGCGCAAGCCCCCACCGTTAATTACCCTGGGCTACTAACCTCGAGGCACCTCTGGATCTTTGAAAGAGAGAAACAAATAGTATAGTTAAAAGATGGTCAAGTGGTCGTCTAAGTTCATAAAAAGGGGTAAAAAGGGGTCTACGGAAGACGAACCTACAAACAGATCGGTTCAATCTATGGAAGAAAAACCTACAAACAGATCGGTTTTGTCCTATGGAAGACGAACCTACAAACAGATCGGTTCAGTCTATGCCACCTCGAGATGTAACCTTACCTACAGACCAGGTCAATCTCTTTAGAGGGGCTTGAGGTGAGTCTACATACAGAACGACTCGACCTCCGTTGATCTAGAAGATAAACCTACAAACAGATCGGTTCAATCTTAACTAGTCAACAACCAATCACACAAAATACAACTCGAAGCGCTGAGCCGGTTGATCTTGAGGTTGGTGAATCGGGAGAAGGGTGGATATGGCCCACGTATTTCTTCTCACCGATCTTCTAGATCATGAATTCGAAGCACTAAGCCGATTCATAAACCTAGGAAACACAATTACACACAATGTCAAACCTGAAGCGTTGAGCCAGTTTAACATCGAGGCATGTGTTAGTGAAGGAACCTACCTACAGAACGGTTCACATTCACTGCTTTGTGGATGAATCTACCTACAGAACGATTCAATCTCACAGTCTCGGGAAATGAGCCAGGAGACGAACTCATCGACGGATGAGTTCAGTCTTGCTAGCTCAAATGGTCATGAATTACTTGTTCATGACACCGAGTCATCAAGATGTCACTTCGCTCGGACATCGTAATGTTCTTCTTCTTCAAGGTCGACATATCTCTCCATGCTGATGTTGTAGCTTTAGTCATTCTTCAGCGATCGTCAAGATGTTCTTGTCTCGACTAATCATTCTATATGTTGCATTACTTGTGCAAAATTACTATGTTGCCCTACATCCCTTGTGTGAGCGTATTCAATCATGAGTTACTTGCTCATGGCAGTGGGTCATTAAGATGTCACCTATCTAGGACATCGTAATGTTCTTCTTCTTCAGAGTTGACATACATCTCCATGTTAATATCGTAGCTCTGATTATTCTTCATCAAACATCAAGATGTTCCTGTCTTGACACATTCCCTTATGTTGCTATCAAAGCCTTATCATCCTACGTCAAAATGTTCCTGTCTCGACGTATCTTATTATTCTTCATCAAATGCCAAGATGTTCTTGTCTTGACATATTCTTCTTATATTGCTATCAAAGCCTTCATCATTCTACGTCAAGATGTTCTCGTCCTGACTAAAGGTTATATCATGTGTGCAAATATTCTTATGTGGCTTTACACTCCTTATGTGAGCGTATTTATTCATTTCTAAAATGCACAAAGTATATCATATAATATTTCCCATTATTATTTTTATTATAAAGATGTATTTATTTATTATTATTATTATTATCATATTCTTATTATTTATTATTTTTATTTTTTTTATTATTATTATTATTATTATTATTATTATTATTATTATTATTATTATTTTTTTATTTCTTAAACTCTATTTATCTATGTAGGAAAATTACTTACAAAAATAATAGGAAAAGGGGTTAGCTATTTAACTAGAGTTTCATTTATATTTTTGGGATTTTTATAATAGCTAAAATAGTAGAATTTTATTTTATTTTTAATATTTCTAAACTCTATTTATTTTGTAGAAAAATCACTTACAAAAATAATAGGAAATAAAATGGCTATGATTTTTTATTTGTATTTTTAAAATAGCCAAAGTAATAGAATTTTATTATTATATTCTATTATGTTGAAATACTATTCATTATGTAAGAATTATTTACAAAATCAAAAGATGGTTAGCTATATTATTATTTTTTTTATTATTATTATTTATTATTATTTTTTTTATTTTTAAGATCTATAATAGCTAAAAAGAAATCATTATCAATATTCTATTTTATTCATTATACCTATTCATTATTATTATTATTTTTTATTATTTCTATTTATTATCCATATAAAAGTATAAGATTTTTATTATTATTAGTTGAAAATAGCTATAAGAGATGAAATTCATTATATTTTTATTACAACTATTATTTTGTTGCATTTTATTCATCAAAAGTATTTTTATTGTATATTTGTATAGAAATAACAAAAGAAATGCAATTCATTTTATTATGAACTATATTATCATTCTTTATTATAAAAGAAAATGTATGTAGTATCATGGTAGTATATTTTTCTGTATATTTTGTACTATTCATTTTTTTATTATTCTTTTTACAGAAAATATCAACATAATATCTATTATTATTCATATATATTTTTTTATTTTTTATTTATCAAAGAATATAGCTAATCTCATTATTCATTATGGCATATTATTATTATCATTATTATTTCATGGAAAATCACTTGAAGAATCAGAAAAATATATCTAATCATTATTCATGATTTTATTTGAATTTTTGGAATTTTTATAGTATTTAAAATGACAAGTCAAAGCTAGGTCAAACATATCAATATAGGTAATGTCTTTTGCTTTTAAATTGTTTTATCATGATTATATTTTTAAAACTGGAATATTATTGTATAGAAAAATAGTATGAAAAATAAGAAAATTTTAGAAACAAATTTGAGTCAATTTGGAGTTCAGGAGCATTTTTAAATGATTTATTTACCCTATACTATTAATATTCTGTTATTATTTAATTAATGGGTCTAATTTGGGCCTTTGGATCTGCACCAAGATTGGCGCTCATCTTTCATTTTAACTTCGTTCTTATTTGGGCAGCTGGATTCACCTCGAGATTAAACCGTATGAGATGTAAGGCCCAGATCCATTCTGGATCTTTATTTAAAAGCATCATCTTATCCCAAGCGTCCGATTTATTCCAAGATTTGCACTCGCATCAATACTCGTGTCTATGCGTTAATATTCGTGCGCACCCGTTTCTTTGACTGTTCTGTTGACCACCTTGCCGAGATTCGCGCTAGAGGCAGTTGCCGGCGACCGGAGCTTTGTCCTTCCGATCAGATGAACCTAGTAGCATCGTCTTGTTGTCAAGAAACTCTCTACCACACCTGATCAAAGATCAATGCGGTGCTTCATCGTATACGAAGTACCGTTTTCGGTCTGATCCGGTTTGATACCAATCGAGTTTCTAATCGGAAATTCAACCTAATTAATCAATGATTCTTGCAATTGACCTTCCATTATTGATCGCCTATGCATTCTAATCATGTTTGCAAGTTTGATTCTTTACGAATTTGTTGTGTACATCCCAACCTCTCGATGTCGCTTGGCATGGTGCATGAGGCCATATTTGTTTCAATCGTTATACGCTAATTAACCTTCAATTATGGTGCTTCCTTGTATCTTGAATGGATCGTATGTTTCTAGATTATCATTTAAACTACAGAATCGAGAGGATTAAGCTATCCTTCTATCGATTCAAGATTGAACAGATCGTCGATTGGATCGGTGAAATGGGAGAGTTATAGAACTCTACTACCAATTCATTAAATAAAATAATGAAAATGCAACAAGATCAAGACAATTATATGAAACCTTGAGCTAAAAAGCTCAAATCTTTGTCCATTTATGAAATTCATGACTTATTTGAATATAATATTGGTAATTCATGAAATTTGATCAAAGAATAAAAATTGAAATTAAGGAACGAAATGCAAGGAAAGCATCGAGAATCAATGTTATAATATTTGAATCAAATGAAAAATAGAAAATTATTATGCGGTTCAATGCAAGAGTCAAGCTTATTATACAATTTCTACAAATCATTCCCAAATACACTTTGAATTTCATAACGACCTAATCAAGCTTGTAGATGATGATTGAACCTTCTAGAAGTCATGCAGAATGAATTGAATTGAGAGACTAAGTCTACTATCAATTAATCCAATTGCTTTCTTGTTCTTTCTTGATTCTTCTTTCTTCTGGCTATCAATTGGCTTTCTCTCTCAACTTGCTCAAGATATTCTAGCTTCTCCAAGAGACTTGCTTTCGTGTTCTCCAATTCAGTTTATATAGGCTAAGAGTGCGTAATTTGCTAAATGGTGATTGGTGGGACCATTAGCACTTGGATCACGGTTTGGGTTCAATCTCCACCTTTGGTTCAGTTTAGATCAATGGTTAGGATGCATTTGTGCTTTCTAATTACTCAATTGAGTTGGCTGTCAGTGGTTAAGCCGTTTGAGTTAGTTACAAAGGTCTTTTATTCACTCTTTTGCCACTCTCCATATTAACTAACCATCACTCACTTCTGGATTGTTCTAGAATCTTCTCCATACTTGGCAATCACCAGATAGCTCTCTTAAATACTATAAAAGCCTCTGTATAGTGAAAAATCTCCATTTCTCCATTTGAGCCCGATTTTTACTCAATTACCATTGCCATCACCTTCTTCATCAATTCATTCAATTGCAAGCTCTTTTAGTCTCTTCTTAGCTCCAGAAGTTGATCTGCCTCACCTCTTGGATCATTCTTATGCTTCAACATTGAGTTTGAGCTAGCCGTTTTCTTCCCCGATTGGTGGCTTGGTGAAATACTATTTCTGAGCTTCAAAATTATCATCTTTGCATTTAAACAGCGTCGCCTTGGTGAGAGGAGGCTCTTTGTGCAATTAATTTCAACTTTGCAAGTGTACAAAGGTTAGTCCCAATTTTGATCTCATTGACTGCCTCAACTCAATTCCCTTTATTCTTTCCATATTCCTTGAAATTCATGTTTGATACATGTTCTAATCAATGAAATACACCTTTCTATCGAATGAATTTGAAGGATTCTGTCATCTCTAGTCCACTCAGCCATGGCGCCTCTCGGCCGATCGCGCGGAAGAAAAGGAGAAGAGGAAGAAGAGAAGAAGAAAGCGCCCCGGGGAGGCGGTCTCGGCGCATGTGAGCCGCGGCGAGTGGGGCCCACGGTCGGAGGATGATGTGCATGAGCCGGTACGCCTTTCCTTTCTTTCTCTTTTATTTAAATTCCAGTTGTATTTGAATGAGATTGGTTTACATAGTGGCTTATGCGCCTCTGACTCATAATCCTGACAATAGGGTCCCACCTGTAAGATTACGAGTCTAGGCTTACAGCAATTGATTAGTATACGTATTAGGGCTAATTAGGCTGAGTTGGCATGTTCTGATTGGCTGCTAGATTAATCACTCCCCTTTAGCATTAATGACCTGCTTAACAACTGCTGAGGTGGCCTTGTAATATGGTGCCATGTGGCATTGATAGAGTGAGATGGCCTTGTAGCATTATGCCATGTGGCATAGGCTGGATGAGGTGGCCTTGTAGTATCATGCCATGTGGCATTAACAGAGTGAGGTGGGCTTCCCTGGTTGTGCCGTGTGGCATGTGCTGGGGTGAGGTGGACCTGTCATAGCCTGCCACGTGGCATGCTGGTGGGGCCCACATGTCAGGTCAGTGTGGTGGTGGGGCCCACCTGGCTGAGGTGGACCAATGGGGTGCTGACACGTGGCATGAGGTGGCCCAATGAGATGCTGCCACGTGTCATACCCTCTCTCTTCTCTGATTCTGTGTGTATGTGTTTGGGATCCCCAGTTTGCACCCAGATGAGTCTCTGTCCCCAGATTGTACCCAGAACTGCTTTGATCAAATCTCAGCCCTTGATTAATCCATTTAATATGTTTTATCTTCTCTGAATTTATTTTAATAGCTCCACTTATCCAAAAATCATGAAAATTTCACCAAAAATCCCTAAAATTATGATGATCATCTCTGTAATTTTTAATTCCATTTTTACCCCTCCTTCTCTGAATTAAAAATTCTTTTATCCATAAAACCCTATTATTCCTTCTGAATTAATCCCAGATTTCGTTTGTAGCTCAATGTCTCTGCCAATTATCTCTCTCTTGCAGAAACCACCCTAACTAAATATCAATTAGACTTATATTGACATTCATTAGGGCTTGATTTGATCAAATGCTGACTACTTATCGGCAATTAATACAAATCTAGACTTGATCAGGTGGTTGCTCCCAGCTTTGGCACCTCTGATCAGTCTTGTGAAATTGACTTTCAATCCCTTAACATGAGGGTGACTTGGTCAAAGAACTGACTACTTATCAGTAATTGACACAAATCAAAGCATGATTAGGTGGTTGCTCGCAGCTTTGGCACCAGGTCAGCCTTGAAAGCAAAATCACATTTGAAATTTCTCATGACTAGTTGCATCAAAATGCTAGCTTGGCATTGACATCATTTCATGTAGTATAGGGATTATACTGCTTCAGCTCCTTTCTAGGGTTAGCTCCAAGGGCAGATTTTAGGGTTTAACCCTGACTCCTATAATAGGTCACTGAGGTGTGGGGTCCACCTGTCAGTGAAAAATGGTCACATGGGTGACTCATCAGATAGGCTATGTTGTTAGATTCATCTACAAGGGACCGCCAGTGGGTCCCACTTGTCGAGAAAATATAATCAAATGGTCGACCCATCGGAGATTTTCTCTTTACGAAATCTCCCGAGGGTCGACCACCTCGAATGAGTAGGAGGTGGTGGGGTATTTATATCCTCGTCTTTCACCCTAATATTTCATTGTGGGATTAATGGATTTGTTCCGGGATTAAACAGCGACCTCTTCTGATCAGTGGGCCACCTTTCATTGCTTTATCTTCTTCCCTCTTTTCATGATTTATCATTAATCATCAATTTTATTCTCATTTATTCATCTATTCATCCTTGAAATCTTTCAAGGGTAAACACTCCTTATCAACGAAATTTTAAATTGGTCAAGAATGAATCAAGTTATACTAAGGATGCGAAACAACTTCATTAAAGAGGACTTCTTCAAATTTTAAACAAACATGGACCAAGGATATTTTATGGTTATTATTAAAGAATATAATTTACGATCGATCCATTAAAGGGCCAAGAATGGTTCCAAGGAAATCTAATTACATTATAGAAGAATAACCTTACGAATTCACATATAACTGAATAAAGGTTTGATTAAACAATTAGTTAGGAATAAATTAATTTGGGATGATTGAACAGACATCAAGGATGAATAGGACGGTGAAATTTGCTAGCCGATTAGATTTCAATGAATAGTGGTATCTATTAAGAACACCTATGTCCGCGTCCTATACATGATTAAGTTGATACGAGTTACCTGGACACTTTAGCGAGATCGAGCACTATTTGCCGAGGCGTAGAAATCCACTACACCGTGGTCATGAGGAAAAATCAAGATAGCATATCTATAAGAATCTAAACATGAGATTTACTTTACATAGATATATAGTTGTTATTATTATTATGCTCCGATTCGAATTTAAAATTCTCGGTAATTACATTATTAGTTTGAGTTATAATATCATATATAAAAAGAAACATATTTTTGTACTATTTTATTATCTTCCGAGTGCGAGGTCTCGACCTCCAGTCTATGTCAGAATATCAGATCGCGCGGAAATTAGGGGAATTAATGCAATTTTAGTTTTCAAAATCTTACAATGTTAACCTTTTTGTAAAGATGTTTATTGAATTATCTCATGTTCAAGTAGTGGGATCCATAGGGACAACGAAACACGCATGCCAGCGCGTCACGTTTGTCCCGTCCTTTTACTAGACCTATCCCTCACAACCTAGGTCAAGTACGTATTATTATTTTGCTTATTTATTCATCTTCTCGGGATTTTCTAGATGTTACCCTAGCATGATTTATATAAAAATCGGATTATAAAATTCATGCTCTGATACCACCGAAGGATGTCACACCCCAAAATAAATGAATCGGGTTAGGGGTGCTTAATCCCGCCACGTACGCACGACGAGACGTGCGTACGAAAGGCTAAATGAATAAAATAAGGCAATCACAGAATAAACAAAATAATAATAATAAGAATACATGACCATACAAATCCCGAATGAACAAAGAGAATACAACGCCCACATAGGCGGGGGCTAGCTCCATCGGAATGGGCGCAATCTCTCAAATAAAAACCCAAAAGAAGAAAATAAGACTCAAAAACCGATGGATCCTAATCGACTACCCACTCACATGCCAATGCAACGAAGCATCCCCGTCATCGCGTAGATCCGTCCCCTAGCACTCGCACTAGCCAAAAATCCCGAACCCGAAAATACCCGGATCCCACAACCACCGTGGAAACGTGAGTAATTTTATAAATTACTCAAGACGGATTTAGATCCACCTTTAAGATTCGATCTTCTTTCCTAGACTCGGACCCAAAACCGATACCGATGTCCGAAATGCAATATAATATTGATGAATAAATATAATAATTGTTATTATGCACATTTAACCTACATGTTATGATATGATATGGTAAAGAAACCCGAAATAGAAAATTCTCGTGGAAATAATAATATAATGTGAAGTATAAGATACGAGAGTCAAACACCCGTAATAAATACCCGCTTGTAAATTTACTGTACTCATCCCGAGCGGCACTACCAGGGCCCAACTTACTAACTCGGGCCTTGCCTAAGCGGGCACTACCAGGGCCCAACTTACTAACTTAGGACTTTATGTTTGCGCAGCCGACAACGCCGCACAAACGACAATTCGGCTCCCGAGGCGATAACGCCCTAGAGAGCGAACGGCTATAAGCACGTACTGTCCGCTCGAATCTGTAATTCACCTTACAAAATATAAACAAACGGATAAATATGTCTTCGCTGCCATATCGTCAAAATGAGATTACTACCCAGAAATAACAAATCGGAAACTAATACAAATGGGAGCCTACACTCGTACCAACTAAGGGTCGAGGACCGCATCCCGAAAATAATGAAAAAATGAAGTATAATACGATGGGAGCCTACACCGTACCAACCTCGGGGCCGCAGGACCGCATCCCAAAGGGGAGCCTACACCGTACCAACCAGGGGCCGAGGGACCGCATCCCGAGAAATGACAAAATGATAGATGATACAAATGGGAGCCTACACTGTACCACTAAGGGCCGAGGACCGCATCCCGAGAGAATAACAAAATAGGGTAGAATCCAAACTCGGATATGGACGCCCACACTAAATACCGAAGACATGGTATCCTAATCGCTCAAATTTGGATTAAAAATCTTAATCATATTAAGAATATTAAAAACATAATATTGATCAAAAGAAAAACACTCTGGCACGGCCGAACCCGCCAAATGACGGGGTCGGTGGATAACCGACAAGCAAAGGTGCGCAGTGTATATACGCACCAAAGGAATATAACCCGTTGGTCCGGTTATACAAGGCAACCTCGATCGAGATCACCCGCCCGCCTCTCAAAGACTTTCCCATGCATTTTGTATGATTAATTGTCTAACTTAATTAATAACTAATGATATTAATAATATTAATCTACTAATTATAATTTATAACTTTATTTATTTAATTCTAACCTAGTCCTATCTCGGACTATTTCCCGATCCTACTCCTATCCTATCTACGTGCGTATGACATGATATGACATGTAAATGCGGGTATGTCTCAAATATGTCGGTCAATTTACCGGATGCAAATGACAGTCAAATTCGCCTCTAGTTAAATTTGGACAAAAACACCGCAATTCATATTTGTTTTAAAAATATTTTATTTTCTGGTTTGGGTTCCTAATTCGAAGAAAGAAGATGAATCCCAGAAACCGTACTTCGAGAATAATTCGATCGTGCTCGGTAGCGTCACGATCTCGTCGATGAGCCGCCGTCATCTTGAGTGCATTCGTTTGTCGCTCGTCAAGATATTTTTTTGAAAACCTATGAAGTCGAAATAAATTAAATTGGCGAGTATCCCAATCATATTGGGTCCGGTTTGGTCGTGGTATACCGGACGCTCAATGGAAATTATCATTATTTTAGTTCGTATTTTAAGATTATATTTATTTGGATTTAATATAATTGATTTAAATTTTATTTTGATTAATTAAGATAACTAGTTATTATCACTTAATTAAATTAAATTTATAATTAGGATAATTTATTATTTAGGATTAGAGAAATTGATTAATATAATATATTTTATGTTTAATATTTTTAGTATTATTCTTATTAATTTAAAATCGAGAATTAAATTAATATACATATATATATATTATAATATTATTATTCTTATCAATTAAAAATAGAGAAATTGATTAATATATACTTTAAAATCTAAATTATCATTATATTTTAAATTATTATTTTATATCTCTTAATTATTTATAATATATTCTTTAATTATGTTTTATTTTATTTATACTAGTATTATTTTTATAATGTAGAGATTATATTAATAAAGTAAAAGAGATTAAGGAAACTTAATTAAATGAACTGAATTTAATTAAACGAGTTTGTTTTAATTAAGTTTGTGTTGGTGTTTTGAGGTTATATTTATTTCGATTAACGTATATAACTTAATTTATTTAGATTAATTAAGTTGACTTAATGTTATCACTTAATTAATTTAATTATAATTAGGATAATTAATTATTTAAAAATAGAAAAATTGATTAATATATAATATTATATAATTAATATTGTTCTTATTAAAACTAGAGAAATTGATTAATTAATAATATATATATATATATATTAAAATATTTATTAATATTATTCCATTATTAAATAGAGAAATTGATTAATAGGTATTTATATATATTAATTAATGTTATTTATTTATTATTATTAAAATAGAGAAATTAATTAATATATATATTTTATATTATAAATTGTTATTATACTTTAGTTATTATTTTATAAATCCCTAATTATTTTTATCATATTCTTTAATTATATCTCATTTCATATTTTAATATTATTTTCATTAATTAGAATTCATATTATATAAAACTAGAATTAAAAATAAAAAAATCAAATTAAAAGAAAAGAAATTCAATTAAACTTAAATTTAATTACTATTTTTATTTAATTAAATGTGTTGGTGTTTTAATGTTTGGGATCATACGCTGACTACCAAATCATTGGTGCCAATGCACCGATATCCCGAAATCGGGGGCAGTCAGGGAATATAATCATTTCCCAATTGATTTAGGTTTACGTAATTATCCATGGGTACCGCCAAACCTTTCTAGGGCGCTCCCAATTAATTAGTCAAATTTTTAATTAATAAATTTCATTATCTTGAGACTTTTAATTATCGGGCCTTAATTAATTTTCACTAAACCTAATTATATTTGAGTTAATTAAGGCTCATTTGTCGGCCAATATAATTTCATTGTAAATCTTATTTCTATTTATATATGGGCCTATATTCATTTTCTATCAACTTATCCAATCCAACATTCTTAAGCTATGACTTAGCCCATATACCAATTTTAAATTCCTAAATCCAATATTTTCATACAACCCAAACATAGTTAACAGAGGGAAACAGGGTCATCTATCAGCAAAAAGACCAAGGTAACCAAGCAAATTTTCAGAGGCGACAGAGGACAAAAACAGCACAGATTCGGGGAATGCAACATTTTTGACAGGTCAAGGAATTTTAGTCAAATGATAGTATCACCTTATTTACCGTAACCGCACTCCAACACAACAAATCAAAGCAACAACAATATACAACAGACAACAAGGCCAACCCAACTAGCAATTTCAAAGGCAACGTATCAATTCAAAAGATTTCGAGACCACCATCCCAATGGCAATAAACAATTGAAAAGAACATCAAGCCAAAGACAATCAAATTCACAGGGGCAAATAAAGGCAGGGACCAAAGTAGCATCACAAATAATTACCAGGAACAACAGTTCACTTCACCGGTACCATTCGGTACCAAAGTACCAAGGCTAAAGATAGACCCAGCTTAAACCAAAGATAATTACGTAAATACAATTTCAAGGCAAAGAAAGAGGGGTTTATATACAATAAACCAAGACATGGAAAACCCAAACAGAAAACAACATAGCAAGACCATATACCACATAACCCACAGAGGACCAAACATCAAGAACCAAACCAAAGAAAGAGGAAAAATGGCAAATAAGCAAATCGGGGACATGCCAACACATATCGAGCCCAACTTATAAACCGTAACAAGAACATGGATCGCTCCACTCTCACGTCACTGTACCGAGAGGTACCAAAGTGTACCAGACCAAGGTGTACAAAATAACCTAACAAGCAATTCGGCAACAACATTACCCAACCGCGAAATCGATCAAGAAATCACATACAACCCATCAACACAAAGGAAACAGTTCACGTTGTGTTTACCGTAATGAGATGAGGGTAACAAAGAAGCACAAACCGTAAATCGACACGTAAGAAGTAACGTAAGGAATCAAAGCCACGCGGCTATGGCCTCGCTTCACTGGTACCAAATGGTACCAAAGTACCAAAGCGCATAAATCCAATTGTAAAGCAAGACTCAACCGAACCACCCAAAATCAAGAACCAAAAGCAAGACAAGAACCCAAGATAAGTCACGTAGGTTGCACCTCAAATTTTCAAGCAATCAAGCAACTACACAGTCACAACCACACAAACAAAAGCACAAGAGCATGCACGACCAGCCAAGGAAAACAAAAGCATGGGGCTCAGCCCCAACTCAACAGATGGCCCACACGGCCAGACAAATGAAAGGGGTTACCAGAATGATAGCGGTGCCAGTTGCTGCAGACTGAGGGCGTCGACCAAGGTTAGCCAGTTTGAGAGTGGAGAAGCAAGTGAGCGGCGGTGAGGGCGGACTGCTCCTCCTCACGAGCGAGCGGAACTAGAGATGGGTAAATTAAACCGGGGCGTAAAAGGGCGGAAAAGGGACAGGAGCGAAGGGATAGGAGAGAAAAAAAGGGGCGGCGATAATGACAGAACGATGAGGGTTGCGTGAGGGCGGACAGAGGGAGAGAACAGAGAGAGAGAGAGAGAGAGAGATAGACGGAGGGAGAGAGAGAGTATTAAATGTGGGTTTAAATGAAGAGAGAGAGAGGGTAGAGAGAGAGTGAGAGGAAAATAAATGGAGAGAGAGAAAAAATGGATGCTTGATGATTTTCTCGTGGCACATCAAGATAGTACGCGGTGTGTGTGGTCATAGGTGTGATGGGTCATTTTCTGAGGGAAATTAAAGTCTTAAGATCTGATTTATTTTGACTTAGTTCGTATTATTGTTCCCATTTGGTTAATATTATTGTATTATTTCATCTTATTTAGTTTCTAGTTTGATTGATCTAGTATTTGTTTCAAATTTATGTTTTATTTTCATTTATTTAGTTATTAGTCAAATGATTTTAGTTTATTTAAAAATTTGGTTTTCATTTACTAATTTACGCAAGTCATCATTTACTAATATTATTATTGTTATTATTATTATTATCATTATCATTTATTGTTAGCTTTATTTATTTATTTGTTTATGTATATATATATTTCTTTAATTATCGGTTTACGTTATTAATTAATTGGTGTTACGTCATTTTAAATTCTTTAACTTAATTATCATTGTTATCTTTCAAATTAAATTTCATGGTTTGACACTTCTTCAAATTTTAAACAAACATGGACCAAGGATATTTTATGGTTATTATTAAAGAATATAATTTACGATCGATCCATTAAAGGGCCAAGAATGGTTCCAAGGAAATCTAATTACATTATAGAAGAATAACCTTACGAATTCACATATAACTGAATAAAGGTTTGATTAAACAATTAGTTAGGAATAAATTAATTTGGGATGATTGAACAGACAGTCAAGGATGAATAGGACGGTGAAATTTGCTAGCCGATTAGATTTCAATGAATAGTGGTATCTATTAAGAACACCTATGTCCGCGTCCTATACATGATTAAGTTGATACTGAGTTACCGGACACTTTAGCGAGATCGAGCACTATTTGCCGAGGCGTAGAAATCCACTCCACTGTGGTCATGAGGAAAAATCAAGATAGCATATCTATAAGAATCTAAACATGAGATTTACTTTACATAGATATATAGTTGTTATTATTATTATGCTCCGATTCGAATTTAAAATTCTCAGTAATTACATTATTAGTTTGAGTTATAATATCATATATAAAAAGAAACATATTTTTGTACTATTTTATTATCTTCCGAGTGCGAGGTCTCTGACCTCCAGTCTATGTCAGAATATCAGATCGCGCGGAAATTAGGGGAATTAATGCAATTTTAGTTTTCAAAATCTTACAATGTTAACCTTTTTGTAAAGATGTTTATTGAATTATCTCATGTTCAAGTAGTGGGATCCATAGGGACAACGAAACACGCATGCCAGCGCGTCACGTTTGTCCCGTCCTTTTACTAGACCTATCCCTCACAACCTAGGTCAAGTACGTATTATTATTTTGCTTATTTATTCATCTTCTCGGGATTTTCTAGATGTTACCCTAGCATGATTTATATAAAAATCGGATTATAAAATTCATGCTCTGATACCACCGAAGGATGTCACACCCCAAAATAAATGAATCGGGTTAGGGGTGCTTAATCCGCCACGTACGCACGACGAGACGTGCGTACGAAAGGCTAAATGAATAAAATAAGGCAATCACAGATAAACAAAATAATAATAATAAGAATACATGACCATACAAATTCCGTAATGAACAAAGAGAATACAACGCCCACATAGGCGGGGCTAGCTCCATCTAATGGGCAAAGCAATCTCTCAAATAAAAACCCAAAAGAAGAAAATAAGACTCAAAAACCCGATGGATCCTAACCGACTACCCACTCACATGCCAATGCAAATAAGCATCCCCGTCATCGCGCAGACCGTCCCTAGCACTCGCACTAGCCAAAAATCCCGAACCTGAAAATACCTGGATCCCACAACCACCGTGGAAACGTGAGTAATTTTATAAATTACTCAGTACGGATTTAGATCCAGCCTTAAGATTCGATCTTCTTTCCTAGACTGGACCCAAAAACCGATACTGATGTCTGAAATGCAATATAATATTGATGAATAAATATAATAATTGTTATTATGCACATTTAACCTACATGTTATGATATGATATGGTAAAGAAACCCGAAATAGAAAATTCTGTGGAAATAATAATATAATGTGAAGTATAAGATACGAGAGTCAAACACCCGTAATAAATATCCAGTTTGTAAATTTACCAGACTCATCCCGAGCGGGCACTACCAGGGCCCAACTTACTAACTCGGGCCTTGCCTAAGCGGGCACTACCAGGGCCCAACTTACTAACTTAGGACTTTATGTTTGCGCAGCGACAACGCCGCACAAACGACAGTTCGGGCTCCCGAGGCGATAACGCCCTAGGAGAGTGAACGGCTATAAGCACGTACTGCGTCCGCTCGAATCGGTAATTCACCTTACAAAATATAAACAAACGGATAAATATGTCTTCGGTTGCCATATCGTCAAAATGAGATTACTACCCAGGAAATAACAAATCGGAAACTAATACAAATGGGAGCCTACACTCGTACCAACTAAGGGTCGAGGACCGCATCCCGAAAATAATGAAAAAATGAAGTATAATACGATGGGAGCCTACACCGTACCAACCCGGGGCCGAGGACCGCATCCCAAAGGGGAGCCTACACTGTACCAACCAGGGGCCAGAGGACCGCATCCCGAGAAATGACAAAATGATAGATGATACAAATGGGAGCCTACACTGTACCACTAAGGGCCAGAGGACCGCATCCCGAGAGAATAACAAAATAGGGTAGAATCCAAACTCGGATATGGACGCCCACACTAAATACTGAGAGACATGGTATCCTAATCGCTCAAATTTGGATTAAAAATCTTAATCATATTAAGAATATTAAAAACATAATATTGATCAAAAGAAAAACACTCTGGCACGGCCGAACCCGCCAAATGACGGGGTCGGTGGATAACCGACAAGCAAAGGTGCGCGCAGTGTATATACGGACCAAAGGAATATAACCCGTTGGTCCAGTTATACAAGGCAACCTCGGGGATCGAGATCACCCGGCCCGCCTCTCAGCACTTTCCCATGCATTTTGTATGATTAATTGTCTAACTTAATTAATAACTAATGATATTAATAATATTAATCTACTAATTATAATTTATAACTTTATTTATTTAATTCTAACCTAGTCCTATCTCGGACTATTTCCTGATCCTACTCCTATCCTATCTACGTGCGGTATGACATGATATGACATGTAAATGCGGGTATGTCTCAAATATGCTGGTCAATTTACCGGATGCAAATGACAGGTCAAATTCAGTCTCTAGTTAAATTTGGACAAAAACACCGCAATTCATATTTGTTTTAAAAATATTTTATTTTCGGTTTGGGTTCCTAATTCAAGAAAGAAGATGAATCCCAGAAACCGTACCGAGAATAATTCGATCGCCTGTCGGTAGCGTCACGATCTCGTCGATGAGCCGTCTCATCTTGAGTGCATTCGTTTGTCGGCTCGTCAAGATATTTTTTTGAAAACCTATGAAGTCGAAATAAATTAAATTGGCGAGTATCCCAATCATATTGGGTCCGGTTTGGTCGTGGTATACCGGACGCTCAATGGAAATTATCATTATTTTAGTTCGTATTTTAAGATTATATTTATTTGGATTTAATATAATTGATTTAAATTTTATTTTGATTAATTAAGATAACTAGTTATTATCACTTAATTAAATTAAATTTATAATTAGGATAATTTATTATTTAGGATTAGAGAAATTGATTAATATAATATATTTTATGTTTAATATTTTTAGTATTATTCTTATTAATTTAAAATCGAGAATTAAATTAATATACATATATATATATTATAATATTATTATTCTTATCAATTAAAAATAGAGAAATTGATTAATATATACTTTAAAATCTAAATTATCATTATATTTTAAATTATTATTTTATATCTCTTAATTATTTATAATATATTCTTTAATTATGTTTTATTTTATTTATACTAGTATTATTTTTATAATGTAGAGATTATATTAATAAAGTAAAAGAGATTAAGGAAACTTAATTAAATGAACTGAATTTAATTAAACGAGTTTGTTTTAATTAAGTCATGTTGGTGTTTTTGAGGTTATATTTATTTCGATTAACGTATATAACTTAATTTATTTAGATTAATTAAGTTGACTTAATGTTATCACTTAATTAATTTAATTATAATTAGGATAATTAATTATTTAAAAATAGAAAAATTGATTAATATATAATATTATATAATTAATATTGTTCTTATTAAAACTAGAGAAATTGATTAATTAATAATATATATATATATATATATATATATATATATATATATTAAAATATTTATTAATATTATTCCATTATTAAATAGAGAAATTGATTAATAGGTATTTATATATATTAATTAATGTTATTTATTTATTATTATTAAAATAGAGAAATTAATTAATATATATATTTTATATTATAAATTGTTATTATACTTTAGTTATTATTTTATAAATCCCTAATTATTTTTATCATATTCTTTAATTATATCTCATTTCATATTTTAATATTATTTTCATTAATTAGAATTCATATTATATAAAACTAGAATTAAAAATAAAAATCAAATTAAAAGAAAAGAAATTCAATTAAACTTAAATTTAATTACTATTTTTATTTAATTAAATGTGTTGGTGTTTTAATGTTTGGGATCATACGCTGACTACCAAATCATTGGTGCCAATGCACCGATATCCCGAAATCGGGGGCAGTCAGGGAATATAATCATTTCCCAATTGATTTAGGTTTACGTAATTATCCATGGGTACCGCCAAACCTTTCGGGGCGGCTCCCAATTAATTAGTCAAATTTTTAATTAATAAATTTCATTATCTTGAGACTTTTAATTATTGGGCCTTAATTAATTTTCACTAAACCTAATTATATTTGAGTTAATTAAGGCTCATTTGTTGGCCCAATATAATTTCATTGTAAATCTTATTTCTATTTATATATGGGCCTATATTCATTTTCTATCAACTTATCCAATCCAACATTCTTAAGCTATGACTTAGCCCATATACCAATTTTAAATTCCTAAATCCAATATTTTCATACAACCCAAACATAGTTAACGAGAGGAAACAGGGTCATCTATCAAAGAAAAAGACCAAGGTAACCAAGCAAATTTTCGAGGCGACGAGAGGACAAAAACAAAGACGATTCAGGGAATGCAACATTTTTGACAGGGTCAAGGAATTTTAGTCAAATGATAGTATCAGTCCTTATTTACCAGAACCAGACCCAACACAGCCAAATCAAAGCAACAACAATATACAACAGACAACAAGGCCAACCCAACTAGCAATTTCAAAGGCAACGTATCAATTCAGTATTTCAGAGACCACCATCCCAATGGCAATAAACAATTGAAAAGAACATCAAGCCGGCACAATCAAATTCACAGGGGCAAATAAAGGCAGGGACCAGTGTAGCATCACAAATAATTACCAGGAACAACAGGCCTCACTTCACTGGTACCATTCGGTACCAGTGTACCAAGGCTAAAGATAGACCCAGTTAAACCAGCATAATTACAGAAATACAATTTCAAGGCGAAAAGAGGGTTTATATACAATAAACCAAGACATGGAAAACCCGACCAGGAAAACAACATAGCAAGACCATATACCACATAACCCACGAGAGGGACCGAACATCGGTAACCAAACCAAAGAAAGAGGAAAAATGGCAAATAAGCAAATCGGGGACATGCCAACACATATTGAGCCCAACTTATAAACCAGAACAGCAACATGGATCAGCTCCACTCCTGCGTCACTGGTACCGAGAGGTACCAGTGTACCAGGACCAGTGCCGTTACAAAATAACCTAACAAGCAATTCGGGCAACAACATTACCCAACCGCGAAATCGATCAAGAAATCACATACAACCCATCAACACGAAAGGAAACGGGTTCACGTTGTGTTTACCGAGAATGAGATAGAGGGTAACAATGCAAGCACAAACCGTAAATCGGACGGTAAGTAACGAAAGGAATCAAAGCCACGCGGCTATGGCCTCGCTTCATTTGGTACCAAATGGTACCGGTGTACCAAAGCGCATAAATCCAATTGTAAAGCGATACCAATGAACCCGACCCAAAATCGACGGCCAAAAGCAAGACGGTAACCCAAGATAAGTCACGAGGTTGCACCTCAAATTTTCAAGCAATCAAGCAACTACACGGTCACAACCACACAAACAAAAGCACAAGAGCATGCACGACCGACCAAGGAAAACAAAAGCATGGGGCTCGGCCCCTCAACTCAGAATGGCCCTGCACGGCGGACAAATGAAAGGGGTTACCGAGAATGATAGCGGTGCCGATTCTTTGCGGAGCGAGGCGTCGACCAAGGTTAGCCAGTTTGAGAGTGGAGCAGTGGTGAGCGGTGAGGGCGGACTGCTCCTCCTCGCGAGCGAGCGGAACTAGAGATGGGTAAATTAAACCGGGGCGTAAAAGGGCGGAAAAGGGACAGGAGCGAAGGGATAGGAGAGAAAAAAAAAGGGGCGGCGATAATGACGAACGATGAGGGTTGCGTGAGGGCGGACGAGAGGGAGAGAACAGAGAGAGAGAGAGAGAGAGAGAGACATAGACGGAGGGAGAGAGAGTATTAAATGTGGGTTTAAATGAAGAGAGAGAGAGGGTGAGAGAGAGAGTGAGTGGATAATAAATAGGAGAGAGAGAAAAAAATGGAGAGAGAGAGAATGGATGCTTGATGATTTTCTGTGGCACATCAGTATAGCGCCTGGTGTGGTGTGGTCATAGGTGTGATGGGTCATTTTCTGCGGGAAATTAAAGTCTTAAGATCTGATTTATTTTGACTTAGTTCGTATTATTGTTCCCATTTGGTTAATATTATTGTATTATTTCATCTTATTTAGTTTCTAGTTTGATTGATCTAGTATTTGTTTCAAATTTATGTTTTATTTTCTTTTATTTAGTTATTAGTCAAATGATTTTAGTTTATTTAAAAATTTGGTTTTCATTTACTAATTTACGCAAGTCATCATTTACTGATATTATTATTATTGTTAGTATTATTATTATCATGTTAGTATTATTATTAGCTTTATTTATTTATTTGTTTATGTATATATATATTTCTTTAATTATCGGTTTACGTTATTAATTAATTGGTGTTACGTCATTTTAAATTTTTTAACTTAATTATCATTGTTATCTTTCAAATTAAATTTCATGGTTTGACACCCGACGCCCTCGGTACCGCCGAAAACGAGTCCGGGCGCGCAAAACATGAAAATGGGACCCAACGTCGTCGGTCCGCCGAAAACAAGTCCGAGCGCACAAAACATTAAAACGGGAGCCCACGCCCTCGGTACCGCCGAAGACAAGTCCGTGCGCGCAAAACATTAAAAAGGGACCCGACGCATTCGACACCGCTAGAAACGGGTCCAGGAGCGCAAAACATGACAACGAGACCCGACACACTCGACACCGCCGAAAACAAGTCCAGGAGCGCAAAATATGAAATCGGGATCCGACGCCCTCGGTACAGCCGAAAAAGAGTCCGGGCGCGCATAACATGAAAACGGTACCTGACGCCCTCGGTTCCACCGAATACAATTCCGGACACGCAAAACATAAAAACGGGACCCGACGCCCTCGATACAGCTGAAAACGAGTCCGGGCGCGGAAAACATGAAAACGGGACTAGACGCCCTCGATACCGCCGAAAACGAATTCAGACCCGCGAAACATGAAAAAGGAACGTGACGCCCTCGGTACCGCCGAAAACGAGTCCGAGCGCGCAAAACATGAAAACGGGACCTGACGCCCTCGGTACCGCCGAAAATGATTCTGGGAGCGCAAAACATGAAAAAGGGACCCGACGCACTCGACACCGCTGAAAATGAGTCACGGTGGGCAATACAGGAAAACTGGACCCGACGCCCTCGGTACAGCCGAAAACGAGTCCGAGAGCGCAAAACATGAAAGCGGCACCGGACGCCCTCGGTACCGCCGAGAACGAGTCCGGGTGCACAAAACATGAAACCGGGACCCGACGCCCTCGGTACCGCAAAAAATGAGTCCGGGTGCGCAAAACATGAAAACGAGACCGGATGCCCTCGGTACCCCGAAAATGAGTCGGGGCGCGCAAAACATGAAAACGGGACCCGACGCCCTCGGTACCGCCGAAAACGAGTCCGGGCGCGCAATACATGAACAGGGGACCCGACGCCGTCGGTACCGCCGAAAACAAGTCTAGAGCGCACAAAACATGAACAGGGGACCCCACGCCCTTGGTACCGCCGAAAACGAATTCGGACCCGCGAAACATGAAAAAGGAACGTGATGCCCTCGGTACCGCCGAAAATGAGTCCGAGCGCGCAAAACAAGAAAATGAGACCTCACGCCCTCGGTACCGCCGAAAATGGTTCCGGGAGCGCAAAACATGAAAAAGGGACCCGACGCACTCGACACCGCTGAAAATGAGTCCGGTCGCGCAAAAACAGGAAAACAGGACCCGACGCCCTCGGTACCACCGAAAACGTGTCCTGGAGTGCAAAACATGAAAACGGGACCTGACGCCCTCGGTACCGCCGAAAACGAGCCCGGGCGCACAAAACATGAAAACGGGACCCGACGCCCTCGGTACCGCAAAAAATGAGTTTCGGCGCGCAAAACATGAAAATGGGACCCGACGCCCTCATTGCCGCCGAAACGACTCTGGGCGCGCAAAACATGAAAACAGGACCAACACCCTCGGTACCATCGAAAACGAGTCCGAGCGCGCAAAACATGAACACTGGACCTGACGCAGTCGGCACCGTCGAAAACGAGTCCGGGAGCGCAAAACTTGTCAACGGGACCCGACGCCCTCGGTACCGCCGAAAATGATTCCGGACCCGCAAAAATTGAAAACGGGACATGACCCCCTCGGTACCGCCGAAAACAATTCTGGACCCATAAAACATGAAAAAGAGACCCGACACCCTCGGTACCGTCGAAAACGAGTCCGGGCGCGCAAAAATTGAAAACGGGACATGACCCCCTCGGTACCGCCGAAAACAATTCTGGACCCATAAAACATGAAAAAGAGACCCGACGCCCTCGGTACCGCCGAAAATGAATCCGAACCCGCAAAACATGAAACGGGACCGGACGCCCTCGCTACCGCCGAGAACGAGTCCGGGCGCACAAAACATGAAAACGGGACCCCACGCCCTCGGTACCGCCAAAAATGAGCCCGAGCGCACAAAACATGAAAACGGGACCGGACGCCCTCGCTACCGCAAAAAACGAGTCCGGGCGCAAAACCTGAAAATGGGACCCGACGCCGTCGTTACCGCGGAAAACAAGTCTGTGCTCTCAAAACATGAAAACGGGACCCCACGCCCTTGGTACCACCAAAAACAAGTCCGGGCGCGCAAAACATTAAAAAGGGACCCGACGCACTCGACACCGCTGGAATCGGGTCCAGGTGCGCAAAACATGACAACGAGACCCAACACACTCAACACCGCCGAAAACAAGTCCAGGAGCGCAAAATATGAAAATGGGATCCGACACCCTCGGTACAGCCGAAAAAGAGTCCGGGCGCGCAAAACATGAAAACGGGACACGACGCCCTCGATTCCACCGAATACAATTCCGGACCCGCAAAAATGAAAACGGGACCAGACGCCCTCGATACAGCAGAAAACGAGACCGGGCGCGCAAATAATGAAAACGGGACGAAACGCCCTTGATACCGCCTGTTAACCCTTGAAAGATTTCAAGGATGAATAGATGAATAAATGAAAATAGATTGATGATTGATGACAAATAATAAAAGAGGGAAGGAGAGAAAGCAATGAAAAGATGGCCCACTGATCAGAAGAGGTCGCTGCTTAACCCCGAATGAATTCATTAGTCCCACAATGGAATGCTTGGCATGAAATGAAAAGAGTATAAATACCCCACCACCTCCTACTCATTCGAGGTGGCTGACCCTCGGGAGATTTCGGAGAGAGAAAATCTCCTGATGGGTCGGCCATTTGATTACATTTTCTCGACAAGTGGGACCCACTGGCGGTCCCTTGTAGATGAATCTAACAACATAGCCTATCGATGAGTCACCCATGTGACCATTTTTCACTGACAGGTGGACCCCACACCTCAGTGACCTGCTATAGGAGTCAGAGTTGAACCCTAAAAATCTGCCCTTGGAGCTAACCCTAGGAAGGAGGCCAAGCAAGATAATCCCTATGCTACATGAAATGATGTCAATGCCAAGCTAGCATTTTGATGCAACTAGTCATGAGAAATTCCAAATGTGATTTTGCTTTCAAAGTGACTGGTGCCAAAGTCGAGCAACCACCTAACCATGCTTTGATTTGTGTCAATTACGATAAGTAGTCGGTTCTTTGACCAAGTCACCCTCATGTTAAGGGATTGAAAGTCAATTTCACAAGACCGATCAAAGTGCAAAAGCCGGGAGCAACCACTGATCAAGTCTAGATTTGTATTAATTGGCGATAAGTAGTCGGCATTTGATCAAATCAAGCCCTAATGAATATCAATATAAGTCTAATTGGTATTTAGTTAGGGTGGTTTCTGCAAGAGGAAGATAATTGGCAGAGACATTGAGCTACAAATGAGATCAGGGATTAATTCAGAAGGAATAATAGGGTTTTATGGATAAAGAATTTTTAATTCAGAGAAGGAGGGGTAAAAATGGAATTAAAAATTACAGGGATGATCATCATGAATTTAGGGATTTTTGGTGAAATTTTCATAATTTTTGGATAAGTGGAGCTATTAAAATAAATTTAGGGAAGATAAAAGCAGAATAAATGGACTAATCAAAGGCTGAGATTCAATCAAGGGTTCATCTGGGTGCAATACGGGGACGAGAGACATCATCGGGTGCAAACTGGGGATCCTAAGCATACCTATACCGAATCAGAGAAGAGAGAGGGTGTGACACGTGTCAACATCTCATTGGGCCACCTCATGCCACGTGTCAGCACCCCATTGGTCCACCTCAGCCATGTGGGCCCCACCACCATACTGACCTGACATGTGGGCCCCACCAGCATGCCACGTGGCAAGATCTGACAGGTCCACCTCATACTATCCTATGCCACATGGCATCACACCAGTGGTCCACTACACTCCCCTGTGCCACATGGCACAACCAGAAGAGGCCATCTCACCCAACCCTAAGCCACATGGCACAGCCACATCAAGCCACCTCAACTCAGCTGTGCCACATGGCATCTTTCTAGCCAGCCATCTCAGCCATTCATCAAGTGATTAGGGAGTTGTTTATCTAATAAACAACCAATCAGACAGAGCCACCTCAGCATATTAACCCTAATCATCATGCTAATCAATTGCTAATCAAACCTATAGGCGCATACTTATGAACCTTACAGATGGGGCCCAGGATACAGAGATAAGAGTATAGGCTCATGGTTGAAGTGGTATGCCAAGTCTATCCTACTGGTTTGTCCTGCTCAAAGCGATAAAATTTAAAAAGGGGATGAAAACAAAATGAACACTGGTGCATGCTCCCCGGTCGATCTACTCCCCTCGCGCGCTTTGGTGCACGTGCGCTGAGCCGTCCGATCCAGTAGAACATTCTCCCCGCTCTCTCTTCTTCTCCTTCTCCTCTCGCGCACGAGCTTATGCAGTCCCATGGCGTCTCACCATCGTGGAAGCTTCGAAATAGTTGACACGCATTAATGAATTGATTAGAGAGATTAGAACAAGGAGTTAGTGATGAAAAGAAAATCAAGCAATGCATTTACCTCAATTCAAGTTGGAACGATGAAGGGTGCACTTCTATCGGATGCAATTGAGTGCTTCAAACACCAAATTGAGCACAGGGATAGCTTCCTCGTGCTAAGGCGACACCAATTGATAAGTAATTATGGAGCAATTGAATTACAGGAAGGCTTAAGCTTGAGGAGTTGTCGGAAGCAGTAATGGAGAGGCAAATTCAATAAACGCTCTAGAGATCGAATTGAATGGTGAAAAAGCTTATTCAGATCAAGGCGATGATAATCGACATGGATTGAAAAGGCAATTGAGTAAAAGATGATGAATTTAGCTAGGAGGAGAAACGGGTTAAAAATGCAGTTTAGAAATTGAATGAATAACCATGCAATTGAGGGAGAAAGGAGTCTTAGCAATGAGATAGAAGTGTTTAAGCATGGTTTGGCGGTGAGGAGCCACTCACCGGTTGAAATAGGCGCTCAATTGAGTCAAAGAATTGCGGCACAGTCAAACCATAACAGAAAGCAGTTGGGCGGTTTCCACAACAAACACAAACCCATCTCTGGGGGCGTTGATTGAATTAGAATGAAGGGTGAGGATGTATCCAAGGTGGCAATCCGAGTGGAAGGCAGCTAACCAATCACAATTGAGTATAATCGGCCTAATTAGCTTATATAAACTGAAATTCAGCAACAGTAGCAGAGAGATTGATTGGCAGAGCAATTAGAATCAAGAACACACACTCACACACACTTTCTTAGTCGACAAGAGAGAGAGAGTGAATAACTAGAAGAGAGATTGCTCAATTTCTTGTTTTTGTCAAGAATAAAAAGGTAATTGGTAAAATTCATTAGTTTATAGATACTTTCCTTGTATTCTTTCTCTGAAACTGATTTTAAAACATTCAATTCATAGTTATTGAATAGTCAATTGAATATATTTCTTCATTCTTGCTTTCTTTCTTTGGAAATTTTGCTTCTTTCATTTGTTTCTTCACTGTTCCTCTTTGAAAGGCATCAATTAACAATAATTAGCTGCATTCAGTGAGCCACTGGCCCAATCACAAAGTGATTGGTGAGCCTTTAGGCCTGAATCAGTTATAAAGTCAAGAATTTGCAATTTAATTGTTGATATACTGATTTTCATTGGAAATTTTCATTTTTAGTATTCATTAGCTTAAGATCACATAAAACTGAGGTATACAAGTTTATATCTTTGTAATTTTCTTGATTGAATTGTTTTTGATTGATTAGAATTAATCCTAGCATTGCAATTTCATTACAATGCACTGATACTGTTAGAACCAGTATATCGCCGAGTTTTCAAATCCGAATTTGTTCAAATTAACACTCAACTCAGTGAGCCACTGGCCCTAGCTACGCCTAGGTGCGCCTTTAGGCCTGAGGGGTGCTAATTCGATGAGAAAAGGGCACGAATTGAGCTAATTGAGCTTGGTACCGACCGGTACTATATGCTACCGAGTGATGAATTGCTTGACACCACGAGGACGAAAGGAAGCCCTCTCTGCCTAACCCATACCGCATCTTCATGTCGAGACGATGCTCATCGACCTTGTAATTGTCAATAACTTTGATCAATTTTGCCGAATTTAACGAAAGAAGCATCTCGGTACCGGTTCTAACTGACACACTACTCGGTACCATCATGTGGCATCTCTCACCGTATGGATCTCTGATCAGACGATATAGAAGGACTCACTCACCGAGACGATATCAATGTGCTAGTCGATCGGAGAAAAGGAGCTCCGCCGCCGTAACGCCACCTAGCACGGATCTTAATACATCGGAGAGTCGAGAGGCGAAGGGATCCCGTCGCACGATTCTTGAAGCGTTCACCGATCTTGAAGAATATCTAATGAACGAGATCGCGAGAGTTCGGAAAATTAAACAAGAAAAGATCGGGCCTCATATATATTAAACACGTATCTCAACTAGATCTAACGGCCCAAGTATAAATGAAACATTTGAATAAACTAGGCGCCAATCTTGGAGCAGATCCGGCGGCCCGATTAGGCCCGTAATTAAATAATAACGAGAATAATAATAATATAGAGTAAATAAGTGATTTGAAAATGCTCCCCGAACTCCAAATTGACTCAAATTTGTTTCTAAAATCTTCTTATTTTTCATACTATTTTTCTATACAATAATATTCCAGTTTTAAAAATATAATCATGATAAAACAATTTAAAAGCAAAATACATCACATATATTGATATGTTTGACTTAGCTTTGACTTGTCATTTTAAATACTATAAAAATTCCAAAAATACAAATAAAAATCATAAATAATAACTAGATATATTTTACTGATTTTTCAAGTGATTTTCCATGAAATAATAATGATGATAGTAATATGCTATACTAAATGATGAGATTAGCTATATTCTTAAATAAATATATAAAAATATAATAATAGATATTATATTGATATTTTCTGTAAAAAAGAATAATAAAAATAAATAGTACAAAATATATAAAAATATAATACCATAGTAATAAATAGTAAATGCATTTTCTTTCATAATAAAGAATGATAATATAGTTTTATAATATGAATTGTATTTCTTTTATTTCTATACAAACATATACAATAAAAAATATATATACTTTTGATGAATAAAATGTAATAAAAATAGTTGTAATAAAAACATAATGAATTTCATCTCTTATGGCTATTTTCAACTAATAATAAAAATCTTATACTTTTCTATAGATAATAAATAAAAAAAATAATAAAAATAGATATAATGAATAGTATAAGAAATAGAATAGAATATTCATAATAATTTCTTTTTAGCTACTATAGAAATAAAAATAAAAATAAAAAAAATAATAATAACAAAAATAATATAGCTAACCATCTTTTGATTTTGTAAATGATTCTTACATAATGAATAGTATTTTAATATAATAGAATATAATAAAAAAAATATACAAATAAAAATCATAGCCATTTTATTTTCTATTATTTTTGTAAGTGATTTTCTACAGAATAAATAGAGTTTAAAAATAATAAAAAATAAAATTTTACCACTTTAGCTATTATAAAAATCCCAAAAATATAAATGAAACTCTAATTAATAGCTACCCCTTTTCCTATTATTTTTGTAAATAATTTTCTACATAGATAAATAGAGTTTAAGAAGTAAAAATAATAATAATAAAAAATAATAATAATAATAAGAATATAATAATAATAATAGTAATAATAATAATAATAATAATAAATAAATGCATCTTCATAATAAAAATAATAATGGAAGATATTATATAATAGACTTTGTGCATTTTAGAAATGAATAAATATGCTCACATAAGGAGTGTAGAGCCACATATGAATATTTGCACACATTTAGAATGATTAGTCAAGACGAGAACACCTTGACGTAGGATGATTAAGGCTTTAATAGCACCATGAGAAGATATGTCGAGACAAGAACATCTTGACACTTGATGAAGAATGATAAGATACGTCGAGACAGGAACATCTTGACGTGAGATGAATAAGGCTTTGATGGCAACATGAAGGAACATGTCGAGACAAGAACATCTTGACACTTAATGAAGAATAACCAGAGCTACGATACTCTGAAGAAGAAGAAAATTACGATGTCCTAGATAGGTGACATCTTAATGACTCGCTGCCATGAGCAAGTAACTCATGATTGAATACGCTCACACAAGGGGTGTAGGGCAACATAGTAATTTTGCACAAGTAATGCAACACGTAGAATGATTAGTTGAGACAAGAACATCTCGACGCTCGCTGAAGAATGACCAAAGCTACGACATCAGCATGGAGAGATATGTCGACTTTGAAGAAGAAGAACATTAAGATGTCCGAGCGAAGCGACATCTTAATGACTCGGTGTCATGAACAAGTAATTCATGACCATTTGAGTAGGCAAGACCGAACTCGTCCGTCGATGAGTTTGTCTCCCGGCTCATTTCCCGAGACTCGTGAGATTGAATCGGTCGTAGGTAGATTCATCCACAAAACAGTGAATGTGAACCGTTACGTAGGTAGGTTCCTTCACTAACACATGCCTCAATGTTGAACGGCCCGGCGCTTCGGGTTTGACATTGTGTGCAATTGTGTTTCCTAGGTTTATGAATCGGCTTAGTGCTTCGAATTCATGATCTAGAAGATCGGTGAGAAGAAACACGTGGGCCATATCCACCCTTCTCCCGATTCACCAACCTCAAGATCAACCGGCTCGGCGCTTCGAGTTGTATTTTGTGTGATTGGTTGTTGACTAGTTAAGATTGAACCGATCTGTTTGTAGGTTTATCTTCTAGATCAACGGAGGTCGAGTCGTTACGTATGTAGACTCACCTCGAGCCCTCTAAAGAGATTAACACAGTCCGTAGGTAAGGTTACATCTCGAGGTGGCATAGGCCGAACCGATCTGTTTGTAGGTTCGTCTTCCATAGGACAAAACCGATCTGTTTGTAGGTTTGTCTTCCATAGATTGAACCGTCTGTTTGTAGGTTCATCTTCCGTAGACCCCTTTTCATGAAATTAGACGACCACTTGACCATCTTTTAACTATACTATTTGCTTCTCTCTTTCAAAGATCCGGAGGTGCCTCGAGGTTCGTAGCCCGGGGTAATTAACGGTGGGGGCTTGCGCCCACCGGAATCTACAAGAACTCACAATCACTAAAAACCCCCGAATGTGCATCCAAATAATCTCTAAACGGCGAAATCGGCGGCCGACACCCGGCGGATGCACGCTCGGGAGGGATCTCCGTGTCCTTCTTCCGCAACCCATCGCCCGGCGGCGGTGCGGCGCGCGCGAAAAAGGGTCGCACGGGATCGCACGCCAAACTCGGTGGGACCTAGATTCTCCTCTTATCTTTGAGAGAGAGAGGCAAATAGAATAATTAAAGGATACAAGTGGTCTTCTATGCGCTAAAAATGACTAATGATTTTTCAAGTATTTTTGTTTTTGCGAAATGGCATACTTTGGAAACTTCAACCTCGCTCCTACACTTGTTACTCTGCCACAGAGCCCGGAGGGCAAGCGTCCGTTTCATGTTCTTCGGGACCATCCCGCAAGAACTCACCATCTATGGCCCACTCCGGTGGCCGCCCTCGATCACTCCCGCAACCGTCCGGATCTCCATCCCGGACGAGGAGAGGACTCGGTTACCACGACTCCCAGGGCATCTCCAATAACGTCATGGCCTCTCCTACTACCTCCCCAAAGAGGAGAAGGCGACCGTCCAAGAGGACGGCCCCAACGGCGCGGCCCAAACTACCGCAACTCTCAAGCGTCCAGGAAGAGGGCCCTGGATGCATACCAGAATCAGCTGGTGGCTAGGCCAGCTATCCCAGTCTCCAATAAATTCACGGCCCTCCGAATAGTGGCCAAGAACTCGGCCACAGGCCAGCTCCGCCAGGCATGGGAGGTGCCTAAGCCCACACCTCGCCTAACTCAAAGGCCTCGGCCCCGCCAGGACAAGTCTCAAGCCCCCGCGAAGCCATCTACAAGGCTCACGGGGCCCTCGAAAGCGAGAGGAAGAGCGTCAAGAAACGCTAGGTCGAGACAATACGTCTCCCGCTCGGTCAATCTCAAGACATGGCTCGGCGCAAGCCATTGTCTCAACTCCGCACCCGAGGAGGTTTACACCAAAGGCAACACCTAGCACCCGGCGGTGTGGGTCCCGAAGGGTTCTCGGCCAACAAAACCCCGAGTCTCAAGCCCGGCCCGGCAAGGCGGCGGACAACGCTTGTACTCCACCCGAGAGTGTGTTCGGCCGCCTAGGTCGAAAGAGTGTGTTCGGTAGATTAGGCTCGAGAATACCACTCAATAACCTGAAAATAACCGCACGACCAAACAAAGAAGAAGAGAAGAACGCTCGCTATGAAGAGCACTTCTCGGTCAACACCATCGCATAAGCTACGATGCGATCCGACAACGATCTTTGAGGTGAATATGACCCGGGATGACCGGTCCCCCCTAATCAAGCTCACGTCACCAATACCAACAAAAATAATGGTAGAAAAGGAGACCTCCCAAGAGAGTCAACCCGAGGGCAATAGCGAGGAAGGGGAAGACCACAACGAAAACCACGACTTCTTCGATAATGAAGATGACGTTGAAACACGTCCCGAAGTGCCTATCGATGAAATTGAAATATTAAAAGGCCACATCGAGGCACGGGACGAAGAGCGATTAGGCAACGGGAGCTAATCGCTACCATGCTTTGAAACAAAATGAAGAATTGATTAAGGCGGTCAAATCGTTGCAAGAATCACAAGACGCCAATTTCAAAGTGGTAGCTCCGTCGAGAAGGGGTCCACGATACCAAAAGCAATCATAAGGGAAAACAACTGTCGATTCTAAACCCATCCACATAGAACAATAGAAGTGGAGGGGTGAACCAACGGGAATATCCCGGAAAGAGATTCAAGCCATGATTGCCCGACAAAATGCAAATAGGCGGAGGTGGATACGCTATCCCTCCCGTTAAAAGCGTGGACATCCATACCACCGCCATATACGACTTAGAAGAATATCCTAAAGGGTATGTGATCCCCGCTTCAGGGACCTTCTCGGGGAAGGTAATAAAGACACGAACCCCGAACAACACACTGGCCCACTTTGTAGCCTCGTGCGGCGAACACGGGCGGCAATGATGCTGCTTTGTTAAGACAATTCCCTCAAAGCCTAGTGGGAACCGCCTTCCAATGGTACTATTCATTAGAAAACAACGACATCGGGACTGGGACGAGATGGCGGACTCGTTCGGGGCACGATTTGTCATGGTGTCGACAAAATAAACATAGCCGTCTGGCAAGCACTAAACCCGAAAGGGGAGTCGATGACGATTTTATTAATAGATGGCGGAACCTCGGCATCAAATGCGACCGCACATTAACGAAGATGAGGCGTCAACCTAATCATGAAAAACATTGACGGGTGGATGGGCATGCTTCTTGGTGTGACAAAGGTCAACACATTCAAAGACTTGCTCGAGATCGGTATCCAATATGGAAAGAATGTCACCGCATGCCGTGCCGAACTTCATGAATAATAGGCGCAACGAGGCCGCCGGCGAGACTAAGTGGCATTCACCTCGTTAAAGGATAAGATGGTCGCTAACGCGATACTCAAAGCGGCGGCGATGGCACAAATGGCAATAATTACAACAAGGGACCCGGGCCCAATCCGGGAGGGAGTTCGCGGAGTTTTGAGTCCCTCAAACAAAAGAAATCTAAACCGTACTCCTTCGGGAGAGATAAAGTTGCCCAAATCTTCGGAGGGGCACGAAGAATGGTCTAACCTGCGAGCGATGCGCCGCCGGAAGATGCGGATAAATCGGACGAACCCACTTCGCCCATACCACGAGTACTAGGGCACTCGATTGAAGATTCTTGGGTCTTCAAAGATTGGGTCGAGAAGGCGTACAAAAATGGTGAAATTACTTTACCCAAAGGGTTCTTGCAAAGCCCATCGACCCATGAACAGCCAATATGATCTCTCACGAGGAAGAGAAGATCCGGACCAATTAAGTGAAGACCGGGAAGAGCGATGGACTACGCACTTATCGAAGAAATCGATTAAAATGCTTAAAGCTCTTAAGAAAGAACCGGCATGAGATGGAAAGACGACATCACGCCGGTGGTCCCACCAAAACCCGGGGTATATTATAAGGTGGACCGAGAGCCAAGACCGGGTTCTTAAGAAGAGAAAGAAGCATAGAAATAACAAGTCCGAAAAGAATAAAATTGAAGAGTACGAGCGGGGGCGATCCGGCGATTACCCTCCAACACTTCATCTCCAAAGAAGGCGGGAGAAGTTAACCCTAGGTCGAAAGAAAGAAGATGTAAATGAAGAAATAAATAAAGAAGAAAGCGAAGAGATGCGGGTGCTTCGTGCAACATGGTATATTCTTCTCACGACGAAGATATGCCAACATTAGAGGAGATGTTCTTCCCAAATGACGAAGGAGAAGCAAGCACCTACGGGACCAAAAATGAAGAATGTAAAGCGTGCTCCGGTCCGGGACTTACATACCCGAGAGACAAGCTCCCAAGGATTCCGATAAGGGAAAGGATAAGGCCCGAATAAAGGTAAAGAGGTGAGAACCTAAGCAAGAACCCGAGAAAAGACCGGTCGACGGGCGAAGAATACAACGTGTTGGCACATGCACGTAAGATTCCGGCGCTATTAAGCATATTTGACGCGTTGATGATGTCACAAGACCTAAGGGAGGTACTAATCCGGGCCTTGCAAGATCCCGAGAAGTACAAGTCATATTTCATCGAGCAAAATATGCGGAAGCCCTATTCACCGCCAAGCGGGCCGCTTGCATAAATTTCACAGATGATGACCTCCTAATAGGCACCGTCGACCACAACCGCCCGCTATACATCACCGGAAACTGTGGAGGGCAAAAGGTTGGTCGCATCCTGGTCGACGCGGGGTCTTCGATCAATATCATGCGCTTAAAACTACGAAGACCATCACCTTAGACGTGAAGAACCTATCGACGAAAAGGTGATCATTCATGGCTTCAATCAAAACTCCCAAAAGGCCACAGGAGCTATAACTACGAACACACGGTGCGGAAGCCTAAAAGCGCCTACTAAATTCTATGTCATTGACGCCAAACTTCTTATCGGGCGTTCTTTGGGTCGCCGTGGCTTCATAGTAATCGGGTCATACCCTCTACTCTGCACCATGCACAGAAATATATTGAGAATGGTAAGCAAAAGAGAATTGACGGAGATGTCAAACCATTCGGGGTGCATGAGATTAAATTCAATGACGCCCGATATTTTACTGCCTAAATCGTTGTGGCACCAAGAGTCGGCCATAACAAAAGCGAGTCGAAACCCTTGAATAAAGGCCCTAAATTTGATACCTCATCGGAGAAGAAGAAGAGGTCAAATTTAATATTAAACCCCGAGATGCTCGAGCCCCAAAGACCGGAAGAAAGTCGGGTGAGGAAGCAACCTTCCGCTTCAAACAAGGTGGCTACATATAAGGCCCAAATAAAGCGAAGCGAAATCAAGTCAAGTGATTCGAGGAGGAGGTCATTTTCAACTTTAAACCTACTAATACCCCTCAAATTCGGATCAGAGGCAACTTCGGGGAAGACTCGAAGAGTCGATGACTCGGGCGATATTACCTCGGGAGAAGAATCGGCCATGATCGTCAACCACAGGAAGAAGAATCGACGAAGAGATCATCTATCACATCCTCAAAAGCCATATAAAGGGCCCGAAACGAGATAATGAAAGCGAGGAGTCATATATGATCAACACGGGACCCGTAGCGGAAGGGATAACCGGTTAGGCGAGGCCTATAAATGAAGAACGCTCGTAGCGGGAAAATTTCGAAGGTCGCGTACGGAATGCGATCGACGAAATAAGGCACCAAGTTGAAAATAATAGAAGGAGGTGTCGAACAATGGGAAGTGATGCGGGATATTAAAGTGCAACACAATGAAATCATGATAATGATTGAAAACACATAAACCGCGATCTATAACTCGAGCTACTCAAAGAAGTGACGAGCGAACCCGTTCCGGGACCCCGAAAGGCAAGCACCCGATAGCGGCAAACGGGTAATTGTAATAGTAGATGAATCAAAAGGGGAAGAAACGAGAGCTAAGCGATCGGCGATCATGCAAACCCTCGAGGTCAAGAAGAGTAAACCATACTCTTTCTTAAAAATAAAACGGCTCGGATATTTGAGCGGCCTTAAAAGCGGATTGACACTTCCGTTTGCAAACGACCCGCGACATAGAAAGAGCGGTGAAGGCGAATTCGCCCTTATCATCGCATCTTGGGCCATACAATTGAAGAATGTTGGGTATTCAAAGACCTCATAGAAGAAGGGCACGAAACGGGACGATCCAACTCCCGAAGAGCTTTCAACAAGACCCGGCTCAGCACAACTCGAATAGCAAAGGCAAAGGGGTGGCTTATACGATCTCGCACACTCCCGTACCTAGCAAACCTAAGGTTGCGAGACGTAAGCCGATCAAAGAAATCTACCGCTCCAACTCGGTCATGAACATTGAAATGGAAGAGAGATGGCGGCGCTAGAGATTCTTGTGGTTCCGAAAGGCATTTTAAAGACCTCGCCAAGGGAAGTGAACCACATCAAACCCTAAAGACCTTTGTTGTGCGGCAAAGGTAGAGCGCATCAAAGGGAAAACTATCATCCACAAGGCTATAATTTTCTATCGAGCGATTCAACTCGGTCTACGAAGAACCACGATCACAACACTTGGAAGAAGTGGGTGATAGAACAAGAATTGGAGAATGCAACGAGCGATGACGCCACATCTCATCCCTTTGGAAAGGAGAGCTTTGTATAAAGCGGCAAAAAGGGCGAAATGTCGAGAGACATATCCAAGGCGAGGCCAAGCGCTTCGATGAACTACGGAATGGCGGCGAAATAAGGTTTTGGGCCTGGATGGCAAAGTAAAATACACCGGGGTTAGGGTATAAGCTGCGATGACGCGACATGTCTTGAGGGTCTCTCAACGAGTGCAAGTATGGAAGAGAGGCTGTTGCATGACTTACGTTGAAATGCCGGATAATGAAACGAAGAGGACAATACCCGGTCTGAAAAATGCTTTGAAACGACTAGAAAAGGAGCCTAATACGGTCGATGAGTTAGCTGAAATTAATTTGGGGACGGAAGAAGACCCACGACCAACTTTCATAAGCGCGTCGTTGCCGAAGAGGTGGGCTAACGGGTTGAAGACATTCCTTAAAAGCTACATGGGCGCTTCGCTTGGAGTTATAAAGAAATGCCGGATTAGATCCCACGTAGCGGTTCATTACTTAAAAATTGATCCAACCTTCAAGCCGATTAAACAAGCGCCGAGGCGAATGAGAATAGAACTCGAAGAAAAGGTCGTGGAGGAAACGAAGAAACTCATCGACGCGAGCTTCATACGGGAAGAAGAGACGCCGAATGGGTGGCTAGCATTGTCCGGTTAAAAAGAAAAATGGGCGGATCCGCATTTGTGTGGACTTTCGGGACTTAAACAAGGCGTGCCCTAAAGATGATTTCCGCTCCCGATGCAAAATCATAATTGATCATACATCCTCCTATGAAGTCTTCTCCTTCATGGACGGTTATGCGGGCTATAATCAAATCAAAATGGCGCCAGAAGATGAGAGGCACACAGCCTTCCGCACGCCGATTGGCATATATTGTTACAAAGTCATGCCGTTTGGACTCAAAAATGCGGGTGCCACCTACCAACGGGCGATGACGAAAATATTCGACGATCTAATCCACAAGATAGTTGAGTGCTATGTGGACGACCTAGTCATCAAAGCCATGTCATATGAAGAACACCTCCAATATCTTGAGGTCGTTTTCAACACTTTGAGAGAACATGCGCTCAAATTAAACCCGTTGAAATGCGCATTCATGGTATCATCTGGTAAATTTCTAGGGTTTGTAGTACGCCACGGGGAATTGAGATAGACCGGGCAAGATCAAAGCAATAACAGAACTATCCCCGCCAAAAATTTAAAACAATTGCGATCCTTGCAAGGGCGATTGGCGTACATCGGGCGGTTTATAGCCAATCTATCGGGTAAAATCCAACCCTTCACCCGGTGACTAAGAAGAATATCCCGTTTAAGTGGGATGGCGAGTGCCCGGCGAGCCTTTGAAGAAATCAAGGCATATCTACTCGACCCTCCGGTGTTGGCGGCGCCCATGCCGGGAAGGAGCTCATCATATACGACCGCCCTAGATGGATCCTTGGGAGCCCTATTGGCCCAAGAAAACCGGGATGGTAATCAAAATGCGCTATATTACTTAAGTCGCATGATGGTAGGGGCGAGAACACGGGTATTCACCGATTGAGAAGCATTGTTTAGCCCTAATCTTCGCGGTGAAGAAATTGAGGCACTACATGCTAGCCCATAAAATCATTTTAATATCCAAGGTGGACCTCTTAAATACACGATGACTCGACCATGCTTGACGGGGAGGGCGGCCAAGTGGGCTATCATTCTCACACCGAGTTCGACATCACCTATACACGCAAAAGGCGATAAAGGGGCGGCGGCGCGGATTTCTGGTTGCACACCCGATTCAAGATGACTCCCCATTAAAATGTGACTTTCGATGAGGAAACTCTACATGTTGAAGAAGGAAGTCCTATATGGGAGATGTACTTTGATGGTGCCTCGTCGATCAAGCCGATCGCGGGCCGGGAGTCCCAATTGTGCGGTGGCGCGCGGGACTAGTCTTCGTAACCCGGAAGGCGGGATAATACGACATTCTCGGCTTTAACCGAACCATGCACAAATAATGAAGCGAGTATGAGGCACTTATCGCGGACTAGAGCTATCACTTTGGAGCTGGAAATCAAGGTTTGTGCGTATCTTTGGGGATTCACGGTGATAATAAATCAAATAATTGGCGAATATAAGGTCTTAAAGCGGAACTAATACAATATCACCAAAAGGCCATGGAATTAATGAAGAAAATCCCGTACGTGTCCATCGAGAAGGTCACGAGGGCGTGAATGGTGAAGCGGATGCGTTGGCCAAACTCGCCAAGGAGGCTGGGTGAACCAACGAGCGGAAATCCACATCATCGTCGCAATAGAAGGCCATTATCATTGTGTCAAACAACGAGATAATGTGAATAATGAAAATCTTTGGCTAGGAAAAAGGTAGAATGCCAAGAAACAATGATAATTGAAGAAGATGATGATTGGAGACAGTAGTTCATCGAATATTTCCGGCATGGCACCCTCCCCAAAGGATAAAAGGATAGGCGATCAACTAAGAAAGCGGGTACTACGGTATGCATATGTGGGCAATACGCTATACGTAGGTCTTATGATCGATTGTGGCTAAGATGCGTATCGGGGCTGGCGGCGGCGAGTTATGAAAGAAGTTCATTCGGGCTATGCGGAGCACATCGATCTGGGCCAAAAATGAAGTTAAAGATCAAGCGAATGGGGTATTATTGGCCCACGATGGTGGGCGATTGTGAAGAGCACGCAAAGAAGTGCGCATGTGCCGGATACATGGCCCTTTTATACATCAAGCGCCAAACCCGTTGCACCCCACGGTAGCATCCTGGCCATTTAATATGTGGGGCACGGACATAGTGGGGCCCATAGACCCTCCGACGTCGAGAGGTCACCGGTTCATCTGGCGGCGAGTTACTTTACAAAATGGGCGAAAGCCGTCCTTAAAGAAGTTAAAGCATCCGATGTGGTTAAGTTCTTGAAGACGCACATCCTCTACCGATTCGGTACCCGCACTACGGATAATATCCGATAACGGGACGACCTTCAAGAGTTCCAAAGTCTATGCCCTGGCGGAGCAATTTAATATTGATTGGAGATTCTCGTCCATTTATAACCGAGAGCCAATGGCACAGGCGAAGCCTTTAACAAAACTCTAATCAATATCATGAAAAAGGCGAGTGGACGGCAACCAACGAGGCCCAGGATAATCGTCTACGGGAGGCATTATGGGCTTATCGAACCACATACAACGCCTACGCAAGCTACCCCGTATTCTCGGCTTTTGGGGTTGAAGCGTTCTCCCTCTTGAGGTGGAACTACCGTCATTGCGGGTGGCTATGCAAAATGATATGACCATGGACGAATGCCAACAACTTAGGCGGGACGAGTTGGATGCCATGGACGAGAAGAGGCGATAGCCCGGCGGAACCTCGAAATATATCGAGCAAAAATGGCAAGGGCATATGACAAATGGCGCGAGTCGGGGCATTTCAACAAGGGGAGCTTGTTCTTGTCCTTAAGAGGCCGATCATTGGCGGCACATCGGCCCAAAATTCTCTCCGAATTGGGAAGGGCCATATGTAATTGAGAAGGTATACGGGGCGGCGCATACCAACTCATAGACCATGAAGGTGAAAGGCCCATGCCACCGATTAATGGGCGATATCGAAGAAGTACTACACATAGCCGGAGCGGGGGCCAATCGAGTAGTATATATTGTAAATAAATAAGGAGGGAATAAGTGTTCGCTTACACACACGTGCACGAAACACAAACCCATGTCTAACCTCCACTTTTGCATAAAAATCCCAAAAACCTACTTGTGCATACGTAAATAGAATGCATCCAAAAATCCAAAACCACACAAACACATTTAGCCCTATAAAAATAAAAAATATAGAATAAGAGAATTCAACGCCAAAACCACGCGAGAATGTAAGGCGAGAGCTTTGGTGTTTGGGCTCATAATACAAATACCACTTTGGGTTTGTCCATTTGATACGAGAATAAACACAAAAATGGGCGGGGTTTGCGGTTGTCCCTCAAACTATACGTTGCCCGATGACGAAAGTTGCTCATATTGGTCGCCCGCGGCGCGAGCCAAGGGATAGGTCGAGCAAATTGGTGGCTAGTAAATAGCCGCTTAGAGGGCATATGAATAAATAACTCTCGTATTATTAGTAACATGTATCACTAATAACCAAAATCTGCCTTCTTCTAATAAAATAAAGGATATATAAGTAAAACAATAAAAACCTATTTTTCTACTCATAAAAAAAAAAAAATGATAATAAAAATAAAATAATAAAATCTTTTCAATAAGGGGTTGCCACCTTTGTCCCCAACACCATGAGTGTTATACAAAGCCGGGTTGGGTGCATTTATCAGTAAAAGCACCACACGCCCGAAGAAATGGTGTGTCATAATCCCACGACATATCATGGAGGGGTCGGACAAGGGTTTACGCTTGTGCCCGACATTTCATGTTAAACAAAGCGGCTCGCTTAAAGAAGTGACTCGGGTCATGGAGAGCGGACCTACCGATGAAAGCTTTGTCTCGCGAGGGATGCGTGATGGATGTTTGAGGGTAGCTAAAATATAAAAAACTAGGTTGGGTACATTCATCCGCAAAAGTACCACACGCCCAAGGAGGTGATCTGTTTCTAATCCCAAAATAGATCATGGAGGGGTCGGACTAAGGGTTTATGCTTTTGCCGACATTCGGTGTCAAATAAAGTAATTCGCTTAAAGAAGTGACTCGGGTCATGGAGAGCGAACCTACCGATGAAAGCTTTGTCTCGCGAGGGGATGCGTGATGGATGTTTGAGGGTAGTACCCCCACAAAACAAATTGAGTGGAGATGAGTGAATGTGAGTTTCCACTTTACACACGCAACGGTGCACAAATGAGGGAGAGTGGGTGAGCTTCCACAAATAAATGTCAATTAAATATACAAGGAGCATCCACAAAATGGTGTTATCAATTGCATCCATAATCCAATTGATGCTTGGTGGTAAGTTTATCCATCGGTAATAAAGGGATAAACGGGTTTATCATGCCGGCCTAGAGGTCAATACGGACGGAGTTCGGTATCAAGTAAAATACCACGGTTACTTGAGTTTTGTATTGCCATAAATAAAGAGAAATGATGTATAGAATGAATGTAATAGGATGTTGTAAGATTTTCCTTTTATTATGATTAGACGGCGAAAGCGATTGTAATAGAGCGCTTTTGCAAATAAGATTGGAGGTGCATAGCATGAAATCAATAAAATACTTCCTCGCGGCTGAGAGGAAGCGATGAAAGGATAATAATAGAAGTAAGCATCATCCACAACAAGAGATCAAAATGATAAATGTCAATGCATCCTATATCAAGTATAGCAAAAGAAAAGGAGAAAAGGAAAAAAATGAAAGTGCAGTCTATGGGCCCAAAAAGCGGGACTCCAACTCTAATAACACAGTGCTAATAGTATCTAAATAAGTATGGAGGGAGTGCCTATCCTCCTCCGAAGCGCCTCGAAGTCCGAGAGCGAGCGAAGGCACTATCTCGGGCGCTCGAATGAATGCAACTCAGGAGACGTCCGCTAAATGTCGAGAGAAGCCCTCCACGATGATCTATGGTCCTCTAGCTCTGCACGAGCGGTCGAGCGGGCCCACCCTAACTCCCATGGAGCGGAGAGTGGCACAAGAAGAGAGCGGCGAAGATAGCGAGTCGAGCGGCCTCCAAATGCTGCGTAGCTCATGAATCTCTAACTCGTCTTTGATATACGAGAGAGCTCGCATCTGGTAAGCCACGAGCGACTCCTCACACCTCCCGGAAATGAAAGTGCTCTCGAGACGAGGTGCAATGAGTAGAGCGGGCGCGATGGTATCCGCGTCGGCCTATACCAATCGAAAGAGAATCCACTGGGCGAGAGAGTCCGGGATGTCGAAATCTAGTGGATAGCCCCAGAAGAAGGTATCTCGGAGTGCATCCGCCCGGCGCGGCCAAGGCGAGCGCACATCCTCGATGAAACATCGCAAGTAAAATAAATGGGTTAGACAAATTGTTATAACCAAAGAAGAAATAGAAGGAAGGAAGATCTAACCTATCGCCTCGTCGCTTTGAGACGAGGCGGGAGGGGCCCAATCGGGGATAGGGATGTCGGTCGCCTCGGGAGGACCGCGGTGTACCGAGACCGGCTACAAAATAAAATGGAAAGCATAAATACATGAAAAATAAAATACGGGCAAATGATAAAGGAAATATAAGGTACGGGAAGAAGCATGAGGCTCGGCGAGACCCTCGCTAACCGGGGCCCCGTCTGCGGGGCATGTGGAATAGGCGCTCCACCGGCCCGAACTCTCATCCAACTACGAGTCGTAATCGGCGCAACCCGCTCGGTCGAGACTGCGCCATCTGTGCCATGAGAGGCTGCCGTCGGGAGATGAAGAAGCATGAGATGGCCTCTCCTCGATCGATAATGGCTCGTCGCTGCGGGCTCGACGACCAATGGACTCCCCTGCTCTAAAGAAGCCTCCTCGATCGTACAAGAGTGAGCACGGTCCCGAACCACATCAAATGAGTCACCGTCTCCGGTGGGTACCGGCAAGATCGACGGAGAAGCGGGGGCGTCATGAAAGAAAGGCTCGAGCGGTGTGGAGATGCCATGTCATCGGCCTCGGGGTCTGTAAAATATACATGTAAGAATGAAAATACTAGTGCATGCGGCAACTAGGTATTAAATGAAGCACACGAACTGCGACGGCAAGGTCGGTGCAAAACCCTGGAATAGTAGTGCTCGCGAGCGCCGATAAATCTACTATGATGTCATCTCGGGCGGCCTCCACGGGAGATGTCCCACGAGTGAAAAATAAACCCTAATCGAGAGATGTAAATGAAGTGCGCTTTGAATAAGGATAGGCGAGTTAGTAAAGAAAATTACCGGAGTGGGAGAAGGAAAAGAAGATGGAGAAGACGGTGAGAGGCGCGAGTCTCGATCCTCCCCATGGTAGGCTGGAGCGGTGGCTCGACATGTGGGCGAGAATGAACGCCAACTACTCGTGGGCGAGGGACCAGAGAACCCGGGCTCGCGTGATCATACTCGTAAGCCAACTCTACGAATCAAAAGAGAATTGGTCGAAATGAGATAGGGCTTATCAAAAGAAAATAACCTAAAGGGATAATGAAGTGTACACAGCAGAATGGTCCTAACGGGAACACGAGAAAATCGGTATCTAAACCACGAAAGTCGACGGGCTCTGCGACAAGGGCGGGAAAGGGGGCTGCGATCACGCGAAACGGTGCCATCTAATAGAGGGCGGCCATCTCGCGGACATGTACTCCGGACGACCACGGAGGAGTATACGGCGGTAAGAGCGAATGGTCTCATAATACCACTGCGATAACGCCTCGTGAAGGTGGAAGTCCTAGAGGTGGATACCATCGATAGCGAGTGCCGTGCCCGGTCGGAAGAGGTGAGTGTAGCACCATCCGATACCCTCCAAATCGGCCGCCATGATGTAGGGCGGAGAAGAGGCGCGGAATATCTGATCCAAGCCAAGCGATGTGCGCATCGATGTGGCGAATAGGGCTCGATGAACATATGATCGCCCGATACGAGAGGAAGAAAGCCACGACGAATGCGATCGGGTACTCCAAATCGATAGGCACGGCTCGAATGCTAGAAGAGTCAGAAGAGGGAACCCTGCTGTCAATCACCATCCTGTCAGCAATCCTAGATGCCCCACGGGCCACCGATCTATCTCGAGAAAAGCGCAGATGGTCTCGACTCTGAAGAATCTATACGAAGCGACCTCGGAGTCGATGAAGGCGGCTGCACCCCAGCTAAATCACTCAATAAAGGTAGACGATCTCGTAGCGTGACCGCCATGCCGGGATCATATGAGCTAGACCAATGTAAATGGAGCCATCCGCTAATCAGATGCCACGGGATCAACTCCTGGCACTGTGAGGGACTACGAGATGAGGTCAGACCGCGGAGACATCTATAGATGTTGGCCAGCACAGGCACGGCCAAAGAAATCCTGTCGCCACGCGCGATCAGGCTCGCCATAATGAACACCGAAGGCGAATGGTGTATGCGGGGGAGCTAGGCAATAAGAAATAACGGATCCACCAAGAAATGAAGGCGGTCGAAATAAGTCTCCCGATCCACGTCGTGTGAACACGGGGTATCTGAGAAGGGATAGGGCCGTCATGATGAATCTCGAGCCGACTGTGCCAAATGGATCTCGGTGGAAGCCAAACCGTAGGGCGAGTATGGACCGATCGGTGAAATAGGCGATCCAATGTACGAACGGAACTCGGGATGCCCCCTCCGTAGATGATGATAAATCTCATAAGTCCTATGTAAAGAAGGCGGGAATCGAGTGAAGTCTCCCAGTCGGCGGGTGAGACCATGAACTCGTCATAGAAATGGCCAGAAGATCGGCGGCCGATCAAGCTAACTTGTATCTCTAGGAGGGTCGGAGTCGGCTCCCGATCGTCGAATGAACGAGTGTTGGTGGAATAGTTCCACCTCTCACAAAAGGCCGTAGCCGGGGGTGTGTCGATATGATAATGAAACATCGACAAGAAAACCGAGTCATATATCTCGGCTCGCACGAGCGAGTCCCCTCCCGCATGAGCACGTACGGGTCCACTCTAGGCGATATCCATGGCACTCTAAGGGAGTGATGAAAGGGCGATGTGGTCCATACGCGAGCCTCCCCGTCTATAATCTCCTTGCCCGGGAGATGTGTCAAAGAAGCCGTAGAGCGACGCTGGAGGCGAAGGGGTATGATGTCATGAGGCGATCATCCCTAAAAAATAAACCGCCGCCTCGCGGGTAGACGAGAGTCGCTCGGATGGGCGAGACGAGAGGAGTCCAATCGCTAGGATCCTCATAAAAAGAATGATAATGACTCGAGGGCGACGTGGAATGGCGTCATGAGATGAAACTACAATGCCGAAGAAGAAAAGACGTCATGAGAAATGAAGTGATGAATAATAAGGAACAATGCACCAAGACAAGCCTTTCGAGCGTTCAAGGCTCGTCTTGGTGGGTGGCTCTTTGTTAACCCTTGAAAGATTTCAAGGATGAATAGATGAATAAATGAAAATAGATTGATGATTGATGACAAATAATAAAAGAGGGAAGGAGAGAAAGCAATGAAAAGATGGCCCATTGATCGAAAGAGGTCGTTTGCTTAACCCGGAATGAATTCATTAGTCCCACATGGAATCTTGGACATGAAGTGAAGAGTATAAATACCCCACCACCTCCTACTCATTCGAGGTGGGCGACCTCGGGAGATTTCGGAGAGAAAAATCTCGATGGGTCGACCATTTGATTACATTTTCTCGACAAGTGGGACCCACACAGGCGGTCCCTTGTAGATGAATCTAACAACATAGCCTATCGATGAGTCACCCATGTGACCATTTTCAACGACAGGTGGACCCCACGCCTCGGTGACTGCTATAGGAGTCGAGTTGAACCCTAAAAATGCGCCCTTGGAGCTAACCCTAGGAAGGAGGCTGAAGCGATATAATCCCTATGCTACATGAAATGATGTCAATGCCAAGCTAGCATTTTGATGCAACTAGTCATGAGAAATTCCAAATGTGATTTTGCTTTCAAAGTGACACAGGTGCCAAAGTGCGAGCAACCACCTAACCATGCTTTGATTTGTGTCAATTCTTGATAAGTAGTCGGTTCTTTGACCAAGTCACCCTCATGTTAAGGGATTGAAAGTCAATTTCACAAGGCGATCGGAGTGCAAAGTTTGGGAGCAACCACTTTGATCAAGTCTAGATTTGTATTAATTGCGATAAGTAGTCGGCATTTGATCAAATCAAGCCCTAATGAATATCAATATAAGTCTAATTGGGTATTTAGTTAGGGTGGTTTCTGCAAGAGGAGGATAATTGGCAGAGACATTGAGCTACAAATGAGATCAGGGATTAATTCAGAAGGAATAATAGGGTTTTATGGATAAAGAATTTTTAATTCAGAGAAGGAGGGGTAAAAATGGAATTAAAAATTACAGGGATGATCATCATGAATTTAGGGATTTTTGGTGAAATTTTCATAATTTTTGGATAAGTGGAGCTATTAAAATAAATTTAGGGAAGATAAAAGCAGAATAAATGGACTAATCAAAGGCGAGATTCAATCGAGGGTTCATCGGGTGCAATGCGGGGACGAGAGACACATGCGGGTGCAAGCGGGGATCCTAAGCATACCTATACCGAATCGAGAGAAGAGAGGGTGTGACACGTGTCAACATCTCATTGGGCCACCTCGTACCACGTGTCGGCGCCGATTGGTCCACTCGGCCATGTGGGCCCCGCCATGCGACGACATGTGGGCCCCACCGGCATGCCACGTGGCAAGATCGACGGGTCCACCTCATACTATCCTATGCCACATGGCATCGCACCGATGGTCGCTACACTCCCTGTGCCACGTGGCACGACGAGAAGAGCCGTCTCTGCCCACCCTAAGCCACATGCAGCACGGCCACATCAAGCCACCTCGACTCGGTGCCACATGGCATCTTTCTAGCCGACCATCTCGGCCATTCATCAAGTGATTAGGGAGTTGTTTATCTAATAAACAACCAATCGAGACGAGCCACCTCGGCATATTAACCCTAATCATCATGCTAATCAATTGCTAATCAAACCTATAGGCGCGTACTTATGAACCTTACGGATGGGGCCCGGGATACGAGAGATAAGAGTATAGGCTCATGGTTGAAGTGGTATGCCAAGTCTATCCTCTTGGTTTGTCTGCTCAAAGCGATAAAATTTAAAAAGGGGATGAAAACAAAATGAACACTGGTGCATGCTCCCCGGTCGGCGATCTCTCCCTCTGGCGCTTTGGTGCACGTGCGCTGGCGAGTCCGATCCGTAGAACATTCTCCCCGCTCTCTCTTCTTCTCCTTCTCCTCTCGCGCGCGAGCTGTGCAGTCCCATGGCGTCTCACCATCGTGGAAGCTTCGAAAATAGTTGACACGCATTAATGAATTGATTAGAGAGATTAGAACAAGGAGTTAGTGATGAAAAGAAAATCAAGCAATGCATTTACCTCGATTCAAGTTGGAACGATGAGGGTGCACTTCTATCGGATGCAATTGAGTGCTTCAAACACCAAATTGAGCACGGGGATAGCTTCCTCGTGCTAAGGCGACACCAATTGATAAGTAATTATGGAGCGATTGAATTACGGGAAGGCTTAAGCTTGAGGAGTTGTCGGAAGCGATAATGGAGAGGCAAATTCAATAAACGCTCTAGAGATCAAATTGAATGGTGAAAAAGCTTATTCGGATCAAGGCGATGATAATCGACATGGATTGAAAAGGCAATTGAGTAAAAGATGATGAATTTAGCTAGGAGGAGAAACGGGTTAAAAATGCAGTTTAGAAATTGAATGAATAACCATGCAATTGAGGGAGAAAGGAGTCTTAGCAATGAGATAGAAGTGTTTAAGCATGGTTTGGCGGTGAGGAGCCACTCACTTAGGTTGAAATAGGCGCTCGATTGAGTCAAAGAATTGCGGCACGATCAAACCATAACGAGAAGCGGTTGGGCGGTTTCCACACAAACACAAACCCATACGGGTAGTTGATTGAATTAGAATGAAGGGTGAGGATGTATCCAAGGAGGTGGCAATCAGTGGAAAGCGACTAACCAATCACAATTGAGTATAATCGGCCTAATTAGCTTATATAAACTGAAATTCAGCAACGATGCGAGAGAGATTGATTGGCGAGCAATTAGAATCAAGAACACACACTCACACACACTTTCTTAGTCGACAAGAGAGAGAGTGAATAACTAGAAGAGAGATTGCTCGATTTCTTGTTTTTGTCAAGAATAAAAAGGTAATTGGTAAAATTCATTAGTTTATAGATACTTTCCTTGTATTCTTTCTACGAAATGCGATTTTAAAACATTCAATTCATAGTTATTGAATAGTCATTGAATATATTTCTTCATTCTTGCTTTCTTTCTTTGGAAATTTTGCTTCTTTCATTTGTTTCTTCAACTTGTTCCTCTTTGAAAGGCATCAATTAACAATAATTAGGCTGCATTCGGTGAGCCAGCTGGCCCAATCACAAAGTGATTGGTGAGCCTTTAGGCTTTGAATCGATTATAAAGTCAAGAATTTGCAATTTAATTGTTGATATCTTGATTTTCATTGGAAATTTTCATTTTTAGTATTCATTAGCTTAAGATCACATAAAGCGAGGTATACAAGTTTATATCTTTGTAATTTTCTTGATTGAATTGTTTTTGATTGATTAGAATTAATCCTAGCATTGCAATTTCATTACAATGCACCGATCTTTGTTAGAACCGGTATATCGTAGAGTTTTCAAATCCGAATTTGTTCAAATTAACACTCGACTCGGTGAGCCAGCATGCCCTAGCTACGCCTAGGTGCGCCTTTAGGCTGAGGGGTGCTAATTCGATGAGAAAAGGGCACGAATTGAGCTAATTGAGCTTGAGTACCGGCCGGTACTATATGCTTCTGAGTGATGAATTGCTTCGACCACCACGCGAGGACGAAAGGAAGCCTCTGCCTAACCCATCACAGCATCTTCATGTCGAGACGATGCTCATCGACCTTGTAATTGTCAATAACTTTGATCAATTTTGCGAATTTAACGAAAGAAGCATCTCGATGCCGGTTCTAACGACACACTACTCGGTACCATCATGTGGCATCTCTCGCGTATGGATCTCGATCGAGACGATATAGAAGGACTCATCATTTGAGACGATATCAATGTGCTAGTCGATCGGAGAAAAGGAGCTCCGTGCCCGTGTAACGCCACCTAGCACGGATCTTAATACATCGGAGAGTCGAGAGGCGAAGGGATCTGCGCACGATTCTTGAAGCGTTCACCGATCTTGAAGAATATCTAATGAACGAGATCGCGAGAGTTCGGAAAATTAAACAAGAAAAGATCGGGCCTCATATATATTAAACACGTATCTCAACTAGATCTAACGGCCCAAGTATAAATGAAACATTTGAATAAACTAGGCGCCAATCTTGGAGCGGATCTGGCGGCCCATTAGGCCCGATAATTAAATAATAACGAGAATAATAATAATATAGAGTAAATAAGTGATTTGAAAATGCTCTGAACTCCAAATTGACTCAAATTTGTTTCTAAAATCTTCTTATTTTTCATACTATTTTTCTATACAATAATATTCCAGTTTTAAAAATATAATCATGATAAAACAATTTAAAAGCAAAATACATCACATATATTGATATGTTTGACTTAGCTTTGACTTGTCATTTTAAATACTATAAAAATTCCAAAAATACAAATAAAAATCATAAATAATAACTAGATATATTTTACTGATTTTTCAAGTGATTTTCCATGAAATAATAATGATGATAGTAATATGCTATACTAAATGATGAGATTAGCTATATTCTTAAATAAATATATAAAAATATAATAATAGATATTATATTGATATTTTCTGTAAAAAAGAATAATAAAAATAAATAGTACAAAATATATAAAAATATAATACCATAGTAATAAATAGTAAATGCATTTTCTTTCATAATAAAGAATGATAATATAGTTTTATAATATGAATTGTATTTCTTTTATTTCTATACAAACATATACAATAAAAAATATATATACTTTTGATGAATAAAATGTAATAAAAATAGTTGTAATAAAAACATAATGAATTTCATCTCTTATGGCTATTTTCAACTAATAATAAAAATCTTATACTTTTCTATAGATAATAAATAAAAAAAATAATAAAAATAGATATAATGAATAGTATAAGAAATAGAATAGAATATTCATAATAATTTCTTTTTAGCTACTATAGAAATAAAAATAAAAATAAAAAAAATAATAATAACAAAAATAATATAGCTAACCATCTTTTGATTTTGTAAATGATTCTTACATAATGAATAGTATTTTAATATAATAGAATATAATAAAAAAAATATACAAATAAAAATCATAGCCATTTTATTTTCTATTATTTTTGTAAGTGATTTTCTACAGAATAAATAGAGTTTAAAAATAATAAAAAATAAAATTTTACCACTTTAGCTATTATAAAAATCCCAAAAATATAAATGAAACTCTAATTAATAGCTACCCTTTTCCTATTATTTTTGTAAATAATTTTCTACATAGATAAATAGAGTTTAAGAAGTAAAAATAATAATAATAAAAAATAATAATAATAATAAGAATATAATAATAATAATAGTAATAATAATAATAATAATAATAAATAAATGCATCTTCATAATAAAAATAATAATGGAAGATATTATATAATAGACTTTGTGCATTTTAGAAATGAATAAATATGCTCGCATAAGGAGTGTAGAGCCACATATGAATATTTGCACACATTTAGAATGATTAGTCAAGACGAGAACACCTTGACGTAGGATGATTAAGGCTTTAATAGCACCATGAGAAGATATGTCGAGACAAGAACATCTTGACACTTGATGAAGAATGATAAGATACGTCGAGACGGGAACATCTTGACGTGAGATGAATAAGGCTTTGATGGCAACATGAAGGAACATGTCGAGACAAGAACATCTTGACACTTAATGAAGAATAACCGAGCTACGATACTACGAAGAAGAAGAAAATTACGATGTCCTAGATAGGTGACATCTTAATGACTGTTGCCATGAGCAAGTAACTCATGATTGAATACGCTCGCACAAGGGGTGTAGGGCAACATAGTAATTTTGCACAAGTAATGCAACACGTAGAATGATTAGTTGAGACAAGAACATCTCGACGCTCGTGAAGAATGACCAAAGCTACGACATCGGCATGGAGAGATATGTCGACTTTGAAGAAGAAGAACATTAAGATGTCGAGCGAAGCGACATCTTAATGACTCGGTGTCATGAACAAGTAATTCATGACCATTTGAGTAGCAAGCAAGGCGAACTCGTCCGTCGATGAGTTTGTCTCTGGCTCATTTCCGAGCTGTGAGATTGAATCGGTGCGTAGGTAGATTCATCCACAAAACGATGAATGTGAACCGTTACGTAGGTAGGTTCCTTCACTAACACATGCCTCGATGTTGAGCGGCCCGGCGCTTCGGGTTTGACATTGTGTGCAATTGTGTTTCCTAGGTTTATGAATCGGCTTAGTGCTTCGAATTCATGATCTAGAAGATCGGTGAGAAGAAACACGTGGGCCATATCCACCCTTCTCTGATTCACCAACCTCGAGATCAGCCGCTCGGCGCTTCGAGTTGTATTTTGTGTGATTGGTTGTTGACTAGTTAAGATTGAGCCGTCTGTTTGTAGGTTTATCTTCTAGATCAACGGAGGTCGAGTCGTTACGTATGTAGACTCACCTCGAGCCCCTCTAAAGAGATTAACACAGTGCAGTAGGTAAGGTTACATCTCGAGGTGGCATAGGCGAGCCGTCTGTTTGTAGGTTCGTCTTCCATAGGACAAAACCGTCTGTTTGTAGGTTTGTCTTCCATAGATTGAGCCGTCTGTTTGTAGGTTCATCTTCCGTAGACCCCTTTTCATGAAATTAGACGACCACTTGACCATCTTTTAACTATACTATTTGCTTCTCTCTTTCAAAGATCCGGAGGTGCCTCGAGGTTAGTAGCCCGGGGTAATTAACGGTGGGGGCTTGCGCCCGCCGGAATCTACAAGAACTCACATCACTAAAAACCCCACGAATGTGCATCCAAATAATCTCTAAACGGCGGAATCGGCGACACCCCGGCGAGATGCACGCTCGGGAGGGATCTCCGTGTCCTTCTTCCGCAACCCGTCGCCCGGCGGCGGTGCGGAGCGCGCGCGAAAAAGGGTCGCACTCGGACCAATGCAAAACAAGAAAATGGGACTGACGCCCTCGATGCCGCCAGAAAACGAGCCGGGGGCGCACAAAACATGAAAACGGGACCGACGCCTCGATGCAAAACGAGTTCGGCGCGCAAAACATGAACAAGGGACCGACGCCCTCGTTGCGTCGAAAACGACTGCGGGCGCGCAAAACATGAAAAACGGGACTGATGCCCTCGTGCATCGTCGAAAACGAGTCCGGACGCGCAAAACATGAAAACTGGACTTGACGCACTCGGCACCGCCGAAAACGATTCCGGACCCATAGAACATGAAAACGGGACCCTACGCCCTCGGTACCGCCGGGAGCGCAAAACATGAAAACGGGACATGACGTCCTCGGTACTGACGAAAACGAGTCCGGACCCGCAAAACATGAAAAAGGTACGCGACGCCCTCGTTACCGCCGAAAACAAGTCTGAGTGCACAAAACATGAAAACGGGACCTGACGCCCTCGGTACCGCCGAAAATGATTTCGGGAGCGCAAAACAAGAAAAAGGGACCTGACGCACTCGACACTGCTGAAAACGAGTCCGGGCGCGCAAAACAGGAAAACGGGACCCGACGCCCTCGGTACCGCCGAAAATAAGTCCGGACGCGCAAAACATTAAAAAGGGACCAGACCCACTCGACACCGCCGAAAACAAGTCCGGGAGCGCAAAATATGAAAACGGGATCCGACGCCTCGGGTACATCCGAAAAAGAGTCCGGGCGCGCAAAATATGAAACGGGACCCGACGCCCTCGGTTCCACCGAATACAATTCCGGACCCGTAAAACATGAAAACGGGACCCGACGACCTCGGTACAGCTGAAAACGAGTCCGGGCGCGCAAAACATGAAAACGGGAACGGAAGTCCTCGATACCGCATAAAACGAATTCGGACCCGCGAAACATGAAAAAGGAACGCGACGCTCTCGGTACCGCCGAAAACGAGTCTGAGCGCGCAAAACATGAAAACAGTACCTGACGCCCTCGGTACCGTCGAAAATGGTTCCGGGAGCGCAAAACATGAAAAAGGGACCCGACGCACTCGACACCGCTGAAAATGAGTTCGGGCGCGCAAAATAGGAAAACAGGACCGACGCCCCTCGATGCGCCAAAAACGAGTCCGAGAGCGCAAAACATGAAAACGGGACCGACGCGCTCGTCTGCGCCGAAATCGAGTGCGGGTGCGCAAAACATAAAAACGAGACCTAACGCCTCGATGCGTCGAAAACCGGTCCGGGCCCGCGCTAAAAACATGAAAACGGGACCGACGCCCTCGATGCGCCGAAAACGATCGAAACGCAAAACATGAAAACGGAACTCACGCCCTCGATGCGTAGAAAATGATTCGGGAGCGCAAAACATGAAAACTGGACTCGACGCCCTCGGTACAGCCGAAAATGAGTCCGGGATCGCAAAACATGAAAACGGTACCCCACGCCCTCGGTACGGCCGAAAATGAGTTCGGTCGCGCAAAACATGAATAAGGGACCCAACGTACTCGACACCGCCGAAAACGAGTCCGGTAGCGCAAAACATGAAAACGAGACCCGACGCACTCGACACCGCCGAAAACGAGTCTGGGAGCGCAAAACATGAAAACAGACCTGAGGCCCTTGGTACAGCCGAAAATGAGTCCGGGCTTGCAAAACATAAAAATGGTACCCGACGCCGTCGTTACCGCCGAAAATGAGTCAGGACCCGAAAAACATGAAAAAGGAACCCGACGCTCTCGGTATCGCCGAAAATGAGTCTGAGCGCGCGAAACATGAAAACGGGACCGACGCCCTCGATGCACGTCGAAAATGAGTCCGGGAGCGCAAACATGAAAATGGGACCCGACGCACTCATCACCGCCGAAAATGAGTCCGGGAGCGCAAAACATGAAAAAGGGACCCGATGCACTCGACACCGCCGAAAACGAGTCCGAGAGCGCAAAACATGAAATCGGGACCCGACGTCCTCGGTATAGCCGAAAACTAGTCCGGGCGCGCAAAACATGAAAACGAGACACGACGCCCTCGATACCGCCGAAAATGAGTACGGGAGCGCAAAACATGAAATTGGGACCCGAAGCACTCGACACCGCTGAAAACGAGCCGGGATCGCAAAACATAAAAACGGGACCCGACGCCCTCGCATGGTGATAACGATTCCGGGCAAGAAAACATGAAAACGGGACCGATTCCCTCGATGCGCCGAAAACGATTCGGACCATGAAAACATGAAAACGGGACCCCACGCACTCGCATGCGCCAAAAACGAATCCAAGAGCGCAAAACATGAAAACGGGACCCGACGCCCTCGGTACCGTCGAAAATGAGTCCAGGAGCGTTGTGCGACCCTTTTTCGCGCGCTCCGCACCGCCTTTCTGTGGTGTTGGCGATGGGATGCGGAAGAAGGACACGGAGATCCCTCCTAAGCGTGCATTTATTTAACGCCGGTTAATTCTACCGTTTAGACCAATTTGAATGCACATTTAGGGGATTTTTAGTGATTGTGAGTTCTTGTAGATTCCGTTGGGCGCAAGCCCCCACCGTTAATTACCCTGGGCTGTTAACCTCGAGGCACCTCTAGATCTTTAAAAGGTAGAAGCAAATAGTATAGCTAAATGATGGTCAAGTGGTCGTGTGCCCTCATGATCGGGAATCATTAGAGCACCCTGGATTCACCAGAAGGTTAATCCAGTGAAAGACGAACCTACTACTGATCGGTTCAGTCTTTACCGCCTTGAGAGATAACCTTACTACTGATCAGATTAATCTCTTCAGAGGGGTTCGAGGTGAGTCTACTACTGAATGACTTGACCTCAGTTGATCTAGAAGATAAACCTACTACTGAACGGTTCAATCTTAACTAGTCAACAACCAATCACACAAAATACAACTCGAAGCACTAAGCCTGGTTGATCTTGAGGTTGGTGAATCAGGAGAAGGGCGGATTTGGCCCACTTGGTACTTCTCTCTGATCTTCTAGATCATGGATTTCGGCACTAAACGGACTCATAAACCTAGGAACACAAGCGCACACAAGGTCAAACCTGAAGCACTAAGCCAGCTTGACGTTGAGGCATGTGTTAGTGAAAGAGCCTACTACTGAACGGTTCACATTCACTGTTTTGTGGGATGAATCAAATACAGAACGATTCAATCTCACAATCTCGGAAGATGAACAAGAAGACAAACTTATCGACGGATGAGTTCAGTCTTACTAGCTCAACTAGTCATGAATTACTTGTTCATGACACCGAGTCATTAAGATGTCACTTCTTTCGGACATCATAATGTTCTTCTCTTTTAAAGTCGGCATATTTCTTCGTGTTGATGTCGTAGTCTTGGTCATTCTTCAACGAGTGTCAAGATGTTCTTGTCCCGACTAATTGCCCTGAATGTTGCATTACTTGTGCAAGATCACTGTGTTACTTTTCATCCCTTGTGGACATATTTAATCACTTCTAAAGTGTAGAAAGATTATTACACTTTCGTTGATTTTTAAGATAATCCCTTTCATTATTATCTCAATTACAAAGGTGGATTTATCTTTATTTTTGAATTTCATTTATTTCTGTAGGAGATTACTTACAAAAATAATAGAAAATGAGTTAGCTATTATTCAGAATTTTTATTTAGATTTTTGGGATTTTATAATAGCTAAAGTAATAGAATTTTATTTTTATTATTTTTTTTTTAAATTCTATTTATTTTTGTAGATAGTTACTTACAAAAATAAAAGAGTAGTTAGCTATTTTTCATAATTTTTTTATTTTGATTTTAGGATTTATAATTGCTAAAAGAATTATTTTTATTTATGATCTTATTTGAATTTTAGGATTTTATTTTTTTATTACTTTCTTTTATAGAAGATGAATTTTATTTGAATTCTAACCCTTTTTAAAGTAGGATTTTATTTTTATTTCATTTATTGAATTTATAATTTTGAATTTCAAGCTTTTTATTACTTTTATTCCATTTATTACTTGTAAAATAATAGAAAATGAATTTTGTAATTTTATTTGAGTTTCAAGCTTCTTTTTTTTTAGAGTAGGATTTTATTATTATTGCTTATTAAATTTTATTACTATTATTATTATTTTATGAAAAATCATTTGAAAAGTTAGTAAAATATATCTAGTTATGATTCATTTGAAAAGGCGTGATCTAAGAAACGAGTGTATAGATTTTACTAAATGGTGATTGGTTGGATGATTAGTACTTAGATCACGGCTTGGACTCAATCTCAATCCTTTATTCAATTTAAATTAATGGCCAGGATGTATTTGTGCTTTCTAATCACTCAATTGAGTCAACCCTTGGTAGTTAGGCCGTTTTGAGTTAGTTATACACATTTTCTAATTTACTCCTTTGCCACTCTCTCATGTTGACTGGTCTTCACTCCCTTTTGGATCATTCTAGAACTTTCTTCACACTTGACAATCGCCAGAGAGCCCTCTTAGACACTATAAAAACCTCTGCATAGTTTAAAGTTTTCATTTCTCCATTTGAGCCCGATTTTCCACTCAATCACCATTGCTATCACTTCTTCTTCAATTCATTCAATTGCAAGTTCTTTTAACCTCCTCTTAGTCTCAGTAATTGATCCACCTTACCTTTTGGATTGTTCTCACGCTTTAGCATTGAGTTTGAGCTAACTATTTTCTTCCCCGATTGGTGACCTGGTGGAACACAACTACTAGGCCCCAAAGTAGCCACCTTTATACTTGGAGAGTGTCGCCTTGGTGAGAAGAAGGTGCTTATGCAGTCAATTTTGCCTTTACAAGCTTGCAAAGGTTGGTCCCAATTTCGGTCTTACTAATTGTCTCAGCTCAATTCTTATTATTCTCTTCATATTTCTTGAAATTCATACTTGATACATGTTTTAATCAATGTCATGCACCTCTCTATTGAAGGAATTCGAAGAATTACACGGCCTTTAACTTGTTCATCCATGGCGCCTCTTAGTCAGTCGCGCGGAAGAAAGAGAAGAAGAGGAAGAAAGGAAGAAGAAGGCTCTTCTGGAGGGGATGGTCTCGGCGCACGTGAACCACAACAGGGTGGGGCCCATCGATCAAGAGACAATGCGCAGGAGCCAGGTACACCTTTTACATTCTCTCTTCGATTTAAATTCTATCTTTTATTTGTGTGAGCTTGGTTCAGAAAAATAGATATGCGCCTCTGACTCATAAACCTGACAATAGGGCCCCACTTGTAAGTCCTCTGTGCTTAGGCTCACAGGGGTGATTATTAGTTGATTAATTCACAAATTAGTGTTAATTGAGCTGAGTTGGCATGTTATGATTGGTTGCTAGGTTAAACACTCCCCTTTTAGCATTAATGATCCAGTTAATAGCTGCTGAAGTGGCTCTGTAGTATAATGCCATGTGGCATAGACAGAGTGAGGTGGCCTTGTAGTATGATGCCATGTGGCACAGACTGAGTGAGGTGGCCTTATTATGGCTTACCACGTGGCACTGTGGTGGGGCCCACCTGTCAGTGACTTGTGCCAGGGTGGGGCCCACTTGCTGATATGGACCAATGGGAGGTTACCACGTGGCACTCGGCTGCTTGGCCATCGGCGGCCGGCCGATCGATGCGCCACGTGGCACACCCTCTCTCTTCCTCTGTTTTATATTTCCTTTGTTCTCTGCACCCAGTTTGTACCCCGGACTACTGTTGTCCCCAAATTACACCCAGAGTTATCTTGATCAAATCTCAGCCATTGATTAATCCATTTAATCTGTTTTATCTTCTCTGAATTTATTTTAATAGCTCTACTCATCCAAAAATCATGAAATTTTCACCAAAAATCTCTAAATTCATGATGATCACCCCTGTAATTTTTAATTCCACTTTTGCCCCTGCCTCCTTGTATTAAAAATTCATTTGTCAAGAAAACCCTATTTTCCTATTTGAATAAATCCCAATTTTCAATTATAGCTCAGTGTCTCTGCCAAATAAAATTTTCTTGCAGAAACCACCCTAATTAAATACCAATTTAGACTTGTATTGATGCTTATTAGGGTTTGATTTGATCAAAAGTTGATTATTTGTCAACAATTGATACAAATCTAGACTTGATCAGATGGTTGCTCTCAGCTTTGGTATCTGATCAGTCTTGTGAAATTAACTTCCAATTCATGTTCATGAGGGTGACTTGGTCAAAAGTTGATTACTTGTCAACAATTGACACAAATCATGACATGGTCAGGTGGTTGCTCACAGCTTTGGCACCTAGTCAGCCTTGGAAGCAAAGTCACATTTGAGATTTCTTGTGATTGGCTGTATCAAAATACTGGTTTGGCATTGACAGAGTCCTTTGTATATAAATTACACTTTGCTCCAATTTCTTAGGGTTTGCTCTGAAGTTTACTGCTTAGGGTTTAATCTTGACTTCCTTGATATCTGTCACTGAGGTGTGGGGCCCACCTGTTAGTGAAAAATGATCAGATGGATGACCCATCAGGAGATTTCTCTCTCTTGAATCTCTTGAGGATCATCCATCTCGAATGAACAGCAATTAGCAGGGTATTTATATCCTTGCTTCGCATTTAAGATTTCCTTGTGGGATTAATGCTTTTGTTACGGGGTCATTAGCGACTCTTCTGACTGGTGGCCCCTCTTTTTCCTTCCCTTTCCTTTCCTCTTCTTATGATTTATTATTGATAATTGATCTTTTTATTCAGCTACTTTATCCTTGAGATTTTTCAAGGGTAAACAAGCGCAAAACCGGAAAACGGGACCTGACGCCCTCGGTACCGTCGAAAATGAGTCCGGGAGCGCAAAACATAAAAACGAGACCTGACGCACTTTTCGTTCGGCAAAAACGAGTCCGGACGCGCAAAACATGAAAACGGAACCCGACGCACGCTCAGCGCCGAAAAAACGAGTTCGGTTGCGCAAAACATGAAAACGGGACCGACGTCCTTGATACCGTTGAAACGAATCCGGTAGCGCAAAACATGAAAACGGGACCCGACGCCCTCGGTACCGCCGATAACGATTCCGGGAGCGCAGAACATGAAAACAGGACCCGACGCACTCTGCACCGCTGAAAACGAATCCGGGAGCGCAAAACATGAAAACGGGACCCGACAATCTCGGTACCGCCGAAAACGAGTCCGGGCGCGCAAAACTTGAAAACGGGACCCGACGCCCTCGGTACCATCCAAAACGAGTCCGGAAGCGCAAAACATGAAAACGAGACCCGACGCCCTCGGTATCGTCGAAAATGATATCAGGAGCGAAAAAAATAAAAACGGGACCCGACGTCCTCGGTACCGTCGAAAATGATATCAGGAGCGAAAAAAATGAAAACGGGATCCGACGCCCTCAGTACAGCCGAAAATGTGTCCGGACGCGCAAAACATGAAGCCAAGCCAATCAAAGGTAGAGGTTTTCTCACTGTTGTTTGCAATACCTTGTACATCGTTATAGTCTTAGTTTATGTGTTTCTTCTTTTTTTCGGGAAAATGGAAGTTGCTTTCTTCTTTGTTTTCTCTTATTCTTTAAGCTTAGGCTATAGTGCGCTATCTAATACCTATTTTTTGATAATCAAATAGAAGTTCTTTATGTACAAATTCTTTCTATTAGTGCATTGTTTATCGCTGGATTGACTCCACCTAGACTACATCGCACTCGGTATTGTTTGACTGTAACCAATTGTCTGATTTTGAGTCCTGGATGATAGGTGACGCATATACTCTTGGATCAATTGGGATGAAACACCAGAGTTCTCTTTGCCTCCAGTGGATATCAAGTTCTAATTGTAGATGAGTGCAGGTACTTCCGTAGATAGTTCTCTATTTTGTCTTAGTGTTTTAGTTATATCAGTAGGCCGACACTAGTAAGGTACTGCGATCCCATTTTGACAGCATTTAATTCAGCTGTAACAGGGTGGATTAATTGTGTGCATGTTATACTGGTTAGGCCAATCCAATGCCCCACTTTTTGTTTTTGCTTGCAAAAGTTGGTGTTCGACTTCACTGTAAAGATGAATCGAGTACTTAATTAGGTTTGGATTGTGGCCTGGTCGCAGAAGCAGTGAAAAACTGCATAAGCATACATAATTTGAGGGTTAATTATAATTTGCTATTCTTAATTGAAGCACTCAAGCATGTCATTTTCTTTCTTTACTTCACTGCCTATGCAAAACTGAGCTTACAAAATATTTTTTTGTGTGCATCAAATTCACTTTTGAGTGTATTACCTCTTCAACTTTTGTCCAGGAGTTTTGTTCACCTTTGTGTGTTCCAGGTTTGCAAATCTATCTCCAACTGAATACTGTCTAAACCCCTCGTTCCCGCCTTCCAAAATCATGCATACCAAAAAAATGAGAAATGCCCATAACTAACAATATATATCATGGCTTGTCATTGCAACAAATGACATGTTTTGGGTCACTTCAAGTTAAGCCCCAGTTAAATAAGTTAATTGCAATATAGGAAAATAAAATAAACAATTTGGAATCAAGATTTTGTAACTCTCTGTCAGGTGGAACATTTGGTGGCAACAGGGGAGCAAGACCAGTACCTCCTGAGAAAGGAGTTTTTCCATTGGATCATCTACATGAGTGTGACCAGGTACTTTTGTTTCTTTCGCTTCACCTTATGCAGAATATATATCTTTACCTAGAAGCAAAAGTTGATAGTTATGGAAATGCATTTACAGGCAAAGAAGGAATATATAGCATGCTTGAAAACCTCTGGGTTCAAGTCAGAAAAATGTAGACATCTATCTAAGAAGTACTTGGAGTGCCGAATGGAAAGGTATAATATCAAATAAACCACCCTTATTATTTGTGCCTCCCACCTTTAGTAGATATTAGGTTTATCTGAGCACACTGGTACTTCATATTTGATTTTCATGTTATGAAGTGATGAAAATGATCCCGTCGAGATTGGTTGTCCTTTTTAATCTTTGAAATGATGCATAGAAGAAATTAATACTAATAAATAATGTTCTGAGGGGCATTCTGTTGTTTTTTTTTTCATTTTTAAAAACTTGTTAAAATTAAATTAACATTAGTGTAGAGCACTTGTGCTACCGACAATAACCCTTGCAAATCTGCAAAGAATGGATAAAAACAGGAGACCTTTTTTCCATCTGCTGATAAGGTAAGTTTTTGAAGCACTATTCTTGTTCATTTTAATTTGGCTAGCAAATGATTAAAAATTTGACCGCTGATTGCTTGCAGAGCTGAGCATTATATCCTCCCAGTACAGTAACCCACTTCTTGTTTCCATTTTTTTTTCAGAAACTTGATGGCCAGACAAGACATTTCAGAGCTAGGATTTGTAAAAGAACTAGCAGGAGAGACTGCCAATATCGACGATGAGAAAATTAAAAACCAGTCTACCCCCTCAACGGATAAATAACGAGCATTATGTGGAAGGCTCCAATTTTTACGTTTTATTTGTTTTTCTACCTTAGTTCAGAATTCATTTTTATTATTGCGAACAGGCATTTGAGAAATAAAACTCTGGATCAGAACATATACAGGAACAAAGTTTTGTTGTTACTTTGATATTATTATTATTATTATTTGAATAATGTTCAACACTTATTTTCGTAGAATCAGGTTGATTATATGCGTTGAGGCGGAGCTACAGAACCCCAATGTGGCGTCAATTGACTCCACTTAATTTTATGCAATTTTCTTTTATTATTATGTTCAAGAGTCTTCTAAATCTAATGGATAGTCACCACTGATCAAGAATTTCGGCTGACATTTTATATGCCTAGCCGAAGTTGTGGAAACGAGTTCTGGTAAAATATTTGCATTCCTTTCGTTTAATGGCCTCAACTTCCATTCGATCTTTATTTCTACAAAAGATTTCATACAGGGAATACAAATGAACTTCTTTTTTGGGGTCACCAGGTCAAAACCACTTACATAGGCCTGGGTACGAGGTACCAACCCCTTAATGTCTCTTTTGAGTCAACCGGTAAAGTTGCATTTTGGGCTTAGTGCGGCGATTTTATCACACAACAAAACGTGCTCTGCGTCTGCGAGCAGAGCTTGAAATATGGAAAGGCATAAATAATCCAAATACGCAAATACGATTAAATTGGTGGTATAGCATGTTAATTTGAAAGGAGTATATACAAAAGCGTACACGCAATATATAGTTTTTGAGAAGGATAAGTATAAAATTCATTTTTGTACTATATGTAGCTTTTGTGGTATATATTTGTCAAATATAATTCAAACAAAAAAAAATTCAGAACCGCAGATCTGCATTCAAATTTTGATATGGTTGTCTAACATTTTAGCCGCTAATCAATGTCATTTTGCTATGGTTGTCTAACATTGACTATCTGGCCATTCCATTAATGAACTTTACATTGAAATTTCTCAAGGTTGCCTAACCTGACTAAATTTCGTGGCCTCAATTTTACAGCTTATTTTGGAGTCTTCACGTTAAACGCTCAATTACATTTAAATTGACTAAAAATTGATACACGGTCAATTTGAATAAATAAAATTACATTTACAATTCTGAAGTTTCTTTTGAAAAATGATCTTTTGGTACAAGTACCATAAGAGTCAGATCTACACTAGAAATTATCATTCTAAACATTAGAACCTACGGACGCATGGACGTTAGACAACGACATGGATCCAAAATTAGTTGCCCAGCAAGGAGAGACAACAGAGATGATCAACAGAAGTATCATAGATATAAAGAGCGATGAATGTAAGTCAATTAATTAACATATAAGGTTCAATATAGCCATTTCAAACATAATACATGTCAAATCATCCATAGTTCTTTACAAACCGGCTGGAGCGAGGCTGAGGCACAGATCCAGTCCCGACCCTGCCTCATCAGATCGACCGATATGGGGCCCATCTGTCAGCTTACCTGGCTCTTGAGCAGGACCGACATGAAAAGGAAGGCTCTTCGGCCTCTCAGCAAAGTAGCCCCAAGGTACAGGTGGGTAGGTTGTGAAGGCAGGACTTAATGGCAGGAGTCTTGTCCGTGGTACGAAAGCACAAGGTGAAACCAGCTGATGGAGCATAGCATTACTGGTACGACGGTTGCTGAGTTGCATGCGTTTCAGTTGCTGGCGTTCCCTCTTGTGCGCGTTCTGGTGTCCGCCCAGTGCCTGTGAGTTGGCGAATTCACGACAGCAGTATTGGCATTCGTACTTGCGGGCATCTTGACTGATGGGAGGCGGCAATGGTGAAGGATCAGTAGTATGGTTACCAGATACATCGAAGCCGAAGAGCTTGAGCGTTTGGTTTGCGGCAGTAACAGTCGGTTTGGGCTCCCATTTTATTTCAGACATGTTGATTTCCTCTCTGTCAATTTTATTTTGTTCAGTAATTCTACAATGGAAGGAATAGAGAAGCGAATTATTGGTACGGATGTAGGTGAGCGATGTGGCAATATATATATATATATAGTCACACAGACACGCATACAGAGTGATGTGTTGGAAAGGTGTTGCAATAAGGTGCAAGAGGATATATGATGCAGGTGGGAAAGGCATGAATTAAGTCACAGCTACACATAGTAATGATGTATAAGACGAAAATGACGTAGCCAGTTTAATTCAATGGAACAATCTTTTGGAGGTGGACAGGCAGGAGGTTTTTCATAATTTTTTTTATTTTTTTTAGAAAAAAATATTCTCAAGTCCCCTGTTTACCAACTTAAGTTTTGATCGATCAGATTACTAGCAGTCGTCTGATATCATCTACAAACAGGAAACTAGGAAAGTACTGTACAAATACAACTATATTTCACGCAGGTGCCACAATGGGACTACTTAAACATTGGTGAGCGCTGATCCACTGCTGCGCAGCATGTGGCCCGTTCGATCACTTCGAGATTCGAGTTAGCATGAATCTCAAAGTGATCAAACGGATCAATCTTCTTACATTTGCCATGTCTTCTGCAATAGCAGATGGATATGAATTCAACATCGGTATAGTAACTACAGGAAATTAATTAAGGCACACCTCTCACTTAACCATAAATGCAAAACTAGATCCTAAAGGTATGGGGGTGTGTTATTGAATATGCGCCTATGTAGCTTATGTAATAATTTTCATAAAAGTTCAGGATATTTTCGAACTTGTAGAGAGATGTTCAAGACGCATGCGTGCCCACACGCTCGCAAGAACGTAGCTCTCGTATAATAGATTGCATCACAATTTTGCTTATAGAATTTAAATTCTTTTTTGCGTATTGTCAAAATTGATAATCGCAGCTATGATAAAAGCATAACAATAATTTAAGAACTAATTTCTCGTATGTCCATCAAACGTTCTGAAATTGCTTAATTTTCCACCAACACTTTTGTATATTGGTTGTTCCCCACTAAAACTTTAAATTATTATATATTTGCGCTCTTTTCTTAACAATAAGAACAATTTTACCTATATTCCGGTTAAATATTATAAATTTTCTTTTGAGGGACAACATCACATTTTTACCCTCAAATGTCTATAAAAAAGAAATCATTAAAATTGGTACACTCTGTTCTCCGATTAAGAAAATCTGCAAACTTTTTTCTCAAAATATATTGTAAAATTTTATATCCTTAAACTAAATTGATGTTAATTATGAGGGAGATATAATATATTAATTTTTATTAGTAGCTTTAGAAAAACAGTAACATGGTAATTAAATAAATGTTAGCCTTTACCTGAAAAATAGTGACGAATTAAGTAAATTCTACTTGATATTATTCTAATTAAAAGAAGAAAAGGTTTGGGGAATTGACCCCCGTCTTTTCCTCAAAAAAAAAAGCCTCTTAATTTCACCACTTTTAATTACAAACAGAATAACTCTTGATCCCCACACAATAATGAGTACTCCTAATTCTCGAAACTAAAGGAAATAAAAAGAAAACAGTAAGTCCTCCATATCATAAATTATAGAAACACCTGAGGGACAGTTTGCATCACATATTCTCCAATACTTCTTTTCCTCTTTAACTTTTGCAATTCGGAGTGAATAGCATAGAGCCAACGTGTAATATATCCTTGATGTCTACTTTTCTTGTCGAAAACGCATGCATCTAAAAGGAACTTTGAGAGCTATATCTTTACATGAAAGTTTACGGGACCCATCTCATGGAAATATAATTGCTCGTGTAAATAGAACCATAGACAAGATGTTGGCTTGATTGTCGTTTTCAAACCCACTGCTTGCAGGGTGTCGATTTTGTTTGTAGCACTTTGCTATTCATTGAAATTTGCTATGTGAAGCGATCGATATTAATTGTAAGATCACCAATTAATCATTGCACGAACAGTTTTGAGTGTTTGGTCATTTATTTCGCAAATATTCAAGTTTGTCAAAGACTTGCATGTGAAGTCAGATATAGCCAACTACACTAACCATTAAAATAGTGTGTCGGCTGTTAGTAAGCTCAGCGGATGCCATAATTATCTATATCACGAGTTCACAAACTTAATTATGGAAATAAAATGGCTGGAGAACAAGTCCATTTGATACAGTCAATAAATTTGTGATGATTACTTATCACGGTAGTTTTTTTAATATGAAATCTAACAATTGATTAATAAGAAATAATGAAAATAAGATAGCATTTGGTACAGTCAATAAATGCTCATTATAATACACGATAACAACAATAACGTCTTTAATCTCAAATAAGTTAGGAAAGATTAGAAATGAAACTCAATTCAAAAACATAAAAATCATAGATCTCACATGTAAAAAAAATGATAATAATGTAATTAATTTTTTTTTATAAAGAAACTTGTAGTAAAAGATAGTGACAACATTATGTAGTATTTAAAATGAGGTGATAACCGCGCGCGCGCATCCCTCAACTGACGATCCAGTGAATATCTATAGGTGCTTAAGAAAATATTAAATATGAGTGAGGCTATCTCATAAAATACGGTGATTAATGTGTTTTATACTAAAATCTTTAATTTTAAATTAGATATGATCAATTCAAACCGTTCAATCTAATCTTTATATATCAAAATATATTAACAAGTATCAAAATATATTAACAAGTCAAATTTTATATTTTTTAGAAGTTTTTTTGCTATTTTTAAATTAGATATTTAAGTCTGAAACATACTAATCACCGTGCTATGTGAAACACAATAACCTCAATATTCTATATTTTAGGATAATCAAGTCTACACTCGTACCTCGAAAATTTCAGGTGTAATTTTTTTGGTGCCAACATAAAACATCAAATAACATTGTAACAATCAATTGTATCCATTCTTTTTGGCAAAGATTGTTTATACCTTCTGCAAGAACTATTCTTACGAAATGTAAAAAGTGTTTACATCATTTATAATATCGAAAAAAAAAGTCATTTTGAAAAATGTAAATCCTCTTAGAAAAAAGTTATATTTTCTTTAAAAGATATTTATTACAATATATAAATTATTGATATGTGAGATGCAATCCAAAAAAAAATATGAGCGAACATAGGCAAGACGTGGAAAGAAAATAGAAGGAGAGAGATACAGTGAAAAAAGATGGAAGAGGTGAAACCGTGAAAGAGACGAGAACGGACAAATATTATGCCAATAGAATGGCCAGGATGGAGTTAGATTTTTAGTCTAGGGAGTAAAACGTAAAATTTCTTTCGGTGGATAAGATTTAAAAATTTTCTTCAACGTGAATATTTTTTTTTCTTTTTGAAAAATATATATAATTATAAAAAAAAAATTGAAAAGATTTCTGACCGGGGACTGTCCTTAGCACAGTGACTCCGCCATTGAAAATGGCCATTTCATTTTCAATGTAAATTTGTAAAAAAAAGAAAGAAAATAGTTTGTAGTGAAAAAGTTAGTTCGTGAGGGAATCGGCATAAGAACACTTAATTCGTGAATATAGTAATAATAATAATATTTACAACATTATTCGGATTTGGATAAGCTAGCTTGGATCCGACCCGAAACGAGAATGGGCCCTCAGCTGTCCAAGCGACCAAGCCTATTGTAAGTACTATGATCAAACTACAGCATCAAAGTAATCAACTATATGCACGTACATGCAGTAGTTGGGAGTTGGGACATATATGCATGTTTAATTTGAGCATTTGGCAAGTTATGAGACACTGTATAATTTGGATTAGTATTAAAAGCTCATACTATTCAGTAGACTGTATGACCAATTTTTCTTCAAATAATAGTTTCTAATTTCTTATTCGGAGCCAAGCATTTGTCTTTATCCAAGTAAATGGAGCGAGGTGGAAAGATTTCCGAATGAGACTATGCCACCAAAAAATGACGAGAGACTTTGCATGAGAAAGGGCAACCAATCCCCATCCCTATCATTTATCAAACTCTCCCCTAACTTTCTCATCAGTCATCTACGGAATAATATTTTACAAGTTAGAACATCTTCAGTAAAACAAAAATGGAGGGTCCATTAATATATATATTGCCGCTTTGTTTGGTCTTTTTTTTTGCTTGAAGATATATAGATGCTTATTATGGTCGGGATTTATATTATATAAACTTTTTGATTTATAGTAAAAAAAAATACATTAGCTTCAGCATTTTATTTTAGATATTTCTTATTTAAAGTGGATATGGATATCTCTGTAAAAAAAACGTCTATCACCATATTCAGGTTTATGATATAATATCCAAGGTGGGAAAAAAATGCTATCCTCGCTCTCTTATCCGGGTCTTAATTTGGAAATTAATTATCTTTTATTTCATACTAAATAATATGTCATTTTCATTTTTTTTCTTCAATTTTCCTTTTTCCCCTTCAGAATCCGGATCTGTAAGTGCATATTATTTATTGTTTATAGTCTTATCAAATATTCATTTATCTGTATTTGTGTACTGTATTTGTTAAAATTTCAGTATAATTTTGGATCTGTGCACCTTAGATGAATCTTGGATTAAAGAAATAAGTATTTAATATGCTGACATAAACAGTGGTTAAATATAAAAATTGACGGATAGAAGTTTTTTATTTTAAATTTATTATATTTGACACGTAATTCTATTTGGCAATTTCTTTTAGAGTGATGTGCGAGTAGGTATAGAGATTAGTTTATTGAAAATGAAACTAAAAGGAATACTGCATTTGACATTATTTTGTTAGAATATTTAAATATAATAATATTTAATGTATGGCGTACTACTAATAGTTATGAGTCACGTTCATTTATAAATAATTAATTAAATGGTGTATATGTAGAGTGCATATGAAGGGTGCATTTGAAGAGTGTGTCTGTATTTTGATGAAAAATTCATATGATCAAATTCGTTATATTAGATCCCAAGGTTACCTCAATTTATGTAAAAAAGCCGATGTTCTATAGTTCTATATACTCACTCATAAATATTTCATCTATTAAAGAAAAACAGAAAAAACAGAGCAGAAAGAAAAAAAAACGTCTAATTAAACCATTATTACGTCTGAGGAATTGAAAATCGATAGTTTTCGCTTCCGCTAGTTTTCACTTCCGCTATTTTCTACTTCAAAATGTCTGCTCTTTAGAACTATGAGTTTTAATTTATATTTTATTATTTTATATGATTTAAATGTCCTTGGCCTTTAATTTTAATAATAAAATATTTTATATTTATTCATATTTTATTATATTTAGTATCAAAGCAAACGTATTTTCATATAAGATACAATATTATAATTTTCATACTCAATTTCTAATGTAAATTATGTGTGTATGCACGCTGAAGTTTTTTATCAACTTACTTTACTTTTCCGTACATAAATTGGAGATGACTAAGAACTAATTTTAGCCATGCATATGTGTACATGAGCACATTGGTATTTTTCTCATGTATTTTGATTGAATATAACTTAAAAGTATGATTTCTTGATCCAAACCCCATCAAAGTCCTTTATTGTAAGAAAAATGGCCTAAGTTATAATTATGAATCCTATTGTATTTTTGGGTAGGACAAGATTTTTACCGTGGGCTTTGTATAAAATTTTATTTTATTTTAGAGATGTGATTCTTTCTAATTAGTACCTCTTTTATGTTATAATTATGAATTTGATTCTATTTTTGGAATATTTTTTTTTTCAAGTAGGTACTTCCTCTATACTATAATCTTAATTCATATTTTGTTTTATTTATTCAAAATTCATTATATATACTAAACGGCCCAAGGAAAATTTATTATATATAATTTATGTTATTGTATATCAATTTACTTTTAATATTTGATTGTTATTAATTTTATAAACTTTAATTGTAACTATCATTTTATTAAAAAAAAATATGTGTTTATATTATGTTTTATGTTCAATAAATTATTATTGTCAATTTTACTAATTTTAATTGTCAGTATAATTTATTAAATTTATTATGTCCTATAGTTCAATTTATTTCTGCCCAACGGTGATATGAATTGATTTTGTTTATGGATCAACTATTATGTTAGAGCTAAAATATTATTAGGTACTTATTATTTATTTCAGATTGATTAATTATTGTTACCCCTTTATAATTGATCTAATTTTATTGTATTTTATGAATATTTAGTTGATAATTATAAGTAATTTATTTTTTCTAAATTTCATGTAAGAATAATGTTATTGCTCAAATCTCTGAAATAACACCATTGAATGAAACTAATTTCTCGACTTGGAAAGAACAAATTGAGATTTGTCTCGGTGTTATGAAAATTGATCAGACATTATGTGTAGACAAACCTACTATTTTAGTAAATAAAAATAATGATGATGATAAAACTAATTTTGCTAAATGAGAGCATTCTAATCGCATGTCGCTCATGATTATAAAAAGTACTATTACGTCCGCAATAAGAGAGGGTATTCCTTGAGAAGGATGCATAAGGTAATGTAAGTGCTCTCATAATAAAAATGCTCACTTTCAACTATAATGGGACAAACGGTGTACGTGAACATATCATGATGATGAATAATATGACCGTAAAATAAAAAGGCATGAATGTAATAATTTATAAAGGATTTTCTCTTCCTATACAGTTTGTTCATTTTAAGATCAACTATGAAAAGTTAAAAATGAGTGAATTAATTATCATGTATGTTAAAGAAGAACAAAGGATTAAGGCTGAAAAATCTGACTTTGTACATGTTGTTATTGATGGTCAAAAATCGAAGGAAAATAAAGACAATAGTAAATATAAAAATAAGTCAGATAGAGTTTTTAGTGTTAACAAGACAATTACGCCTGGAACAAAACATACTCCTAAGTATCATCACTGTAAGAAACGTGGACATGTGAGGAAAAATTGTAATAAGTTTAAAGATTGACTCGCTAAAAAGGATAATAATTTTAATTTCATAATTTGTGAATCTATTTTAATTGATATTTCCTTAAATACATGATTTTGGTTGACACTGATGCCTCAGTACACATTATAAACTCATTACAGGGATTTCTTTTCGTCAGGATGCTTCAAAAGTGAGAAAGGAAACTCAATGTAGCTAATCGATTAGATGCTGAAGTCGAGGCTGCTGTAACTCTTCATTTTATTTTGAAGAGTGACTTTATTCTCGATTTGTATGATGTAGTATATATATTTAGTATGATTAGAAATTTAATATTTATTTTTGACTTGATGCGTGTAGTTTTGTATTTCGGTTTGGAAATAATAAGTTGAGACTATATTATAACTCTAAGTATATTGGTTCTATATTGTTATATGATAATCTATATATGTTATATTTGGATTATTCATTTTCTAAATCTTTATTATTCCTAAATATTACGATGTTAAATATGAAATTAAGAGAAATTATGATGGCGTAGATATTTTTCAAAATTATGGCATTACAAATTGGGTCATATTTCAAGAGATAGAACACACGTCTCATAAAAAATAAAATTCTCCCAACATTATATTTTTCTAATTTTAACAACTTGCATTGAACGCGTTGAAGGAAAGTTTATTAAGGAAATAAAAAATGAGTCATTCAAAGTGGGGGACTATTGAAAATAATTCACACGGCTATATATGGTCATTTTCCTATCATGCGAGTCTTAACAAACATAAATTATTTATCACTTTTATTGAAAATTATTCTCGTTATGCTTATGTGTACCTAATTTCTAAAAAATCAAGCACTTAATAAATTAAAAAAATTTAAGACTAAGTTGAAAATCGAAAGATAATCTAAAAACTAAAGTTGTTAGGTTAGATAGAGGAGGTGAGTATTATGGTAGACACACCGACTTGGGTCAAAGTCCAGGCCCGTTTACTTTGTTTCTTCAAGAAAATAATATTGTACATCGAGTTTTCTATGCCGAAAGATCCTCAAAAAATGGAGTAATCGAAATACATAATCATATATTAATGAATATGATACGTAGTATGATATATAATACTACATTGTCATAATATTAAAGGTCCGAAGCTTTAAAAACATCCGCACATATGCTAAATTGAGTTCATAATAAATCTATTTCAAAAATCTTATGAATTATGGATTGAATGAAAAATCATAATTGGGATACATACGTGTGTGAGGTTGTCTTGCTGAAGAAAAAGTATATAATTCATATATTAAGAAACTAGATTCTAAAATCGTTAGTTGTTATTTTATAGATTATCCAGAGAGATCCAAAGATTTTAGATTTTATTGTCCCTCGCATACCACTAAAATAGTTGAGACTAGATATGCAGTATTTTTCGAAAATGATAACATTAGTAGGAGTAATGAAAAATGAACTATAAACCTATAAGAAGAAGATCAAATTTATGTTCTAAGTTCGGTCTTTATTGAGATTATAAGTTCTCCTCCTTTAGAGATAAATAATGTTAATAATGTTTCTTACATTGATGAAGTACCTATGCGGCCACAATAACCTTTATGTAAATCACAAAGACTAAGAAAATCTACAATAACTGATAATTATATTGTATACCTTACTGAAGAGGGTTGTAATTTAGATCATGGAGATGATCTAATATCCTTTAAGCAAACTATTATGAGTAGAGACTATATGTTTGAGCAAACTATTATGGATATATAATACTCTATTCACCTCAATGGTTGAAAGTCATGAATGATGAGATGAAATCTATGAAAATTAATGAAATTTGGGACCTTGTTAAGTTACCTATTGGAGTTAAATCTGTAGGATGTAAATAAATTTATAAAACTAAAATTGATTCTCAAGATAACATTAAAATATATAAGTTTTCACTAGTTGCTAAAGGGTTCATACAACAAGAAAAAATATATTATAATAATATTTTTTTATCAGTCTCAAAGAAAGATTCATTACGAATTATTTTATCTCTTCTAACACATTATGATTTAAAATTACATCAGATGTACGTAAAAACTATATTTCTTAATGATGACTTATATGAAAAAATTTATATGAAATAATCTGAAAGTTTTATTATTAAAGGTAAGGAACATATGAGATGTTAGTTGAAACGATCAAATTACAAGTTAAAATAACTTTCAAGACAGTGGTATCTTAAATTTGATCAGGTTATAACCGACTTTGGATTTAGAGAACACGTTATTGATCAATGCATATATCTTAAGATTAGTGGGAGCAAATTTATCATTCTCGTTTTATATGTGGATGATATTTTATTAACAAGTAGTGATTTAAACATGTTGTTCGAGATAAAATATTTTCTATCAGAGAAATTTAACATGAAGGATCTTGATGAAGCCTCTTATGTTATAGACATTGAAATTTAATGAGATCGGTCTCGTGGGATCCTAGTTTTATCTCAGAAAGCATATATTGAAAAAAATTCTTAAACATTATGACATGCAAAACTGCTCTTCAAGTATTACTCTTATTGTCAAGGATGACAAATTCAATAAGTTTCAATGTCCTAAAAATAATTTAAAACATGCACAAATGAAACAAATCCCTTATGCTTCGGTAGTAAGGAGTTTAATATACGCTCAAGTTTGTATATGTTCTGATATTATGTTTATCGTTGGCATGCTTGGCCGATAACAAATAAATCCGGGAATGGACCATTAAAAAACTGCTAAGAAAGTTTTACGCAATTTATAAGGGACTAAAGACTATATGTTTACTTTCAAAAAGTCAGATAATCTTGAGATTATTGGTTATTCTGATTTTGTCCTTTCTGGTTGCGTTGACAGCAAAAAATTCACATCATGTTACATATTCATGCTTGTAGGGGAACTAATTTCATGGAAGAGTCCTAAGCAGTTTATAACAGAATCTTCCACTATGCAAGTAGAATTTGTGACATGTTATGAAACTACTGATCAAGCAGTTTGGTTGAAGAATTTTGTACATGGACTTCAAGTGATAGGCAGTGTTGCGAGTCAACTTACCTTACTTTATAATATTTTTCTTATTGAATTTAAGTAAAATTTGACTTACGAGGATCAAATAAATTTTATTAATCATTATTGGAAAGAATATCACTACTATAATTAATGAGGATCAAATAATGATAATAATTATTTTGATTGCATTAGTTTGGTTTGGTGTTTCTAACTTAACAAGGTTTGAGTTAATGATATTATATTGGCTAATTTTAAACGCGTGCTTCATTATAATGTTACAATTTAGGCCAAGTGGGAGAATATTAGAATATTTAATTATTATAATATTTAATGTATGACCTACTACTAATAGTTATGAGCCACGTTTATTTATAGATAATTAATTAAATGGTGAATATGAAAAGTGCATCTGAAGAGTGTGTCTGTATTTTGATGGAAAATTCAGATGATCAAATTCATTATATTAGAAATCAGGGGTTGCCTCAGTCTCTATAAAAGAGCTCATACTCTGTAGTTCTGGATACTTACTCATAAATATTTTGTCCACTAAAGAAAAACATAAGAAAAAAGAGCAAAGAAAAAAAACGTCTAATTAAGTCATCATCACGTCTGAAAAAATAGTACTTCTGCTTCCGTTAGTTTTCATTTTCACTATTTTTTGATTCAAGATATCTGTTCTTCAGAATTGTGAGTTCTAATTTATATTTTATTATGTTTATTCATATTTTATTATATATTTGACTTATTTAATTCATTCTCGATACAACTATTGTAGCCCTAGAATATGAAACTATTACTTTTATTCAACTCATTCAATTATTGGTCACGGAAGTTGCATCAAGGTGAGTTATGTTTAACAATTCAAAGTGGATAAAAAAATAACTGAAGATCTGTAATTTCTTAGGACCGGAGAGTATGATGGGTTCACTATGAATGATGTACATGCAACCAACGCAAAGTTTCCAAAAATATTCTCCCTCTTGCTCTCTTCAAACTGAAAAGTCTTCTTTCAACGCCCAAACCAGACCCCACCTTGTCTCCCTTTTGTTTGCAATATGTATTTTATTTTTTTGTAAGATTTCTTGACAACAGTCTTCTTGATATAGCTGATTCCATTGTCTATATAGTTCTCATTGCTCAAAAGGAAAAATGTCCATAAAATCTTTCACATTACTTGTGACTTGGGAGGGCACTATGCCACTATCTCCAGGGTGTGGTCTTGTCGTCTTCTAGTGGAATTTAGTTCTCGCATCATATCATCCCATTATAAAGTGCATGCTATATTAATTATGAGAAAATGGCTTCCATGAAAACCCATAATATCTATTTTCTTAACTTGAGGCATGCAATTTTTTTCCTTCTAATTGTATGGATTATAGATAAGGTACAACTGCAAGCCCAACGCTCACGTGTATACGTATGGACTTTAAATAATGCATTTAGATAATAAGGGTGTTTCTAAAATGCAATTGCATGAACCCACATGCGGTTGCATTTCTTTATGCATGAACTATGCGTTCATATATTTAGTAGTGCTTTTAAAATAATAAATTTTAAATGTTTCATCATATCAAAAGTTTATAAATTATTTAAATGACATGTTTTAATTAAAAATCTAAAATTAAATATTAGCATCTTGAGATATACTATTGCGAAAAATATTTTCACTTCGGGGCAGAGTGCGAATGCTTTCAATTATATCTTTTGCGTTCAAAAATTAATTTATGATATTGAAAAATTAAAATCTTGTATAATATAAATATTTCTATTTTGGATTTTTTTATTTAAAAAAAATAGATAACATAATAATAATAATAATAATAATAATAATAATAATAATAATAATAATAATAATAATAATAATAATAATAATAATAATAATAATAATAATAATAATAATAATAAACGTTTGCATACGAAAATAATTCAGTTTCAAAAATTTTAAATAAATACTTAGAAATTACTGAAGATAATTTTTTTATGTCATGTAAGATTTTAAAATTTTGCTATAAAGTATTTAGACATCATAAATCAAAATTTTGACAACGATAAAATATGTTTTAAAGTGGGCATAAATAAATGATAATGAATTAATTTTAATTTTTCATATTAAAAATTGATCCTTTCAATTACTAAAATTATTATATTTCCTTCTAAGTAACTCCAAATGACCTAAAACTTTCACCGTTGGATTCTAGAAACAAAGAGCTTTGATTTTCTAGAATTAAAATTTGTCCTTTTAAATCTTTGTTCAAAATTATTTCAAAAACTGACCCAAAATTTCTATCCTAGAAATTGATTAGGTTTAATAATATATTTAATTATCTTTAAATCAAACCATCACTAATCAATTCTCCCCACTGAAAATATATTTGGGATTTGGGCTTAAACATTAATCATATTAATATTTAATTAAGTCCATAATCTCATATAATAAAAAAAGCCAACATATAAATTAATATTCTTATATGCATCTCTCATGTGTCAAAAGTCATTTAAAATATGTCACACATACTTTAAATATTATTAGGATTATTTTATAACATCTCCATGTCATAAAATTATTTATGTATTAATAACATATAATTTATATAAATTAATTATAACTCATTATAATTAATATACCACATATTATATGCATATTGCATATGATTCATTAATATATTTTTTAATCTTTCATATAATGTGACCGTATGAGATCTCATCATTATGACAATGAAATTAAATATTTTAATTTCATAAATCAATGATACAACTAGCCAATGGTATATTGATTACCCAAATAATGTGGACGAAAAAAACACAGTGTAAAATCACAATCCCCGTAACATTAAAATGTTATTATGTCAATTCCTTGCCCCCATGATATCCAAATAATCGTAAGGTCGGAATATATCATCCTTATCGATTATTCTTTCTTTATTTTCTGAAATTTAATTATGATATGATCATCATATAATCATATTGTATGTACATAATATAAAACTTTATCAAGGGGTCTAAAGATATCATCACTTATATTGACATATAAGAGGCAATGATTTCTTAATACGTATCGTTCTTCCGCATAAGTTATATGTGTTACACTTAACATCTTCTTTGATTTGTCGATTTACAAAACAATCTTGAATTTTATAATTTGCCTTGTTTGAGTTTTGTGCAGGGATTAACATGCAAATGGACTAGTGCACAAGAACCAAGACTAGTGCTGGGATATAAGAGCTTAATCAAGACTGTATTAGGCTTAGGTTTAGTTAGATTCAAACTGGGTAGAATTAGTCAAGATAAATTGAGCTTAAACAATAAGAAAATTACATCTGCCCTGGGAATCGTTGTAACGATTCAGTAAACGTTATAACGGTTCATCTCAATACTCAAAAATATTCTAAGGCAGAAATATCCTAAAAAGAAACCAGAGTGTATCGTTATGTAACGATTCAGTAATCATTACAACAATTTGTGAAACGTACAACGATTCTGTAATCGTTATAACGTTTCATGAAATGTATAACGATTTAATAAATCGTTATAACGTTTCAGAACAGTTGATCCAACGACTATTCTTTCTAAACCGTTATAACGATTCGTAAACCGTTATAACGGTTCAGGCCGAAAAATAGTTTCTTCAGAAAATCTATTTTAAAAGGATCACCTCTCTCACTGAAAATTATGTTGATGAGTTGGAATTTAACCAATCTAGCTAAATCATTACTCCAGAAAGCTTACTAGCCATATACAAAGTGAGAGAGATAATTCAAGAGATTGATACACTCAATTAGCCAAATTTTTGTTCAAGCTCAATCTAACTTCTCTCTATTCTCCCAACTTGATCCTTCGTGATCTTCTTGAAAACATTCTTTTGAGTTGTAGTGCTCACCTTTTCTTGAGTGTGTTGTCACTCACATTTTGAGTGTGTTGTCACTCACCCCTTTTTTAGTGTGTTGTCACTCACATTTTTGAGTGTGTTGTCACTCTTGTTACCGATAGGCTTGGCAGCTCATTTTTGTAAGGGACCAAGTTCTACAAGTGTAAAAACCCTTTTTAAATATATCGGCTCAACCTCAATTGTTAGAGGTTGAGGGTCCCGAGACGTAGGCATTGTTAAAGCCGAACTCCGTTACATCTTGTGTTCTTGCTTTATCTTTACTTTCTTTTCTCACGTTTCTTTGATTGCTATATTCTTGTGAGAATTGAATTATTTTAAATCGTATTCCGCTGCCATTACACTTGAACATTAAGCCCCAAACCGGTTTATACATTTCTAACTTAGGTTCTTTACATTCTTGCATTATCTTGACCTTTTAATACCAATATCCTAGGGCTTTAAAGGTCTATCAATATGCACTGCAGTAACTACCTTTATAACCCATGGGTTAAAGAGAGTGTTGAACAACACCAGCAATACACATCTCTTATGTAAGAAAAATAAATATCTCAACCATAAAATTCTAAACACAATAAAATATGATATTTTATTCTTGGGTCTGTTCAGTACCATACATCTCGATGTATGTATCTGTGTAATTAGATCAATAACTCCTTATCATATAATTTGTAGAACATGGTCATCATCTAATAAAAAAAACTTATCTTATATGGTCAAGTACCTTGCTGATTATCAAAATAAATGATATTTTAAATTTGAGATATGGACTTGAAGTATGAAAGATTTTATACTTCACATTGCACCATAGCCTCACCCTATATATTTATATATATAGAGAGAGAAGAAACTAATTGGACAATGGTGTGATACATAGCACGAATCATTTTTATTCTACGGATTATTTTTTCGATCGCAAATTCTAAATAATCAACTTGAACAGTTCAAGATATTTAACATATGGATATCTTATTGGGGGATCAAATTAAATATTTTAAAAAAAATTAGATGGTTAAAAAATTAATTCTTTTGAATAACTCAAAATAATTAAATTAAGAGATTTTTCGACCATCTAAAAATCTAAAAAAATAATTAAAAATATAAATTTAGTCCCAACTAGATTTTCATATGTTAATCTTTTTGAGTAGTTTGGATCGCCCATTTAAACTTTGAGAACAAAAAATGATCCATAGTATGAAAGCAATTTGTACTATATATAGCACTATAGCTCAACTCTCTGAAATATAAAAGTATATAAAATTATATCTAAAATTTAGTTTATCATACTCATTAAATTCTTCATATTAAAAACTTTTTGAAATATAAAAATTTGAGGTATAAAGTTTTTAAATTAATATTTCAATTTTTAAAAAATTATCTCTCAAAATAATAATAAAATATTTAATGTTTGTATAATATTTGCAAAATTTTAAAATAGTAACTTGAAATACTAAAAACCCCAAACTTTTATATTCTGCAAGATTTTCATATAAATAATTTAATAAACATGATAAATTAAAATTTAAAAATGATTTGATGTATTTTTTGAGATAAATAGCCTCTGTGAACTTAAGTTCACGCTATCTTTATGCTGCTACGTGTAGCATGAATGACCCATTGGCTACGGATCATTTCTCCATCTTTTAAGTTTAAATGGTCAATTCAACATATCAAAATATTTTTCATATGAAAATTCAGTTATCTATTAAAATTTATATTTTTCAAAAATAGTTAGAAAATCATTCCTTTTAAATCAAATGATTTTCTAACTATCTTAAAAATAGTAAAAAAAATTCTAAAAATATAAAATTTGGTCTACAACTAGATTTTCATATGAAAATCATTTTGACCATTCATGGCCAAACTCTCTCTCTATATATATATAGAGAGAGAGTGTGAGTGAAACTATGGTTTTTCGTGAAGTATAAAACATCTCATGCTTCAGGTCTGTATCTCAAACTTGAAAGTTCAAATGGCTATTCCAAACTATTGAATTTCATCTTCATATTAAAATATCTTCAAAGATCAAATTTTGTAATTTCTAAAAAAAATTGCTATTTTTAGATGGGTACAAAGTTTTTGATCTAACGATGTCTGCACCATTCAATACTAGCGATTTTACACTCATTTAAAAAATAATAAAAAATAAAAAATATATAAATTTTGATCTCCAATGATATTTCAATATGAAGATCAAATTTATTGGTTTTGATCGACCATTTGGACATTCAAATTCAAGATACAGATGCGGGTTCATGAAGTACCATAGCCTCACTATCTCTCTATCTATATATATATACATACATATATAATTATATATATATATAGTTATGTTATCATTAATCATGAAGTATAAATTATTTTTATACTCCACATCTCTCGTTTCTGACTTTAAAATAATGATCCAATCGTTCAAAGTGTTCTTCATAGTATAATATGGATGGAAACAAAATTTTACATTATTTAAAAAAAATCTATTTTTTGAGGGGTAGACAATGAATTGAGTTTATAATTTTCAATAATAATGATTTTTCAACCCTAAAAAAATAGAAAAAATTCCAAAAATATATATAATTTGGTCTCCAAGTATATATTAATATTGAGAACACTTTGAACGGTTAAAATGATATTTTGAATAAAAAATAAGAGATATGATATGAAATACAAAAATCATTTTGTACTCATGACTAACAATAGCATAATTCTCTCTCTCTCTATATATATAGAGAGAGAGAGATAGAGTTATGCTACCGTTAGTTGCGAAGTATAAAATAGTTTTGTACTTCACACCGTATCTCATATTCTCGAATTCGATATACCAATCCAATCGTTCAAAGTGTTGTCCATATTAAAATATATTTCGAGACCAAATTTTATTTTATTTTTAAAAAAAATCTACCTTTTTTGAAGGGTATAAAATGTATTAAGTTTATGATTTTCAATGATGATGATTTTTCAATCCTTCAAAAAATTAAAAAAAAATATAAAAAAATATATATAAAATTTGATCTTCAAGTATATTTTAATATGAAAAACACTTTGAACAGTTGGATTGATATGTTTTAATTCAAAAATGAGAGATACGGTGTGAAGTACAAAAGATATTTTGTACTTCACAACTAACGGTTAGTCGCGAGAGAGAGAGAGAGAGTTAGGTAATAGTTAGTCACGAAGTAAAAGATTTTTTTACTTCGCACCTGTATCCCAAAAATTAAAGTCTGAATGGTTGATCTAATTTGCTCAACATAATCTACATATTAAAATCTTGTAGAATGCTAAATTTTATTATATTTAGATTTGTTTTACTATTCATTTGGATTTTTTTAAAGATGACTCAAAATTTGAGTTGCAAATGATATTATTTTATTATTATTTTCGTATCATTTTTAAAAATCTGAAAAAATAGTAAAAAAACCCTAAAAATAATGAAATTCAGTATTCCATCATATTTCAATATGTAGATTGTGTAAAACAAATTAAATCGATCATTTGGTCTTCGGTTCATGAGATATAGGAGCATGAAGTAAAAAAATCTTTTAATTCGCGATAAAATGTAACTCAACTCTCTCTATATATAATGTAATATAGAGTAAAGTTACCGTGAGCTTAAGCTCATGGAGGCCTTCCGTGAGCTTAACTCAAAAAGTATATCAAATCATCTCCAAAATTTAATTTATCATACTCATTAAATTCTTTATATGAAAATCTTATGGGATACAAAAATTTGGAGTGTTTTGAGCTTCTTAAGTCACCGTTTTTAATTTTTAAAAATTAGCTCTAAAAATAATAATAAAATATTCAATGTTTGAACATCATTTTTAAAAATTAATGACGGTGACTTAAAAAACTCAAAACACTCTAAATTTTTGCATCCCATAAGATTTTCATATAAAGAATTCGATGAGTATGATAAATTAAAATTTAGAGATGATTTGATATATTTTTTGAGTTAATCTCAATGTATCTTTACTCATATAATATAATATAGTTGAGTTATGGTGTTATACATAGTACGAATCGTTCCCATAATATAGATTATTTTTTTTCATTCTCAAAGCCTAAAAATGGTCCATCTGAGCCACTCAAAATGACTTTCATATGAAAATCTATTTGAGGACCAATATTTTATATTTTAAATAGTTAGAAAATCACTTTTTTGGATGGCTCATAATAATTAAATCAAGTGATTTTTTAACTATCTAAAAAATATATATAATTTAGTCTCAACTATATTATATGTAAATTATTTTAAACAGTTTGAATTAATTATTTAGACATGAAAAAACAATCAATAGAAGCGATCCATAAATTTTAGTAGGTGTCTAATTTGATTTCAATAAGAACGGTATAATTTAGTTTTATCTTCTGACGAGATGTGTTATTTTTTTAATCCTCGAGTGGGCCTTGTTATTTGTACTTTTTTGTTTTGTTTTGTTTTCTCGTTAGATTATATAAATACTAGGGCTGTAATTCAGGGCAAAGGACTGTAACTCGGGTTTCGCTCCGATGATATAGTCTTTAAATAAATATTTAATAATATAAAAATTTAAAATATATTTAATAAAATTTCATAATGAAAAAAATTTAGGCACAATATTTTAAAGCGCTAAGTAATTGTGAAACTCCATAATTTTAAAATAATAAGATACGATAAAAATATGTACGATAAAATTTTAAAACAAAGTTAAGAAGATAAATATTATGAAGAAAACTCAATTATCAAATCTAATTCACTAAATTATGAAATAGTTCAAATTCTAATTAAATCGAGAAAATAAACATTCTAATTAATTAATTTATCAATTTGATGAAGAAATAAATAATAATAATAATAATAATAATAATAATAATAATAATAATAATAATAATAATAAAGATTAATTAGTTAAGGAAACAGTATTAACAAAACTGAAATTTACAGGTTCAATTAAGGAATAAATTGATCAATTAATAATTTTGAGAATCTAATAATCACGTGATTGTTCACACGGTTACGATCACAAAGAATCCCGTACCTATCATCCTGTTTTTCCTCATTAATTTCCAAAATCCTTGACTTTTCCCTCTGTGTTTACGTCTTATCTCATGTTTGTGTCTCACTGAACGATATCTCCACACCATCGAAGACTCATTCTTCTCCTCTTTTCTCTAATGCTAAACCTCCGCACAAAAAACTCCCCGAGACTCACTTGATCGTGCTCCCTTCTCTGGCCAGACCGAGGTCTACGAACACCTCTGCCACCCTTCTAATCGCGAGCCACACGCGACCACCCCTCTTTCTTGTCGGCGCACACCTTTCACCACCAGCACTGAGGTCAGCACCTTCTTGTTCACTACTCACTTGATCCGAACAACTCACCATCGCCAAAGTCGAGTCGCGCCGCAGCACCCTACCCTAGCTCTATCCACCGCACCCCATCAACGCCAAGGTCGTGTCACTGTAGCCTGGTCCTTTGCTCATCTCCCTTTATGCTGCCTCCCCTCTGATAGACAAGCTTAGCACGACACCCGACCGACCCTCCTCTGTTCTTGCCGCCCCACTGTCCTGAGCTAAATCTAGTAAATTATTCACTTTTCTGTCCTCTGTTGGCCTTGTGGGCCATTTGTGCGTCGGTTGAGTGCCTTGTTGTTCTTGCTTTACTGGTCTGGCTTGTGCCGGCCTTGTTTTTTTTTGTTGCTTGGTTTTTGTTTACCCTTGAAAAGTTTCAAGGATGAATAAATGAATAAATGAAATAAACTGATGATTAATGATGAATCATAAGAAAGGGGGGAGAAGAGAGAGAGCAGTGGAAAGGTGGCCCACGATCGGGAAAGGTCGTTTGCATAACCCGGAACAAATCCATTAGTCCCACAATGGAATGTTGGGCATGAAGTGAAGAGTATAAATACCCCGCTATTCTCTATCCACTCAGCATGTGTGACACCCAAGAAGATCGAGGGAGAGAGGAGACCTCTTGGGTGTCACCATGTGATTTTATCTTTTCTGACAAGTGGGACCCACATGGCAGTCCCTTATGAGCAGCCCCAACGATATGGACCTAGCCTATTTTGCTAAGAGAGCTAACCAACCCGGAACAGAGGTTAAGCATTAATCCCACAATGGAATAATATGGTGAAAGACGAGGATATAAATACCCCACCACCTCCTACTCATTCGAGGTGGCTGACCCTCGGGAGATTTAGGAGAGAGAAAATCTCCTGATGGGTCAGCCATTTGATTATATTTTCTCTGACAAGTGGGACCCACCTGTCAGTCCCTTATAGATGAATCTAACAACATAGCCTATCTAATGAGTCACCATGTGACCATTTTCACTGACAGGTGGGCCCCACACCTCAGTGACCTATTCAAGGAGTCAGAGTTGAACCCTAGAGATCTGCCCTTGAAGCTAACCCTAGAAAGGAGCTGAAGCAGTATAATCCCTATGCCACATGAAATGATGTCAATGCCAAGCTAGCATTTTGATGCAACTAGTCGTGAGAAATTCCAAATGTGATTTTGCTTTCAAGGCTGACCTGGTGCCAAAGCTGCGAGCAACCACCTAACCATGCTTTGATTTGTGTCAATTCGATAAGTAGTCGGTTCTTTGACCAAGTCACCCTCATGTTAAGGGATTGAAAGTCAATTTCACAAGACGATCAGTGCCAAAGCTGGGAGCAACCACCTGATCAAGTCTAGATTTGTATTAATTGCTGATAAGTAGTCAGCATTTGATCAAATCAAGCCCTAATGGATATCAATATAAGTCTAATTGGTATTTAGTTAGGGTGGTTTCTGCAAGAGAGAGATAATTGGCGAGAGACATTGAGCTATAATTGAGATCAGGGATTAATTCATAAAGAATAATAGGGTTTTATGAATAAAAGAATTTTTAATCCAGAGAAGGAGGGGTAAAAATGGAATTAAAAATTACAGGGATGATCATCATGAATTTAGGGATTTTTGGTGAAATTTTCATGATTTTTGGATAAGTGGAGCTATCGAAATAAATTCGAGAGAAAATAAAGGCGATTAAATAGATTAATCGGGTGAGATTTGATCGGGCGGATCTGGGTGCAAATTGGGGATAACGACGGCTACGGGTACAAGCGGGTACAAGAAACACGGGAGGTATAAAATAATCGAAGAGAGAGGGTGTGCCACGTGGCGGCCTCTCGTTGGGCCATGTCGGCCAGTGGGCCCCACCCAGTATGAGTCGGCGACGGGTGGGCCCCACCTTAGTGCCACGTGGCGGCCTCTCGTTGGGCCATGTCGGCAAGTGGGCCCCACCCGGTATGAGTCAGCGACGGTGGGCCCCACCTTAGTGCCACGTGGCGGACGACCCGATGGGCCGCCTCATCACCCTTGTGCCACGTGCACCACACCGAGGTCCACTTAACCCAACCCTGTGCCACATGGCACAGCCAGAGGAGGCCACCTCACTACCCCAGTGCCACATGGCTCTACCTGACAGGCCCACCTCATCCCTACACTTACCACATGGCGGCACCACAGCAGTACACCTCACTCCTCATATGCCACATGGCAGTCTGCTAGCAAAACACCTCAGCAGGCTACACTACAACTATTAACACATGGCTGTATCTCATTGGTCCAATTAGGCAATATGGGCCCCAGGGTGACACATGGCCCTTATTAATAGAAGCCACCTCAGCATGGATTAACACTATAACAGATGATTAATAGATTGATTAAACAAGTGGACCTATCAGGATGTGCCAAGTCAGACCAATTAAACCTAAGCAAAGGATTAACTAATCCATAACTAGACTAATGGGCCGAGGCTCAGATGCTTACACATGGGGCCCATATGTCAGGTTTATGAGAGTATAGCACACACTAGCAGACATACACCATGTTTATGCACATTCACAGTCAGAAATTTAAATCTAACGAAGAATGAAGTGTGTACCTGGCCCATGCGTCTCCTCTCTCTGACTTTGCACTTCTGGGAGTGTTGGCTCACATGCACCGCGCGCGGCCGAAGATGATCCTCCCTCGTCCCATTCTCTTCTTCCTCTCTTCCTCTTCCTCCCGCCCGACTGTGAAGGTGCCATCAATGGGAGACGAGTCTACACGATGCCTTACTCCGATCCTTCTTCACGAGGCTTCCGGACACTATTGAGATCTCATTCAAGCGATCGATTGAAGGAATTAGCAAGAGAAGAGATAGCATTGGACGAAGCAATTGATCGGCTTAAAAATGGAAATTACCTTTACAAATGCTTGTGAGTTCAATTGATCATGCAAGCTCACTTCTTTTACATACACGACGCTAAGGCAAGAGCCGGGGTGAATGTTTGAAGCCTCTAGGTCGATGTTCCACCAATTCACAAGCCGTAGTGGGCATGGGTGCTTGAACTCGGTGGAATAATGCTCAATTGACTAGGCGGGGATGCTAGATCGACTCCGGGGGGTAAGGAGAGGTTGAACAAGGCTTGTCAATTGGAAGGTCGGATGAAAGAAAGGTGATGATTGAATGGATAGGCCGATTATGGGGCTTGAGAGAAGAAATGAACTTTCAAATCGATTAATTGAGATTACAAGGACTTGGAGGTTATATAGGGAGTATCTTTGGGAGTGATCAAGTGCTTAGAATGTTCTAGAAGGCTCTGGAAACATAGGAGACCCGAGTGATAAGGGTGAGTGGCAAAGGAGTAAATAGAAAGAAGATTTAACTGACTCTAACAACCTAGAACTGTCAAGGGTTGACTCAAGTCAATGGATTAGCTGAAAAGAAACACAATTTGATCCTAACCATTGAATAAGAAGCAATCAAGGGATGAGATTAATTGAGAAGCATAATCCGGCCACTAATCGATCTACCAATCACAATTAAGCTTCTAATCTATATAAACCCTATCCTGGCTATTGAGAAAGGGGACTGGCAGTAAAAAAGCAAAGAGAGAGAGAGAAAGAACAGTTGTAAAGAGAGATTAGTTGTTCTTGATCCAATTTCTTCAACCATACAAAGCTTAGACCTTTGGCCAGCAACTAGTTCATCTCAAGAATCATCCGAGATTAGGTAATCATGGTCAATCATGTACGAGATTCTAAAAGCATTGGTGCAAATGGTGAATTAGCAATAAGATTTTCGATTTCTTTCATTATTTCAATTCTTTCTGTTTCTCCTCTATCTCCTTCATCTTCTTTTACTTTCTTTTGTTTTTCTTGATCTTGGTTGTGATGTGAGATGATACGGGATCGCATGAAACTTGGTTGAAGGGTTTTTGTAACTCTCCCAAGTACTATTCAATAGGATTTTGATGAATAATTGTAATTGAGGTCGGTTGAAGGGTTTGTGTAACCCTCACGATATCATTGCAAGATTGATTGATCGATTGGGCCTCGATTGAGTGTAATTGATAATGAAATCTGTGATAATCCGGTGAATACACTCGGTCGCGCATCCCTTACGTACAACAACATGAAATTCACCATCAATTCATGATTCTAATCACCGGATAAATCAAGCAAAGGCATGTACGGAGGGTGGTGAGCATGTACGGTTCATATCCAAGGCTCAAGCAATCAAGATTGCAATTGATTCTTTAAGCGATACGAAACCGTATAAATTGCTTGAAGATATTCGTCGTAATTGGAGTTAATTACTTAAAAGCGAGTGAATGAACATCTTGATTATGTCATGGCGATGGGGTATAACGCAAGAATTGCATGAATTAACGATCAATTTAATTGATAAATCCATTTAATCCAACTCGATGCAGAGTGGTGTCAACTTATCTTAGAAATCGGTACGACTCTCTCTCTTGATTCATCGTGTGAATCCCTAATCGAAGGCACGGGTGAACTTCTCCCATATAGACGATGCTCAAGCTGTCGGCCGATCACCGGACGGAGTTCTTGATCACCGGGAACACCACATTGCGCGGATCTCAATGTATTAGAAGGTCGGAGGCTGAAGAGACTTCCTTTGCACGATCATTGAAACGATCACCAATCTTGAAGATTCGTTGGCGGATGAGATCCATTAAAAGTTTAGAGAAATTAGAAGGAAAAGATCTGGGCCTTAGAATCACTAAACACGTATCTTAATTAAATCAAGCGGCCCAGATATGTTTAAACATTTGAATAATAACTTTGCACTAATCTGGGCCGTAGATCTATTAAACACTTATCTCAAACTAATCTGGCGGCCCAAATGAAGAAGGGAATTGGAAAGATGCGCACCAATCTTGATATGGATCTGGCGGCCCAGATTAAGCCCATTAATTAAATAATAACAGAATAGTAATGATATGGAGTAAATAAATGATTTAAGAATGCTATTGAACTCCAAATTGACTCAAATTTGTTTCTAAAATTTTCTTATTTTTCATACTATTTTTCTATACAATAATATTCCAGTTTTAAAAATATAATCATGATAAAACATTTTAAAAGCAAAATACACTACATATATTGATATGTTTGACCTAATTTTGACTTGTCATTTTAAATACTATAAAAATTCCAAAAATACAAATAAAAATCATAAATAATAACTAGATATATTTTAGTGGTTTTTCAAGTGATTTTCCATGAAATAATAATGATGATAGTAATATGCTATAATAAATAATGAGATTAGCTATATTCTTTGATAAATAAAAAATATAATAATAATAGATATTATATTGATATTTTCTGTAAAAAGAATAATAAAAATAAATAGCACAAAATATACAAAAATATACTACCATGGTAATAAATAGTAAAATGCATTTTCTTTTATAATAAATAATGATAATATAGTTTTATAATATGAATTGTATTTCTTTTACTTCTATACAAACATATACAATAAAAAATATATACTATTGATGAATAAAATGTAATAAAAATAATAGTTGTAATAAAGACATAATGAATTTCATCTCTTATGACTATTTTCAACTAATAATAAAAATCTTATACTTTTCTATAGATAATAAATAGAAATAATAAAAATAGATATAATGAATAGTATAATAAATAGAATAGAATATTAGTAATGATTTCTTTTTAGCTATTATAGATATTAAAAATAAAAAAATATAAATAAAAATAATAATAGTAAAATAGTATAGCTAACCATCTTTTGATTTTGTAAATAATTCTTACATAATGAATAGTATTACAATATAATAGAATATAATAACAAAATCCTATTACTTTAGCTATTATGAACATTTTAAAAATACAAATAAAAATCATAGCCATTTTATTTTCTATTATTTTAGTAAGTGATTTTCTATAGAATAAATAGAGTTTAGAAATAATAAAAATAAAATTCTACTATTTTAGCCATTATAAAAATCCCAAAAATATTAATAGCTACCCCTTTCCCTATTATTTTTGTAAATAATTTTCTACATAGATAAATAGAGTTTAAGAAATAAAAAAAATAATAATAATAAAAAAATAATAATAGTAGTAAGAATATAATAATAATATAATAATAATAATAATAATAATAATAATAATAAATAAATGCATCTTTATAATAAAATAATAATGGAAGATATATATAATAGACTTTGTGCATTTTAGAAATGAATAAATATGCTCACATAAGGAGTGTAGAGCCACGTAAGAATATTTGCACACATGATATAACATTTAGAACGATTAGTCAAGACGAGAACATCTTGACAGAGGATAAATAAGGTTGCAATGACAACACGAGAAGATACGTTGAGACAAGAACATCTTGACGTGAGATGATTAAGGCTTTAATAGCAATACAAGAAGATATGTCGAGACAAGAACATCTTGACACTTGATGAAGAACAACAAGATACGTCGAGACAGGAACATCTTGACGTGAGATGAATAAGGCTTTGATAGCAGCATGAAGAAGTACGTTGAGACAGGAACATCTTGACACCTGATGAAGAATAACCAGAGCTACGACACTAACATGAAGATATACGTCGACTCTGAAGAAGAAGAACATTACGATGTCCTAGAGAGGTGACATCTTAATGACTCGCTGCCATGAGCAAGTAACTCATGATTGAATACGCTCACACAAGGGTGTAGGGCTACATAGTAATTTTGCACAAGTAATGCAACACGTAGGATGATTAGTCGAGACAAGAACATCTTGACGTTCGTTGAAGATTGACCAAAGCTACGACATCGGCATGGAGAGATATGTCGACTTTGAAGATGAAGAACATTACGATGTCCTAGCGAAGTGACATCTTAATGACTCGGTGTCATGAACAAGTAATTCATGACCATTTGAGTAGCAAGGCGAACTTGTCCGTCGATGAGTTTGTCTCCTGGCTCATTTCCCGAGAATGTGAGATTGAATCGGTCTGTTGGTAGATTCATCCACAAAACGATGAATGTGAACCGTTACGTAGGTAGGTTCCTTCACTAACACATGCCCCAATGTTGAGCGGCCCCGGCGCTTCGGGTTTGACATTGTGTGCAATGTGTTTCCTAGGTTTATGAATCGGCTTAGTGCTACGAATTCATGATCTAGAAGATCGGTGAGAAGAAATACGTGGGCCATATCCACTCTTCTCTGATTCACCAACCTCAAGATCAACCGGCTCGGTGCTTCGAGTTGTATTTTGTGTGATTGGTTGTTGACTAGTTAAGATTGAGCCGTCTGTTTGTAGGTTTATCTTCTAGATCAACGGAGGTCGAGTCGGTACGTATGTAGACTCACCTCAAGCCTCCTATGAAGAGATTAACACAGTGCATTGGTAAGGTTACATCTCGAGGTGGCATGGACTGAACCGTCTGTTTGTAGGTTCGTCCCCATAAGATAAAACCGTCTGTTTGTAGGTTTTGTCTTCCCTAGATTGAGCCGTCTGTTTGTAGGTTCATCTTAAATAGACCCCGTTTTATAAACCTAGACGACCACTTGACCATCTTTTAACTATACTATTTGCTTCTCTCTTTCAAAGATCCGAGAGGTGCCTCGAGGTTCGTAGCCCGGGGTAATTAACGGTGGGGGCTTGCGCCCGCCGGAATCTACAAGAACTCACAATCACTAAAAACCCCACGAATATGCATCCAAATATCTCTAATCGGCGAGAATCGGCGACACCCATCGATGCACGCTCGGGAGGGATCTCCGTGTCCTTCTTCCGCAACCCATCGCCGGCGGCGGTGCGGAGCGCGCGCGAAAAAGGGTCGCACGGGATCGCACGCCGGTGGGACCTAGATTCTCCTCTTATCTACGAAAGAGAGAGTCAAATAGAATAGTTAAGAGATACAAGTGGTCTTCTATGCGCTAAAAATGACTAATAATTTTCAAGTGTTTTTGTTTTTGCGAAATGGCATACTTTGGAAACTTCAACCTCGCTCCCTACTGTCGTCACTCTGCGCAGAGCCCGGAGGGCAAGCTCTTCATGTTCTTCGGGACCATCCCGCAGAACTCACCATCTACGGCCCGGCTCCGGTGGCCACGATCACTCCGCAGCCGTCCGGATCTCCATCCCGGACGAGGAGGAAGGACTCGATCACCACGACTCCCGAGGGGATCTCAAATAACGTCATGGCCTCTCCTACTACCTCCCCAAAGAGGAGAAGGCGACCGTCCCGAAGGACGACCCCAAAGGCGCGGCCCAGCTACCGCAACTCTCTCAGCGTCCGGGAAGAGGGCCACGGATGCATACCGAGAACCAGGTGGTGGCTAGGCCGGCTATCCCGATCTCCAATAAATTCACGGCTCTCGAATAGTGGCCAAGAACTCGGCCACGGGCCGGCTCCGCCGGGCATGGGAGGTGCCTAAGCCCACACCTCGCCCAACTCAAAGGCCTCGGCGCGCGGGACAAGTCTCAAGCCCTGCGAAGCCATCTACAAGGCTCGCGGGGCCCTCGAAACGAGAGGAAGAGCGTCAAAAACGCTAGGTCGAGACAATACGTCTCCGCTCGGTCAATCTCAAGACATGGCTCGGCCGCAAGCCATTGTCTCCACTCCGAACACAAGAGGGTCTATACCAAAGGCAACACCTAGCACCCGGCGGTGTGGGTCCCGAAGGGTTCCCGACCAACAAAACCCCGATCTCGAAGCCCGACCCGGGAGGCGGCGGGTCTAACGCTCGCCGAGAGCGTGTTCGGCCGTCTAGGTCGGAAGAGTGTATTCGGCCGATTAGGCTCGAGAATACCACTCAATAGTCTAAAAATAACGCCTCGACCAAACGAAGAAGAAGAAAGAACGCTCGCTATGAAGAGCACTTCTCGGTCAACACCATCGGTATAAGCTACGACAACGATCCGGACAACGATCTTTGAGGTGAATATGACCCGGGATGACCGATCTCGCCTAATCAAGCTCACGTCACAAACACCAACAAAAATAATGGTAGAAAAGGAGACCCCCAAAGAGAGTCAACCCCGAAGGCAATAGCGAGGGAAGGGGAAGACCACAACGAAAACCCTGATCTCTTCGATAATGAAGATGACGTTGAAACACGTCCCGAAATGCCCATCGATGAAATAGAAATATTGAAAGGCCACATCGAGGCACGGGACGAAGAGCTGATTAGGCAACGGGAGCTAATCGCTACCATGCTGAAACAAAATGAAGAATTGATTAAGGCGGTCAAATCCTTACAAGAATCACAAGACGCCAATTTCAAAGTTTGGTAGTTCCGTCAAGAAGGGGTCCACGGTACCAAAAGCAATCATAAGGGAAAACAACACATCGATTCTAAACCCCATCCACATAGAACCATAGAAGTGGAGGGTGAACCAACGGGAATATCCGGAAAGAGATTCAAGCCATGATTGCCCGACAAATGCAAATAGGCGGAGGTGGATACGCTATCCCTCCCGTTAAAAGCGTGGACATCCATACCACCCCATATACGACTTAGAAGAATATCCTAAAGGGTATGTGATCCCCGCTTCGGGACCTTCTCGGGGAAGGCAATAAAGACACAGAACCCCGAACAACACACAGCCCTTTGTAGCCTCGTGCGGCGACACGGGCGGCAATGATGCTGCTTGTTGTTAAGACAATTCCCTCGAGCTTGGTGGGAACCGCTTTCCATGGTACTTATTCATTAGAAAACAACGACATCGGGACACAGGGACGAGATGGCGGACTCGTTCGGGCGCGATTTGTCATGGTGTCGACAAAATAAACATAGCCGTCGGCAAGCACTAAACCCAAGAAAGGGGAGTCGATGACAGATTTTATCAATAGATGGCGGAACCTCGGCATCAAATGCGACCGCACATTAACTTAGAAGATGAGGCGTCAACCTAATCATGAAGAACATTGACGGGTGGATGGGCATGCTTCTTGGTGTGACAAAGGTCAACACATTCAAAGACTTGCTCGGATCGGTATCCAATATGGAAAGGATGTCACCACACACCGTGCCTTAAGCTTTATGAATAATAGGCGCAACGAGGGCCCGAGCGAGACTAAAGTGGCATTCACCTCGCTAAAAGATAAGATGGTTGCCAACGCAGACACCCAAGGCGGCGACGATGGCACAAATGGCAACAATTACAACAAGGGACCCGGGCCCAATCCGGGAGGGAGTTCACGGAGTTTTGAATCCCTTAAACAAAAGAAATCTAAACCGTACTCCTTCGAGAAAGATAAAGTTGCCCAAATCTTCGGAGGGCCGAAGAATGGCCTAACCTGCTTAGACGATGCGCCGGAAGATGCGATAAATCGGACGAACCCAACTTTTGCCCATACCACGAGAATAATAGGGCACTCAATTGAAGATTCTTTGGGTCTTCAAAGATTGGGTCGAGAAGGCGTATAAAAATGGTGAAATTACTTTACCAAAAGGATTCTTGCAAAGCCCATCGACCCATGAGCGAGCCCACACGATCTCTCATGAGGAAGAGAAGTCCGGGCCGGTCAGCGAAGACCAAGAAGAACAATGGACTACGCACCTATCGAAGAAATCAATTAAAATGCTTAAAGCCCTTAAGAAAGAACCTGGCATGAAATGGAAGGACGACATCACGCCGGTGGTCCCACCAAAACCCGGGGTATATTATAAGGTGGACCGAGCCAAGATCGGGTTCTTAAGAAGAAAAAGAAGCATAGAAACGACAAGTCCAAAAAGAACAAAATTGAAGAGTACGAGCGGGGCGATCCCGAGGTGATTACCCTTGACACTTCATCTCCAAAGAAGGCGGGAGAAGCTAACCCTATGTCAAAAGGAAGAAAATATAAATGAAGAAATAAATAAAGAAGAAAGCGAAGAGATGCGGGGTGCTTCGTGCAATATGGTATATTCTTCTCACGACGAAGATATGCCAACATTAGAGGAGATGTTCTTCCCAAATGACGAAGGAGAAGCAAGCACCTGCGGGACCAAAAATGAAGAATGCAAAGCGTGCTCGGTCAGGGACTTATATACCGAGAGACGAGGCTCCCAGGATTAGATAAAGGAAAAGATAAGGCCCTGAATAAAGGTAAAGAGGTCGAGAACCTAAGCAAGAACCCGAGAAAAGACCGGTCGACGGGCGAAGAATATAATGTGTTGGCACATACACGTAAGATTCCGGCGCTATTAAGCATATTTGACGCGTTGATGATGTCACAAGACCTAAGGGAGGTATTAATCCAAGCCTTGCAAGATCCCGAGAAGTACAAGTCATATTTCATCGAGCAAAATATGCGGGAGCCCTATTCACGCCAAGCGGGCCGCTGCGTATAAATTTCACGACGATGACCTCTAATAGGCACGAGTCGACCATAACCGCCCGTTGTACATTACGGAAGCTGTGGAGGGCAAAAGGTTGGTCGCATCTGGTTGACGCGGGGTCTTCGATCAATATCATGCGCTTAAAACTACGAAGACCATCACCTTAGACGTGAAGAACCTATCGACGAAAAGGTGATCATTCATGGCTTCAATCAAAACTCCCAAAAGGCCACAGGAGCTATAACTACGAACACACAATGCGGAAGCCTAAGAGCGCCTACTAAATTCTATGTCATTGTGTGAAACCTCTTATCGGGCGTTCTTGGGTCGCCGTGGCTTCACGACAATCGGGTCATACCCTACTACTCTGCACCAATGCACAAATATATTGAGAATGGTAAGCAAAAGAGAATTGACGGAGATGTCAAGCCATTCGGGGTGCATGAGATTAAATTCAATGACGCCCAATATTTTACGCCTAAATCCGTAGTGGCGCCAAGCCGACCTATAACTAAAGCGGTCGAAACCCTTGACAAAGGCCCTAAATTTGATACCTCGTCGGAGAAGAAGAAGAGGTCAAATTTAATATTAAACCCCAGGGTGTTCGAGCCCAAAGACCGGAAGAAAGTCGGGTGAAGAAGCAACCTTCCGCTTCAAACAGGTGGTACGTATAAGGCCCAAATAAAACCGAAAGCGAAATCAATGCAAGTGATTACGAAGAGGAGGTCATTTTCAATTTTAAACACAACACCCCTCAAATTCGGATCATAGAGGCAACTTCGGGAGAAGACTCGAAGATTCTAACAACTCGGGCGATATTACCTCGGGAGAAGAATCGGCCATGATCGTCAACCACAGGAAGAGGAGTCGACGAAGAGATCATCTATCACATCCTCGAAGCCATATAAAGGGCCGAAACGGATAATGAAAGTGAGGAGTCATATATGATCAACACGGGACCGGTAGCGGAAGGGATAACCGGTTAGGCGAGGCCTATAAATGAAGAACGCTCATGGCGGGAAAATTTTGAAGGTCGCGTACGGAATGCGATCGATGAAATAAGGCACCAAGTTGAAAATAATAGAAGAGAGGTGTACGAACAATGGGAAGTGATGCGGGATATCAAGACGCAACACAATGAAATCATGATAATGATTGAAAACACATAAACCGCGATCTATAACTCAGAGCTACTCAAGGAGGTGACGAGCGAACCCCGTTCGGGACCCCGAAAGGCAAGCACCGATAGCGGCAAACGGGTAATTGTAATAGTAGATGAATCAAAGGGGAAGAAACGAAAGCTAAGCGATCGACCGAGTCATGCAAACCCTCGAGGTCAAGAAGAGTAAACCATACTCTTTTACGAAAAATAAAACACTCGGATATTTGAGCGAGGCCTTAAAGAGCGGATTGACACTTCCGTCGCAAAGACCCGCGAGACATAGAAAGAGCGGTGAAGGCGAATTCTGCCCTTATCATCGCATATTGGGCCATACAATTGAAGAATGTTGGGTATTCAAAGACCTTATAGAAGAAGGGCATAGAAACGGGACGATCCAACTCCCGAAGAGCTTTCAACAAGACCCGGCTCACGCATAACTTGAATAACAAGGGCAAAGGGGTGGCTTATACGATCTCGCACACTCCGTACCTAGTAAACCTAAGGTTGCGAGACGTAAGCCGATCAAAGAAATCTACCGCTCCAACTCGGTCATGAACATTGAGATAGAAGAAGAGATGGCGGCGCTAGAGATTCTTGTGGTTCCCGAAAGGCATTTTAAAGACCTTATACCAAGGGAGTGAACCACATCAAACCCTAAAGACCTTTGTTGTGCGGCAAAGGTAGAGCGCATCAAAGGGAAAACTATCATCCACAAGGCCATAATTTTCTATCGAGTGATTCAACCCGGTCTACGAAGAACCACGATCACAACACTTGGAAGAAGTGGGTGATAGAACAAGAATCGGAGAATGCAACGAGCGATGACGTGCATCTCATCCCTTTGGAAAGGAGCTATATAAATTGGCAAAAGGGCGAAATGTCGAGAGACATATCAAGGCGAGAGCCAAGCGCTTTGATGAACTGCGGAATGGCGGCCGAATAAAGTCCTGGGCCTGGATGGTAAAATAAAATACACCGGGGATTAGGGTATAAGCTGCGATGACGCGGCATGTTTTGAAGGGTCTCTCGACGAGTGCACGTATGAAAGAAAGGCTGTTGCATGACTTGTTGAAATGCCGGATAATGAAACGAAGAGGACAATACCCGGTCTGAAAAATGCTTTGAAAGCGACTAGAAAAGGAACCTAACACGGTCGATGAGTTAGCTGAAATTAATGGGGACGGAAGAAGACCCACGACCAACTTTCATAAGCGCGTCATTGCCGGAAGAGGTGGGCGACGGGTTGAAGACATTCCTTAAAGCTATATGGGCTAGCTTCGCTTGGAGTTATAAAGAGATGCACGGATTAGATCCCAACGTGGCGGTCCATTACTTAAAAATTGATCCAACCTTCAAGCCGATTAAACAAGCGCGCAGAGGCGAATGAGAATAGAGCTCGAAGAGAAGGTCGTGGAAGAGACAAAGAAACTCATCGACGCCGGATTCATACGGGAAGAAGAGACGCGAGAATGGGTGGCTAGCATTGTCCGGTTAAGAAGAAAAATGGGCAAATCCGCATTTGCGTGGACTTTCGGGACTTGAATAAGGCGTGCCCTAAAGATGATTTCCGCTCCCGATGGCTTGAAATCATAATTGACCATACATCCTCCTATGAAGTCTTCTCCTTCATGGACGGTTATGCGGGCTATAATCAAATTAAGATGGCGCGGAAGATGAGAGGCATACGGCATTCCGCACGCCGATTGGCATATATTGTTATAAAGTCATGCCGTTTGGGCTCAAAAATGCGGGAGCCACCTACCAACGGGCGATGACGAAAATATTCGACGATCTAATCCACAAGATAGTAGAGTGCTATGTGGACGACCTAGTCATCAAGGCCATGTCATATGAAGAACACCTCCATACCTCGAGGTCGTTTTCAACCTTTGAGAGAACATGCGCTCAAATTAAACCGTTGAAATGCGCATTCATGGTATCATCGGTAAATTTACGGGGTTTGTGGTACGCCACGGGGGAATTGAAATAGACCGGGCAAGATCAAAGCAATAAGCTGAACTATCCCATGCCAAAAATTTAAAACAATTGCGATCTTTGCAAGAGGCGATTGGCGTACATTAGGCGGTTTATAGCCAACCTATCGGGTAAAATCCAACCCTTCACCGGTGACTAAGAAGAATATCCCGTTTAAATGGGATGGCGAGTGCCGAGAGCCTTTGAAGAAATCAAGGCATATCTACTCGACCCTCCGGTATTGGCGGCGCCCATGCCGGGAAGGAACTTATCACTATATACGACCGCCCTAGATGGATCCTTGGGAGCCCTATTGGCCCAAGAAAACCGGGATGGTAATCAAAATGCGCTATATTACTTAAGTCGCATGATGGTAGGGGCGAGAACATGGGTATTCACCGATCGAGAAGCATTGTTTAGCCCAATCTTCGCGGTGAAGAAATTGAGGCATTACATGCTAGCCCATAAAATCATTTTAATATCCAAGGTGGACCCTCTCAAATATCGATGACTCGGCCAATGCTAACGGGAGGGGGGCCAAGTGGGCTATCATTCTTCAGAGTTCGACATCACCTATACACGCAAAAGGCGATAAAGGGGCGGCGCTAGCGATTTCTGGCTGCACACACCGATCAAGATGACTCCCCATTAAAATGTGACTTTCCGACGAGGAAACTCTACATATTGAAGAAGGAAGTCCTATATGGGAGATGTACTTTGATGGTGCTTCTTCAATCAAGCCGTCGCGGGCCGGGAGTCCCAATGTGCGGTGGCGCGGGACTAGTCTTCGTAACCCGGAAGGCGGGATAATACGGCATTCTCGCTTTAAGCGAACCATGTACAAATAATGAAGCGAGTATGAGGCACTCATCGCCGGACTAGAGCTATCATTTGGAACTAGAGATCAAGGGCGTGCGCATCTTTGGGGACTCACGATTGATTATAAATCAAATAATTGGCGAATACAAGGTCTTGAAGCGGAACTAATACAATATCATCGAAAGGCCATGGAATTAATGAAGAAAATCCCGTACGTGTCCATCGAGAAGGTCACGAGGGGCGTGAATGGTGAAGCGGATCGTTGGCCAAACTCGCTAAAGAGCTGGGTGAACCAACGAGCGAAATCCACATCATCGTCATGATAGAAGACCCTTATCATTGTGTCGGACGACGACAATGTGAATAATGAAAATCTTGGGCTAGAAAAGATGGAATGCCAAGAGACAATGATAAGCGAAGAAGACGATGATTGGAGACAACCGTTCATCGAATATTTCCGGCATGGCACCCTCCCCAAGGATAAAAGGATAGGCGATCAACTAAGAAAACGGGTACTACGGTATGCATATGTGGGCAATACGCTATACGTAGGTCTTATGATCGATTGTGGGCGAGATGTGTATCGGGGCACTGAAGCGGGGGCGGGTTATGAAAGAAGTTCATTACGGACTATGCGGAGCACATCGATCTGGGCCAAAAATGAAGTTGAAGATCAAGCGAATGGGGTATTATTGGCCCACGATGGTGGGCGATTGTGAAGAGCACGCGAAGAAATGCGCATGTGCCGGATACATGGCCCTTTTATACATCAAGCGCCAAACCCATTGCACCCCACGGTAGCATCCTGGCCATTTAATATGTGGGGCACGACATAGTGGGGCCCATAGACCCTCCGACGTCGAGAGGTCACTTAGGTTTATCTGGCGGCGACAGATTACTTTACAAAATGGGCTGAAGCCATCCCACTCAAAGAAGTTAAAGCGTCCGATGTGGTTAAGTTCTTCAAGACGCACATCCTCTGGGATTCGGCACACCACAACGGATAATATCCGATAACGGGACGGCCTTCAAGAGTTCCAAAGTCTATGCCACTGGCGGAAGCAATTTAATATTGATTGGAGATTCTCGTCCATTTATAATCAGAGAACCAATGGCACAGGCGAAACCTTTAACAAAACCACGATCAACATTATGAAAAAGGCGAGTGGACGGCAACCAACGAGGCGGGATAATCGTCTACGGGAGGCATTATGGGCTTATCGAACCACATCACAGAACGCCTACGCAAGCTACCCCGTATTCTCGGCTTTTGGGGTTGAAGCCGTCCTCCCTCTTGAGGTGGAACTACCGTCATTGCGGGTGGCTATGCAAAACGATATGACCATGGATGAATGCCAACAACTTAGATTGGACGAGTTGGATGCCATGGACGAGAAGAGGCGATAGCCCGGCGGAGACCTTGAAATATATCGAGGCAAAAATGGCAAGGGCATATGATAAGATGGCGCGAGTCGGGGCATTTCAACAAGGGGAGCTTGTTCTTGTCCTTAAGAGGCCGATTATTGGCGGCACATCGGCCCAAAATTCTCTCCGGCCCAGAAGGGCCATATGTAATTGAGAAGGTATACGGGGGCGGCGCATACCACTCATAGACCATGAAGGTGAAAGGCCCATGCCACCGATTAATGGGCGATATCGAAGAAGTACTACACCTAGCCCGAGAGAGGGGCCAGAGTAGTATCTATTGTAAATAAATAAGGAGGGAATAAGTGTTCGTTTACACACACGTGCACGAAACACAAACCCATGTCTAACCTCCACTTTTGCATAAAATCCCAAAAACCCTACTTGTGCATACGTAAATAGAATGCATCCAAAAATCCAAAACCACACAAATACATTTAGCCCTATAACAAAATAAAAAATAGAATAAGGGAATACAACGCCAAAACCACGCGAGAATGTAAGGCGAGAGCTTTGGTGTTTGGGCTCACAATACAAATACCACTTTGGGTTTGTCCATTTGATACGAGAATAAACACAAAAATGGGCGGGGTTTGCGGTTGTCCCTCAAACTATACATTTGCCCATGACGAAAGTTGCTCATATTGGTCGCCGCGGCGCAAGCCAAGGGATAGGTCGAGCAAATTGGTGGCTAGTAAATAGTCGCTTAGAGGGCATATAAATAAATAACTCTCGTATTATTAGTAACATGTATCACTAATAACAAAAAATTTGCCTTCTTCTAATAAAATAAAAGGATATATATGTAAAACAATAAAAACCTACTTTCCTACTCATAAAAAAAAAAAATAAAAATAAATAAAAATAATAAAATCTTTTTCAATAAGGGGTTGCCACCTTTGTCCCAGACACCACGAGTGTTATACAAAGCCGGGTTGGGTGCATTCATCAGTAAAAGCACCACACGCCGAGAAGAAATGGTGTGTCATAATCCCACGACATATCATGGAGGGTCGGATCAAGGGTTTACGCTTGTACCCGACATTTCATGTTAAACAAAGCGGCTCGCTTAAAGAAGTGACTCGGGTCATGGAGAGCGGACCTACCGATGAAAGCTTGTCTCGCGGGGATGCGTGATGGATGTTTGAGGGTAGCTAAAATATAAAAAACTAGGTTGGGTACATTCATCCGCAAAAGTACCACACGCCCAAGGAGGTGATCTGTTTCTAATCCCAAAATAGATCATGGAGGGGTCGGACTAAGGGTTTATGCTTTTGCCGAGCATTCGGTGTCAAATAAAGTAATTCGCTTAAAGAAGTGACTCGGGTCATGGAGAGCGGACCTACCGATGAAAGCTTTGTCTCGCGAGGGATGCGTGATGGATGTTTGAGGGTAGTACCCCCACAAAACAAATTGAGTGGAGATGAGTGAATGTGAGTTTCCACTTTAGCACGCAACGGTGCATAAATGAGGGGAGAGTGGGTGAGCTTCCACAAATAAATGTCAATTAAATATATAAGGAGCGTCCACAAAATGGTGTTATCAATTGCATCCATAATCCAATTGATCTTGGTAAGTTTATCCATCGGTAATAAAGGGATAAACGGGTTTATTACATGCCGGCCTAGAGGTCAATACGAGACGGGTTCGGTATCAAGTAAAATACCACGGCTACTTGAGTTTGTATTGCTATAAATAAAGAGAAATGATGTATAGAATCAATGTAATAGGATGTTGTAAGATTTTCCTTTTATTTTAGGCAGCTGCATGAAAGCGATTGTAATAGAGCGCTTTTGCAAATAAGATTGGAGGTGCACGACATGAAATCAATAGAATATTTCCTCGCGCTGCAGAGGAAGCGACGAAAGGATAATAATAGAAGCAAGCGTCATCCACAACAAGAGATCAAAATGATAAATGTCAAGACATCCTAGATCAAGTATAACAAAAGAAAAGAAGAAAAGAAGAAATGAAAAGTGCAGTCTATGGGCCCAAAAAGCGGGACTCCAACTCTAATAGCACAGTACTAATAGTCTCTAAATGAGTATGGAGGGAGTGCCTATCCTCCTCAGAAGGCGCCTCGAAGTCCAAGAGCGAGCGAAGGCACTATCCGGACGCTCGTGTGAATGCGGCTACGGGAGACGTCCGCTAGATGTCGGGAGAAGCCCTCCACCGATGATCGTGGTCCTCTAGCTCTGCACGAGCGATCGAGCGGGCCCACCACTACTCCCATGGAGCGGAGAGTGGCACAAGAAGAGAGCGGCGAAGGTAGTGGAGTCGAGCGGCCTCCAAATGCTGCGTAGCTCATGAATCTCCAACTCGTCTTTGATAAACGAGAGAGCTCGCATCTGGTAAGCCACGAGCGACTCCTCGCACCTCCTAGAAATGAAAGTGCTCTCGAGACGAGGTGCAATGAGTAGAGGCGGCGCGATGGTATCCGCATCGGCCCATACCGGTCAAAGAGAAATCAGCGGGCGAGAGAGTCCAAGATCTCGAAATCTAGCGGATAGCCTCGAAGAAGGTATCCGGAGTGCATCCGCCAACGCGGCCAAGGCGAGCGCACATCCCTCGATGAAACATCTGCAAGTAAAATAAATGGGTTAGACGAATTGTTATAACCAAAGAAGAAATAGAAGGAAGAAAAGATCTAACCTATCGCCTCGTCGCACGAGACGAGGCGGGGCCAGTCGGGAATAGGGATGTCGGTCGCCTCGGGAGGACTGCGGGTGCATTAGACCGGCTACAAAATAAAATAAAAAGAATGAGTACATGGAAAAGTAAAATACGGGTAAATGATAAAGGAAATATAAAGTACGGAAGAAGCATGAGGCTCGGCGAGACCCTCGCTAACGGAACCTCTGTCTCAGGGGTTTGTGGAATAGGCTGCTCCACCGACCAACTCTCATCCAACTACGAGTCATAATCGGCGCAACCCGCTCGGTCGAGACTGCGCTGCTATCTGTGGCCATGAGAGGCTGCCGTCGGGAGATGAAGAAGCATGAGATGGCCTCCCTCGATCGATAATGGCTCGTCGCTGCGGGCACGACGACCATGGACTCCCTGCTCTAAAGAAGCCTCCTCGGTCGTGCAAGAGTGAGCACGGCCCCAAAACCACATCGAACGAGTCACCATCCCCGGTGGCACCAATAAAATCGACGGTGAAGCGGGACCGTCATGAAAGAAAGGCTCGAACGGTGTGGAGATGCCATGTCATCGGCCTCGAGTGCGTAAAATATACATGTAAGAATGAAAATACTAGTGCATGCGGCAACTAGGTATTAAATGAAGCACACGAACTGCGACGGCAAGGTCGGTGCAAAACCTGGAATAGCGGTGCTCGCGGCGCCGATAAATCTGCTATGATATCGTCTCGGGTAGCCTCCACGGGAGATGTCCCATGAGTGAAAAATAAACCCTAATCGAAATATAAATGAAGTGCGCCGAATAAGGATAGGCGAGTCGGTAAAGAAAATCACCGGAGTGGGAGAAGGAAAAGAAAATGGAGAAGACGGTGAGAGGCGCCGTCTCGATCTCTCCCCATGGTAGGCGGAGCGGTGTGGCTCGACATGTGGGCGAGAATGAACGCCAACTACTCGTGGACGAGGGCCAGAACCGGGCTCCGCGTGATCATACTCATAAGCCGACTACGAATCAAAGAAGAATTGGTCGAAATGAGATGAGGCTTATCGAAAAGAAATAACCTAAAGGGATGATGAAGCATACACAGAGAATGGTCTAATAGGAACACGAGAAAATCGGTTTGTCTAAACCACGAAAGTCGACGGGCTCTGCGGCAATGGGGCGGGAAAGAGGCTGCGATCACGCGAGACGGTGCCATCTAATAGAGGCGACCATCTCGCGGACATGTACTCGGACGACCACGGAGGAGTATACGGCGGTAAGAGCGAATGGTCTCATAATACCACTTTGCGATAACGCCTCGTGAAGGTGGAAGTCCTAGAGGTGGATACCATCGATAGCGAGTGCCGTGCCTAGTCGGAAGAGGTGAGTGTAGCACCATCCGATACCCTCCAAATCGGCGCCAATGATATAGGGCGGAGAAGAGGCGGCTGAATATCTGGTCCAAGCCAAGCGATGTGCGCATCGATGTGGCAAATAGGGCTCGATGAACATATAATCGCCCGATACGAGAGGAAGAAAGCCACGACGAATGCGATCGGGTGCTCCAAATCAATAGGCACAGGCTCGAATGCTAGAAGAGTCGGAAGAGGGAACTCTGCTTGTCAATCACCATCCTGTCGGCAACCACTAGATGTCCCACGGGCCAGCGATCTGTCTCGGGAGAAGCGTAGATGGTCTCGACTCTGAAGAATCTATCTGGGGCGACCTCGGGAGTCGATGAAGGCGGGCTGCACCCCGGCTAAGTCACTCGATAAGGGTAGACGATCTCGTAGCGTGGCCGCCATGCGGGATCATATGACGGACCGGTGTAAATGAAGCCATCCACTAATCGGATGCCACGGGATCGGCTCACGCGCTTGTGAAGGACTACGAGATGAAGTCGGACCACGGAGGCACCTATAAATGTTGGCCGGTACGAGGCACGGCCAAAGAAATCCTGTCGCCACGCGCGATCGGGCTCGCCATAACAAACAGAAAGGCGAATGGTGTATGCGGGGGAGCTAGGTAATAAGAAATAGCAAATCCACCAAGAGATGAAAGGCGGTCAAATAAGTCTCCCGATCCACGTCATGTGAACACGGGGTATCTGAGATGGGATAGGGCGTCATGATGAATCTCGAGCCGGCACATGTGCCAAATGGATCTCGGTGGAAGCCAAACCGTAGGGCGAGTATGGACCGATCGGTGAAATAGGCGATCCGATGTACGAACGGAACTCGGGATGCCCCCTCAAGTAAATGATGATAAATCTCATAAATCCTATGCAAAGAAGGTGGAAATCGAGTGAAGTCCCCAGAGTCGGCGGGTGAGACCATGAACTCGTCATAGAAATGAGAAGATCGGCGGCCGGTCAGCTAACTTTGTATCTCTAGGAGGGTCGGAGTCGGCTCCGATCGTCGATGAATAGAGTGTTGGTGGAATAGTTCCACCTCTCACAAAAGGCCGTAGCCGGGGTGTGTCGATATGATAATGAAACATCGACAAAGCAAAGCGAGTCATATATCCGGCTCGCTTTGAGCGAGTCCCTCCCGCATGAGCACATACGGGTCCACTCTAGGCGATATCCATGGCACTCCAAGGGAGTGATGAAGGGAGCGATGGTCCATCGCAGAGCCTCCCCGTCGATAATCTCCTTGCCCGGGAGATGTGTCAAAGGAGGCTGTGGAAGCATCGCCTAAAGGTGAAGGGGCATGATGTCATGAGGCGATCATCCCTAAAAATAAACCGCCGCCTCGCGGGTAGACGGGGAGTCGCTCGGATGGGCGAGACGAGAGGAGTCCATCGCTAGGATCCTCGTAGAAAGAATGATAATGACTCGAGGGCGACGCGGAATGGCGTCATGAGAAAGAACTACAATACCGAAGAAGAGAAGACGTCATGAGAAATGAAGTGATGAATAATAAGGAATAATGCACCAAGACAAGCCTTTCGAGCGTTCAAGACTCGTCTTGGTGGGTGGCTCTTTGTTTACCCTTGAAAAGTTTCAAGGATGAATAAATGAATAAATGAAATAAGCGATGATTAATGATGAATCATAAGAAAGGGGGAGAAGAGAGAGAAGCGGTGGAAAGGTGGCCCATTTGATCGGGAAAGGTCATTGCGTAACCGGAACAAATCCATTAGTCCCACGATGGAATGTTGGGCATGAAGTGAAGAGTATAAATACCCAGCTATTCTCTATCCACTCGGCATGTGTGACACCCAAGAAGATCGAGGGAGAGAGGAGACCTCTTGGGTGTCACCATGTGATTTTATCTTTTTCGACAAGTGGGACCCACATGGCGGTCCCTTATGAAGGACCCAACGATATGGACCTAGCCTATTTTGCTAAGAGAGCTAACCAACCGGAACGAGAGGTTAAGCATTAATCCCACGATGGAATAATATGGTGAAAGACGAGGATATAAATACCCCACCACCTCTACTCATTCGAGGTGGTGACCTCGGGAGATTTAGGAGAGAAAAATCTCTGATGGGTCGACCATTTGATTATATTTTCTCGACAAGTGGGACCCACTGTCGGTCCCTTATAGATGAATCTAACAACATAGCCTATCTAATGAGTCACCATGTGACCATTTTCAGCGGCAGTGGGCCCCACGCCTCGGTGACTATTGAAGAGTCGAGTTGAACCACAGAGATCGCCTTTGAAGCTAACCCTAGAAAGGAGGCTGACGATATAATCCCTATGCCACATGAAATGATGTCAATGCCAAGCTAGCATTTTGATGCGACTAGTCGTGAGAAATTCCAAATGTGATTTTGCTTTCAAGGTGACACAGGTGCCAAAGGCTGCGAGCAACCACCTAACCATGCTTTGATTTGTGTCAATTCGATAAGTAGTCGGTTCTTTGACCAAGTCACCCTCATGTTAAGGGATTGAAAGTCAATTTCACAAGAGCGATCGGTGCCAAAGTTTGGGAGCGACCACTTTGATCAAGTCTAGATTTGTATTAATTCTTGATAAGTAGTCGGCATTTGATCAAATCAAGCCCTAATGGATATCAATATAAGTCTAATTGGTATTTAGTTAGGGTGGTTTCTGCAAGAGAGAGATAATTGGCGAGAGACATTGAGCTATAATTGAGATCGGGGATTAATTCATAAAGAATAATAGGGTTTTATGAATAAAAGAATTTTTAATCCAGAGAAGGAGGGGTAAAAATGGAATTAAAAATTACAGGGATGATCATCATGAATTTAGGGATTTTTGGTGAAATTTTCATGATTTTTGGATAAGTGGAGCTATCGAAATAAATTCGGAGAAAATAAAGGCGATTAAATAGATTAATCGGAGGTGAGATTTGATCGGGGCGGATCTGGGTGCAAATTGGGGATAACGACGGCTACGGGTACAAGCGGGTACAAGAAACACGGGAGGTATAAAATAATCGAAGAGAGAGGGTGTGCCACGTGGCGGCCTCTCGTTGGGCCATGTCGGCAGTGGGCCCCCACCACGGTATGAGTCGCGACGGGTGGGCCCCACCTTAGTGCCACGTGGCGACCTCTCGTTGGGCCATGTCGGCAAGTGGGCCCCACCGGGTATGAGTCAGCGACGGGTGGGCCCCGCCTTAGTGCCACGTGGCGGACGACCGATGGGCCGCCTCGTCGCCCTTGTGCCACGTGGCACCGCGCGAGGTCCGCTTAACCCCGACCTTGTGCCACATGGCACGACGAGAGGAGGCCACCTCGCTGCCCCGGTGCCACGTGGCTCTGCACAGCGAGGCCGCCTCATCCACTACACTTACCATGGCGGCGCCACGGCGGTACACCTCGCTCCTCATATGCCACGTGGCGATTGCTGCTAGCAAAACACCTCGGCGGAGCTACTACTCTGACTATTAACACATGGGCATTGTATCTCATTGGTCCAATTAGGCAATATGGGCCCCGGGGTGACACATGGCCCTTATTAATAGAAGCCACCTCGGCATGGATTAACACTATAACGAGATGATTAATAGATTGATTAAACAAGTGGACTATCGGGATGTGCCAAGTCGGACGATTAAACTAAGCAAAGGATTAACTAATCCATAACTAGACTAATGGGCGAGGCTCGGATGCTTACACATGGGGCCCATATGTCGGGTTTATGAGAGTATAGCACACACTAGCAGACATACACCATGTTTATGCACATTCACGATCGAGAAATTTAAATCTAACGAAGAATGAAGTGTGTACACAGCCCATGCGTCTCCTCTCTCGACTTTGCAACTGCTTTGGGAGTGTTGGCTCGCATGCACGCGCGCGGCCGAAGATGATCCTCCCTCGTCCCATTCTCTTCTTCCTCTCTCTTCCTCTTCCTCCCTTGTTGTGAAGGTGCCATCAATGGGAGACGAGTCTACACGATGCCTTACTCCGATCCTTCTTCACGAGAGGCTTCCGGACACTATTGAGATCTCATTCAAGCGATCGATTGAAGGAATTAGCAAGAGAAGAGATAGCATTGGACGAAGCAATTGATCGGCTTAAAAATGGAAATTACCTTTACAAATGCTTGTGAGTTCAATTGATCATGCAAGCTCACTTCTTTTACATACACGACGCTAAGGCAAGAGCCGGGGTGAATGTTTGAAGCCTCTAGGTCGATGTTCCACCATTCACAAGCCGTAGTGGGCATGGGTGCTTGAACTCGGTGGAATAATGCTCGATTGACTAGGCGGGGATGCTAGATCGACTCCGGGGGTAAGGAGAGGTTGAACAAGGCTGTCAATTGGAAGGTCGGATGAAAGAAAGGTGATGATTGAATGGATAGGCCGATTATGGGGCTTGAGAGAAGAAATGAACTTTCAAATCGATTAATTGAGATTACAAGGACTTGGAGGTTATATAGGGAGTATCTTGGGAGTGATCAAGTGCTTAGAATGTTCTAGAAGGCTCGGAAACATAGGAGACCCGAGTGATAAGGGTGAGTGGCAAAGGAGTAAATAGAAAGAAGATTTAACGACTCTAACAACCTAGAAGCTGTCAAGGGTTGACTCAAGTCAATGGATTAGTGAAAAGAAACACAATTTGATCTAACCATTGAATAAGAAGCAATCAAGGGATGAGATTAATTGAGAAGCATAATCCGGCCACTAATCGATCTACCAATCACAATTAAGCTTCTAATCTATATAAACCCTATCACATGGCTATTGAGAAAGGGGAGCGATAAAAAAGCAAAAGAGAGAGAGAGAAAAGAACGGTTGTAAAGAGAGATTAGTTGTTCTTGATCCAATTTCTTCAACCATACAAAGCTTAGACCTTTGGCCGACAACTAGTTCATCTCAAGAATCATCAGAGATTAGGTAATCATGGTCAATCATGTACAGATTCTAAAAGCATTGGTGCAAATGGTGAATTAGCAATAAGATTTTCGATTTCTTTCATTATTTCAATTCTTTACATTTCTCCTCTATCTCCTTCATCTTCTTTTACTTTCTTTTGTTTTTCTTGATCTTTTGGTTGTGATGTGAGATGATACGGGATCGCATGAAACTTGGTTGAAGGGTTTTTGTAACCTCCCAAGTACTATTCAATAGGATTTTGATGAATAATTGTAATTGAGGTCGGTTGAAGGGTTTGTGTAACCCTCGATATCATTGCAAGATTGATTGATCGATTGGGCCTCGATTGAGTGTAATTGATAATGAAATCTGTGATAATCCGATGAATACACTCGGTCGCGCATCCCTACATACAGCAACATGAAATTCACCATCAATTCATGATTCTAATCACCGGATAAATCAAGCAAAGGTCATGCTAGAGGGTGGTGAGCATGTACGGTTCATATCCAAGGCTCAAGCAATCAAGATGCAATTGATTCTTTAAGCTGAGTACGAAACCGTATAAATTGCTTGAAGATATTAAATCGTAATTGGAGTTAATTACTTAAAAGCGGTGAATGAACATCTTGATTATGTCATGGCGATGGGGTATAACGCAAGAATTGCATGAATTAACGATCAATTTAATTGATAAATCCATTTAATCCAACTCGATGCAGAGTGGTGTCAACTATCTTAGAAATCGGTACGACTCTCTCTCTTGATTCATCGTGTGAATCCCTAATCGAAAGCACGGTGAACTTCTCCCATATAGACGATGCTCAAGCTGTCGGCCGATCACGGACGGAGTTCTTGATCACCAGGAACACCACGTTGCGCGGATCTCGATGTATTAGAAGGTCGGAGGCTGAAGAGACTTCCTTTGCACGATCATTGAAACGATCACCAATCTTGAAGATTCGTTGGCGGATGAGATCCATTAAAAGTTTAGAGAAATTAGAAGGAAAAGATCTGGGCCTTAGAATCACTAAACACGTATCTTAATTAAATCAAGCGGCGAGATATGTTTAAACATTTGAATAATAACTTTGCACTAATGCGGTAGTAGATCTATTAAACACTTATCTCAAACTAATCTGGCGGCCCAAATGAAGAAGGGAATTGGAAAGATGCGCACCAATCTTGATATGGATCTGGCGGCCCAGATTAAGCCCATTAATTAAATAATAACAGAATAGTAATGATATGGAGTAAATAAATGATTTAAGAATGCTATTGAACTCCAAATTGACTCAAATTTGTTTCTAAAATTTTCTTATTTTTCATACTATTTTTCTATACAATAATATTCCAGTTTTAAAAATATAATCATGATAAAACATTTTAAAAGCAAAATACACTACATATATTGATATGTTTGACCTAATTTTGACTTGTCATTTTAAATACTATAAAAATTCCAAAAATACAAATAAAAATCATAAATAATAACTAGATATATTTTAGTGGTTTTTCAAGTGATTTTCCATGAAATAATAATGATGATAGTAATATGCTATAATAAATAATGAGATTAGCTATATTCTTTGATAAATAAAAAATATAATAATAATAGATATTATATTGATATTTTCTGTAAAAAGAATAATAAAAATAAATAGCACAAAATATACAAAAATATACTACCATGGTAATAAATAGTAAAATGCATTTTTCTTTTATAATAAATAATGATAACATAGTTTTATAATATGAATTGTATTTCTTTTACTTCTATACAAACATATACAATAAAAAATATATACTATTGATGAATAAAATGTAATAAAAATAATAGTTGTAATAAAGACATAATGAATTTCATCTCTTATGACTATTTTTCAACTAATAATAAAAAATCTTATACTTTTCTATAGATAATAAATAGAAATAATAAAAATAGATATAATGAATAGTATAATAAATAGAATAGAATATTAGTAATGATTTCTTTTTAGCTATTATAGATATTAAAAATAAAAAAATATATAATAAAAATAATAATAGTAAAATAGTATAGCTAACCATCTTTTGATTTTGTAAATAATTCTTACATAATGAATAGTATTACAATATAATAGAATATAATAACAAAATCCTATTACTTTAGCTATTATGAACATTTTAAAAATACAAATAAAAATCATAGCCATTTTATTTTCTATTATTTTAGTAAGTGATTTTCTATAGAATAAATAGAGTTTAGAAATAATAAAAAATAAAATTCTACTATTTTAGCCATTATAAAAATCCCAAAAATATTAATAGCTACCCCTTTCCCTATTATTTTTGTAAATAATTTTCTACATAGATAAATAGAGTTTAAGAAATAAAAAAAATAATAATAATAAAAAAATAATAATAGTAGTAAGAATATAATAATAATATAATAATAATAATAATAATAATAATAATAAATAAATGCATCTTTATAATAAAATAATAATGGAAGATACTATATAATAGACTTTGTGCATTTGAAATGAATAAATATGCTCACATAAGGAGTGTAGAGCCACATAAGAATATTTGCACACATGATATAACATTTAGAACGATTAGTCAAGACGAGAACATCTTGACAGAGGATAAATAAGGTTGCAATGACAACACGAGAAGATACGTTGAGACAAGAACATCTTGACGTGAGATGATTAAGGCTTTAATAGCAATACAAGAAGATATGTCGAGACAAGAACATCTTGACACTTGATGAAGAACAACAAGATACGTCGAGACAGGAACATCTTGACGTGAGATGAATAAGGCTTTGATAGCGACATGAAGAAGTACGTTGAGACAGGGAACATCTTGACACACGATGAAGAATAACCGAGCTACGACACTAACATGAAGATATACGTCGACTACGAAGAAGAAGAACATTACGATGTCCTAGAGAGGTGACATCTTAATGACTCGTTGCCATGAGCAAGTAACTCATGATTGAATACGCTCACACAAGGGTGTAGGGCTACATAGTAATTTTGCACAAGTAATGCAACACGTAGGATGATTAGTCGAGACAAGAACATCTTGACGTTCGTTGAAGATTGACCAAAGCTACGACATCGGCATGGAGAGATATGTCGACTTTGAAGATGAAGAACATTACGATGTCCTAGCGAAGTGACATCTTAATGACTCGGTGTCATGAACAAGTAATTCATGACCATTTGAGGCAAAGAAGCGAACTTGTCCGTCGATGAGTTTGTCTCCTGGCTCATTTCCCGAGAATGTGAGATTGAATCGGTCGTTGGTAGATTCATCCACAAAACGATGAATGTGAACCGTTACGTAGGTAGGTTCCTTCACTAACACATGCCCGATGTTGAGCGCGGCCCGCTTCGGGTTTGACATTGTGTGCAATGTGTTTCCTAGGTTTATGAATCGGCTTAGTGCTACGAATTCATGATCTAGAAGATCGGTGAGAAGAAATACGTGGGCCATATCCACTCTTCTCTGATTCACCAACCTCAAGATCAACCGGCTCGGTGCTTCGAGTTGTATTTTGTGTGATTGGTTGTTGACTAGTTAAGATTGAACGTCTGTTTGTAGGTTTATCTTCTAGATCAACGGAGGTAGAGTCGGTGCGTATGTAGACTCACCTCAAGCCTCCTATGAAGAGATTAACTGATGCATTGGTAAGGTTACATCTCGAGGTGGCATGGGCTGAACCGTCTGTTTGTAGGTTCGTCCCCATAAGATAAAACCGTCTGTTTGTAGGTTTTGTCTTCCCTAGATTGAACCGTCTGTTTGTAGGTTCATCTTCCGTAGACCCTTTTTATAAACCTAGACGACCACTTGACCATCTTTTAACTATACTATTTGCTTCTCTCTTTCAAAGATCCGAGGTGCCTCGAGGTTCGTAGCCCGGGGTAATTAACGGTGGGGGCTTGCGCCCACCGGAATCTACAAGAACTCACAATCACTAAAAACCCCCTGAATATGCATCCAAATATCTCTAATCGGCAGAATCGGCCGACACCCATCAGATGCACGCTCGGGAGGGATCTCCGTGTCCTTCTTCCGCAACCCATCGCCCGGCGGCGGTGCGGAGCGCGCGAAAAAGGGTCGCACAGTTTTGATCTAAGCGGTGCATGGTGCGCTGTAACTTATCCTTTGAGTTAGCAAACACCCTCTTTAATTAATCTGGTCTAATATGCTTTGTTACCTAATTTGTACTATACAGTGCAACTGGTTCAATTAAGAACTTCATTTTATCACACGCAACCTGTTTGGAATTAATTAAATCAATCTAAACAATTAGAAATTTGGAATGATCTTTATGAATTTTATTAAAGATTATGCTTAGCAAGCCGTGCACTTTCCTGGAATTGGCTTATTTTCTTAGCAATTCTCTCCTCAACCAGAAATTGCAACTCACAAAATAACCATCGGAGGAAATAATTATATTTCATGTTTGTCCCAATTAAATTAACTGAACAGATACAATGCGATATCGCAGACTACGTATGATACCAAAAACATTAAAACACCAACACATTTAAATAAATAAAAACATTTAATTTAAATATAAGTTTAATTGAATTTAATTTCTTTCATTTAATTTTTATTTTAATTCTAGTTTTATATAGTATATTTTCTAATTAATGAAAATAACATAAAAATATTAATTAAAATATAATTAAAGAATATGATATAAATAATTAAGGGTTATAAAATAAAAAATAAAGTATAATAATAATTTATAATATAAATATATATTAATCAATTTCTCTATTTTTAATAAGAACAATATTAATTATATAATATTATATATTAAACAATTTCTCTAATTCTAGATAATTAATTATCCTAATTATAATTAAATTAATTAAAGGATAACATTAAGCTAGCTTAATTAATCTAAATAAATTAAGTTAGTTACATTAATTGAAATAAATATAATCTCAAAACACCAACACACTTAATAAAATAATAATATTTAATTTAATTAAATTAAGTTAATCGAGTTTCGTTAATTTCTGTCACATCTATTTTATTTTCATATAACAAACCTAAAAATTGTAAAAATAATATTAGTATGTAAAATAAAATATAATTGAAGAAACTAATTTAAATAATTAAGATTTACAAAATAATAATTAAAATATAATAAAAATTTATATTATAAAATATATATATATTAATCAATTTCTCTATTATTTAGAATACAAATAGAAACAATAATGATAATAATAAATACTATAAATATATATTAATTAATTTCTCTATTTCTAAATAATTGAATTTTCTAATTTTAATTAAAAATAATTAAGTGATAATGTTAAGATAACTTAATAAATCTAACTAAAATTTAGTTAATTATATTTATCAAAATAGATATAAGTTAATTATAAATTTTAAATAATAACGCTCCCGTCTCCGAGTCCCAGGTATACCTTGACCAAACCAGGACCCAATGTGAATAGGATACTCGCCAATTTAATTTATTTTGACTTTATAGGTTCTCGAAAATATCTTGACGACCCGACAATCAACTACACTCAGGATGAGACGGTTGACGAGATCGTGGGCCCCGTCGGAGACCGAGCAATCAGACGCCATCAGCCTTGCCAAAATATTCAGGTGCGGATTGCACTGAGATTTATGATTTCTTAGGATATGATTTAGATTATATTTTCTTTTCTTTTGATATTGAAACTTGATCATATCATCCGCATTTCATTTTATATGCATTTCATTTTGATTATTAATTAGATTAATATTTAAGTTAATTAGTTGTAGGATAGATTATCCTAGATAGATGTAAGTAGTATTTAATAATTTAATATAATTAGTTACATGATAGATTATCTTAGATAGAGTAAGTAGTATTTAATAATTTAATATAATTAGTTACATGATAGATTATCTAGTATAGATTATCTTAGATAGAGTAATTAGTATTTAATAAATTATATTAGTATTAATTAAGTACCTTGAAATTTTATTATGTAAATAATGTGATTTTTTATTAACTGGATTGTTATATTGATCAAAATAAGCTTAATCGAGTTATCATTAAATTGAATTAAGATTTGAATTTGCATATTATCTATTTTCTATAATTTGTATGTTGTTATTAAACTCAAGGAAAATTTTCAGTTAAAAATGAATATCCAAAATTTGGGTTTGGGAAGAGTGTCAGTACCGACTCGATTTTATAATAAAATACACTTTAAATTTATTATTGAGGAGCTATTCCGTGGTTACGGTGATTATTTTATCACTTTATATTTAGCAGTGACTATTTTGTCACTTTATATTTGTTCGTGATTGATTCATTTCATTTTATATTATTTTCGGATAGTCTCCTTCAATTTGAATTAATTATATATTGATAAAAATCGAGTCGTTGTTCGTTTCATTATAGTAAGGGACTGAGCGGGATAAATTAGGGATGGTTTTGATAGTGAATGACGCTCTCTTCTATAGAGCGGGCTCTCTTCTATAGAAACCTTTGGTTGAGGTCGGTTCTTTCTGAAAAGAATTTATCCCGCAAAGTCATTCGTGTGATATGGGAGTTTGAACCCGTACCTATTATATTATAATATCTCAGAATGATTCATTTTGGGTTTATCCTTGATTTAAAATATTCATGACATTCAAGTAGTGCATTTTTATAAACTCTTTTGGGTTCTTTTATACTATACTCAGAACAAAATTAATTCAATTTAAATATTTAAACTCAAAGTTTATGTATTATTATGTTTCTGTAATATTTATTATAAAAATAAATTTTTAATGGTTTTAAGTCTAAGCCTAGAGATTTATAACATCTCGGTGCTGGACCTAAAACCGCACTGAGTGATTTATCACTCACGTTTCCACGGTGGTTGTGGGGTCCAGGTTTGACAGGAGCGGGATCGAGTTTTTGATGAGAGTGCTAGGTGCAGTCCTGCGTGGTGACAGAGATGCTTCGCCGCTTCCGTTTGTGAGCTGGGTAGTGGATTAGGATCTATCGGGTTTCGAGTTTTATTTCTTCTTTTGGGTTTTTCTTTGAGAGATTTTGCTGCCCATTCCGATGGAGCTAGCCCCGCCTATGTAGGCGTTGTATTCTCTTTGTTCATTCTGGACTGTATGGTCATGTATATTATATTATTATTGTTTTGTTTATTCTGGGATTTTTTTATTTTATTCATTTAGCCTTTCGTACGCACGTCTCGTCGTGCGTACGTGGCGGGATTTAGCACCCCTAATCTGATTCATTTATTTCTGGGGTGTGACAGTAATAATGATAATTATAATAATTATTATAATAAATGATATAAATTAACACATAGTAATCTATAAATGATTATATAAAAAAGTTTAATCATTTTAAGAGTTAAATTTGACCTTAAGTATATTACACACATTATTTTAAATGAGGAGAGAGAAATTATTTTATATGAATCCTTAGATTCAAGAAGATGAAAACATTTAAATAGAATCAATAGTGGAGAAAAGTGATAATGTGGTATGTTTGAAAAATTTAGAAGTTTAACCCTATTTATGTACTAAGAATTAGAAATGTTTGACATGATCATAAATATAATAAGCTTTTTCATGTTTGATTATCTAATTCGTAAGTAAAAAGTTTAAATTTATAATTAAAGGTGCATTGAAGTCTAGACAATAATTAAGATTCTGGATAAAAAGATACCAAAGAAAATAACTTTAATTTGCACTAAGAAATCAATATTTTAAAATTTTAAGAGACTAAAAAGTTAATTAAAGAAGACGTAAAGAAAAATTAGTCGTTAATTAATTAAATGAAACCATTATTAATGTATTGCAATCATAATTAAAAGTCCAAAGTATGTACTTCAAACCCTTGACCGAACAACTTGCAGCAGCAGCATTAAAACGTTACTTTTAACTTGTAATTTAGTACCTAAATTTCTACACTGAAAAGCACCAGAAAAATTCAAATTAATTGCCGGTATGCAACTTGCAGTCTTCTTCTAGCCAGAAGTATGAAACCAAGTCGCTGTTGAAAGAGGCTAGATTAGCTACCATTAATTCGTTGCATGCTGGGTTAAAACTACTGAAAAGAATCTAGCTGTCAAAGTTCAAATGACATTTTTTGAAGATAATCACTTAAATCATTTTGTAAAACTACCGAAGAGTTGACAAATGATTGTGCTTATGTGACTGAATTACTTTTATCTGATTTTGGAGTAGAATTTATCCGAACTCGATTAAATTTAATACAATATAAAAAACGATCGACTGAATTATGAATGCAGAAAAAAATAATTGATTGAATTATGATTCATTTAATGCAGAAAAAATAATTGATAGAATTATGATTCATTTACTAACTAAATTTTTATACCTCATCAATTGGATTCTACTCGGACCGATAATATAAAGGACAGTGCGCATGACCTCGATCTACCTATCTCATCTGAATTCAGAACCTATTCACTCTCTATATAATTATCTGGATAGCCCGAGCTCACCGAGGTTTCTATGAGTTTTACTCAAATGTACATCAAATTATCTTTAACTTTTGATCTATCATCTTATTAAATTTTTCATATGAAAATTTTATGAGATGTAAAAATTTAGAGTGTTCCGAATTTTTTAAGTTCATATTTTTAATTTTTAAAAATAATATATAAACATTGAATATTTTGTATAGTGCATATTGAAAATTATGATAGAAATAAAATATCTAAGAAAACAAATTACTCCTGAATCTAAAACAGATGTCCATTATTAGATGATTTTTTTTTACTTTTTTTTTCAAATAAAAAGTGATTTCACTATATGTGGCATGATTTTCACAGTAACAATGGGACCATTTAAGATGTAGATTCTTTTGCCCATATGAAACTAGAAAACCACCAAGGCTAGCTAGCGTACTATAATTCTCACCAAAGTTCTTGAAATGCCTGTTCATACCAAACTAACAGAGTGCTTAGTAAATTGCTGGATGTTTTTAATGATTATGTTGGTACTACAAGCAAACACACACTCCATTATATTCGCACTTTCACTGTTCAAGATGGTCCAATTCTTTTGTTCCTTTATATATTCTCCGTAGGGAAATTAGCAATTCTTTTAATTGGTTCACTATGAGGCAAAAAAATTGATATTTTCAAAAATATCGTTTCCAATCAGAAAATTAAATTATAGACGCACTATTTATTTATTAAATAGGGTGTGCATCAAATTTGAATATATTTGACACAGTCACTAATTTAATTAGTCTTCCATCAAATAATAAGGTAGAGTTTTAATAGCATTAATTAGAAATTAACTTGAATTTGATACAGTATGTCGTACGTATAAACTATTGATTTATTTAAATAATTAAGAATAAGTCTGTAGTTTTATCTTTTAATTAATATAATGATATTTTAAGATTTTAAATGGTCTTTGTATTGTTGGAAAATGTATTATATATGGACATGTATTATAAAAATTAGATTATATCAGAATCCTCTTGTTATCGTTATCATTAAATTGTGTCTCTTAAGTAAAATTTCTTCCAAAATTTTGATTGCAGCGGTACATAGATCTCTACTGCTAACTGATTGGATAATCTAATTAACAAATATTAGAAGGAACAGTTTCATTTGTATCTGCTTGAGCAACACAAAAAAGTACTTCAAACGCCGTCTAAAGCTGAGTAAAATACCTGTGACAAAAATTAAACCTCCCTCTAGTCTTTTCAAAATTCTACTTTATTTTATTTTATTCTACAGTTGATCGACTTGGTTACAAGATACATTTTGTCTTTAACCGCAAGATAGCCCAAACCTCCTCTCTCTTAGAGGTGGCAGATTTCGACCCGACCCGACAAACCCGCCTGACCCGCTCGGATCCGAACTCGACCCGACTCGATTTTTTAGGAATTTTTAATAAAGTCAAACTGACCCGATCCGACCCGATCCGAGATCAAATGGCTTTCAATCCAATTGAAATCTATCAAAAATCTGAAAAAACACAACATGTAAATTAACCTGACCCGACCCGACCCTGACCCGACCCGGCCCGGCCCGACCCGATTTCTTCCAAAAAGTCAAACTGACCTGACCCGCCTGATCCGAATCTGAACCCAACCCGACCCGCTCGATTACCACCTCTGCTCTCTCTAGATCTCCAAATCCCACTAAATGACTTCCTTGGGTTAGAACCGCTCACTCAAACAAACAAAGAGACCTAGTGTCCTAGTGACGGTGAAGTGACCCCTTAATCTTGAAATCATGTAACCCACCGGCCACTCCAAACCTAGCTAGGCTTCTTTCACTATGGACAAAATTATATAGCACCACTCAAGTGCCCCTAACTATCTAGAAAGCAAAAGTTGCATTCATTTGGTAAGAACTTTGGGACACCAACTAATGGGTTTTGATGTTCTTTTTTTCTTTTCTTGAAGTGAAGTTTTTTACATTCATAGGCCATGTCTAGGGTGTCGATGGGTCAGATCGGGTTGAGTTCGGGTCGAGTTATATTATTTTATTATTATTATTTACCTAATTCGAACCCGACCCGATTAAATTCGGTTAAAAAATCTTAATCCATACCCGACTCGATCGGGTCACGGGTCGACCCGACCCGACCCGTGTAAAATAATTAAATATTTATTAATTATTTTTATATAATTTTAAGAAATTAAATATTAATTAATTTATAATTAATCTTAATTAGTATATGATTAGTGTAGATTTAAGCTTTAATTAGTACTAAATTATAATTAATCGGGTCGGGTGGATCGGGTTAACCCGTCGGGTCGAGTCGATAATTGACACCCCTAGTCATGTCCAGTACATAAATGCATGTAACATTTAAGTTATTCGGAAAATAATAATAATGATATAAACAAACAATAAAGAAACAACAACAATGATAGCAAGTTAGTTAAGTATCTTGACCTTGTTTCATTCTAAAAAAAAAACAAAAGAGTAACGAACATTTCATTTAACTATGATTGATTTCATTTAGTGTATACAATTTTTGAAAAATGAACAGAATTAGCAATTTGGATTTGACATTTCAAGTTCAAATTCTGAAATATAATGTGTTTGTTGGATTTTGTGACACGAAAAGATTGTAGCATCTAAACCCAAGTTTCAATTATTACTTAAGAAAATTGAGTCAACGTGTAATTATTTACGCAGGGTGGAGATTCATCGGTAACTACACATTTTTACAATTTTGACAATCAACTTCATATAAATTTATAAAAATCTTAAAAATTTAAAACTTTACAAGCATTTATTTTTAACCCGAAATGTTAACGAGGCGAATTTCAATTTTTATTGCTCAAAATTTTAATTTAAGTATTTCAATAAAAATTTTATATCATAATCTTGTAGTATACTAATTTTCATCGTATTTGAAATTAGTTTACTATGCTTAATGATTTTTAGAAAGTAAATTTTTTTTACATACAATTATTATTATTTTATTATTATTTCATAGTTATCTTTCAAAAATCATTAAGCATAGTAAACTAACTCCAAATACGATGAAAATTAGTATTCTACAATATTATGATATAAAGATTTTATTGAGCTATTTAAATTGAGATTTTGAGCATGAAAAATTAAAATTTGACTCGTTAGCATTTCGGTTGAAATAAATAGAATTTAAAAATAATAAAATAAATAGAATTTAAAAATAATAAAATATAATAATAAAATCCTATTACTTTGGCTATTATAAAATCCTAAAAATTCAGATAAAATCATAAGCAATAGCCAATTTATTTCCTATTATTTTTGTAAGTGACTTTCTACAAAAATAAATAGAATTTAGAAATAATAAAAACAAAATTCTATTACTTTAGCTATTATAAAATCCCAAAAATCTAAATAAAATTCTAGATAATAGCTAGTCCATTTCCTATTATTTTTGTAAATAATTTTCTACAGAAATAAATAGAATTTAAAAATAAAAGATAAACCCACCTTTGTAATAGAGATAATAATGAAAGGTATTATCATAATAATAAAATCAATAAAAATGTAATAATCTTTTTACATTTTAGAGGTGAATAAATACGCTCACACAAAGGGGTGTAGAGTAACACAGTGATTTTGCACAAGTAATGCAACATTCAGAATAATTAGTCGGGACAAGAACATCTTGACGCTCGTTGAAGAATAACCAAGGTTGCGACATCAACATGAAGAGATATGTCGACTTCAAGAGAGAAGACCATTACGATGTCCGAAGGAAGTGACATCTTAATGACTCGGTGTCATGAACAAGTAATTCATGACTAGTTGAGCTAGTAAGACTGAACTCATCCGTCGATAAGTTTGTCTTCTAGTTCATCTCCCGAGATTGTGAGATTGAATCGTTCTGTAGTATATTCATCCACAAAACGGTTGCGGTCCAAGTTACCCGTAACTCTCAAGTGTCCAAGAAGAGGGCCCTGGACGCATATCAAAACCAACTGGTGGCTAGGCCAGCTATCCCGGTCTCTAACAAATTCACAGCCCTCCGTATAGTGGCTAAGAACTCAGCCACCGGCCAGCTCCGTCAGGCATGGGAGGTGCCGAAACCCGCACCCCGGCCAACTCAAGTATCCCCGCATCGCCAACGCAAGTCTCAAGCCCCTGCAGAAGCCATCTACAAGGCTCACAGGACCCTCAAACAGAGGAAAAGCGTTAGAAACGCTAGGTCGAGACAATATGTCTCCCACCCCAATCAGTCTCAAGATATGGCTCAGTCGCAAGCCATTATCCCAACTCTGCACCTAAAGAGGTTTACATCTAAGGCAACACCTAGCACCCAGCAGGTGTGGGTCCCAAAGGGTTCTCAACCAACAAAACCCCAGTCTCAAACCCAGCCCAGCAAGGCCGGCAAATCTAACGCCCCGCCTGAAAGCGTATTCAGCCGCTTAGGTCAGAAGAGTGTATTCAGCCGATTAGGCTCGAGAGTACCACTCAACAATTTAAAGATAACCACTCCCGACCAAAAGGGGAAGAAGAGAAGAACCGCTCGCTATGAAGAGCACTTCTCAGTCAACACCATCAGTATAAGCTATGACACTGATCCAGATACTGATACTGAGGTGAATATGGCCCAGGACGACCAGTCCCCGTCTAATCAAGCTCACGTCACCAATACCAACAAAAATAATGGTAGGAAAGGGAGACCTCCTAAGAGGGTCAACCCTGAAGGCAATGGCAGGGAAGGGGAAGACCACAACGAAAACCCTGATCTCTTCGATAATGAAGATGACGTTGAAACACGTCCTAAAGTGCCTATCGATGAAATCGAAATCTTGAAAGGCCACATCGAGGCACGAGATGAAGAACTGATTAGGCAACGGGAGCTGATAGCTACCATGTTGAAACAAAATGAAGAATTAATTAAGGCGGTTAAATCATTGCAAGAATCACAAGACGCCAATTTCAAAGCTGGTAGCTCCCGTCAAGAAGGGGTCCACAGTACTAAAAGCAATCACAAAGGAAAACAACCTGTCAATTCTAAATCTCATCCACATAGAACAATAGAGGTGGATCCTGAACCAACGGGAATATCCCGGAAAGAGATTCAAGCCATGATTGCCCAGCAAATGCAAATAGCTGGAGGTGGATATGCTATCCCTCCCGTTAAAAACTGTGGACATCCATACCCTGCCGTGTATGATTTAGAAGAATATCCTAAGGGGTATGTGATTCCCCGCTTCAGGACCTTCTCCGGGGAGGGCAATAAAGATCTAAATCCCGAGCAACACCTGGCCCACTTTGTAGCCTCGTGTGGCAACACGGGCGGCAATGATGCACTGTTGTTAAGACAATTCCCTCAAAGTTTGGTGGGAACCGCCTTTCAATGGTACTATTCATTAGAAAACAACAAAGATCGGGACTGGGACGAGATGGCGACTCGTTCAGGGCACGGTTTGTCATGGTGTCTCGACAAAATAAACATAGCCGATCCGCAAGCACTAAGCCCAAGAAAGGGGAGTCAATGACAGATTTTATCAACAGATGGCGGAACCTCAGCATCAAATGCGACCGCACATTAACTGAAGATGAGGCCGTCAACCTAATCATGAAAAACATTGACGGGTGGATGGGCATGTTACTTGGCATCCCATCGCCCAGAGGCGGTGCGGAGCGCGCGAAAAAGGGTCGCACAAAGATCACGAAGGATCAAGTTGGGAGAATAGAGAGAAGAAAGATTGAGCTTGAACAAAGATTTGGCTAATTGAGTGTATCAATCTTTTGAATTATCTCTCTCACTTTGTATATGGCAAGTAAGCTCTCTATAGTAATGATTTTGCTAGATAGATCAAATTCCAATAATCAGTTAAGTGAGAGATGCGATCATTTTAAATAGATCTTCTAAAACAACTGAAGAAACTATTTTTCGTCCTGAACCGTTATAACGATTTACGAATCGTTATAACTGTTTAGAAAGAATAGCCGTTGGATCAACTGAGCTGAAACGTTATAACGATTTATCAAATCATTATACGTTTCATGAATCGATGTAACGATTACAGAATCGTTATACGTTTCACAAATCGTTGTAACGATTATTGAATCGTTACATAACGATACACTCTGGTTTCTTTGAGAATATTTCTGCCTTAGAATATTTTTTAGTATTGAGATGAACCGTTATAACGATTCACTGAGCAGAAGCACTTTTTTGTTGTTTAAGCTCAATTTATCTTGATCAATTCAACCCAGTTTGAGTCTAACTAAACATAAGCCTAATGCAGTCTTGATTAAGCTCTTATATCCCAGTACTAGTCTTGGTTCTTGTGCACTAGTCCAATTACATGTTAATCCCTGCACAAAACTCAAACAAGATAAATTGTAAAATTCAAGATTATTTTGCAAATCGACAAATCAAAGAAGATGTTAAGTATAACATTAATATACTTTTTGAGTAAGCTCACGGTATCTTTACTATAAATATATATATATTAATCATATCCTAATAATTATTATTAATAAATTTGAACTATTTATATTTTATTTTATATATATATTAATACTTTATTTTTATTAGTTAGAAATTAGGTTTAACAAATCAAAAGAAAAAGAAAAGAAAAAAACTCAATTAATTAAAAAAAAATTATTTAAATAACGTGTTTGTGTTTTAATGAACGGGATCAGAGGCTAGCTCGTTACCATTGTATATGTTCGATAAATTTTATTCTGAGACAGATAATGTAATCATTTCATGATCTTTAAGTTTACGTATTAGTTCATAGATACCGCTAGATCTTTCGGAGAAGCTTCCAATTAATTTATCATTTTTTTAAATAAAACACTGTTCATTTTCTCGAGACTTTTTAATATTGGGCATTTATTATTTATTAATAATTCTAATTTAGATTTAAATAAATTAAATTTTATTCATCTGCCCAATAGGGTTTAATTATTTCATTCGATTATTGGGTTTGAACCATTTCGATTTCAACTTGTAGATTCCTAAACCCAATATTCTCAATTTCCAAACAGATCCCCCAAGCTCAATTTTTAGCCACAATCTAATTAATAGGAGTAATAGGATTATCGACCAGCAAAAGGGCAAAGCAACCAGCAAAGGGACTAACCCACAGCTTTGTAGATTGGCTCAAGGATAATCAAAAATTAGGGTTTACCAGTAAGTCAGGAGACAAGCCAAAAAAGGGGGCAGAATGGGGGGTTTGTGTGACAGAGAGACTCCTCCTTCTCAGAAAGACACCGGCCACACCACTTCTCTCTCAACTGCAATAGAAAGTTCAAATGCAGTACTGTTCTTACCAGAAAATTTTGAGTCTAAATCTCAACTCTTGAGAAAGCAAAGGAACCAGAGAAGAAGAAGGGGGCATGGAGCTTCCTTATAAAGGAAAAAAAGGTGGCGTCGCTGCCCAGAATAAAGCGACGAAGTCAAGGTGATAACGCAAAAGATTTGACAGCACGGTGAGAGTGAGAGGGTGCGGGGCGTTAATCAAGAGTGGGTGAGAATGGGGTCAATGGAGGGGACACCTATCACAGAGGAAAAAGAAGAGAAAAAAAGAGAGTTATCCATGAGGGAGAGGGAGAGATATAGGGCTCTGTATCGGGAGGGAAAGGAGAGAGTAGAGAGAGAACGGGAAAAAAAGGGAAATGAGAGAGACAGGAAGAGAGAGGGTGATGGGTAGGGCTGTCAAACGTGCGAAACGATAACGAAACAGAGTTATTCCGTTTCACGTTTCGTTTATCTAATGTAAAAAAAAATTGTGTTTCACGTTTCGTTCGAGCGAAACGTAGCGAAACGTGAGATTTTCACGAAAATTACATTGGAACATAAAAAATTTGTTTGCGTTCCACATTTCGTTGTTCCAACGTAACAAAAAAATCGTTGTGTTTCACGTTTCTTCCGAGCGAAACGTGACGTCGAAACGTCGAAACGTTGAAACGTTGACACCCCTAGTGATAGGGGGAGAGTTAGTGAGGAGAGAGAGAGGTGAGGAGAAATAGGCATTCATTGGTGGGTCCGAGAATTAAATGGGAGAGAGGGGAAGAGTGGAGAGATAGATCTATTAGGGCGGTCTCTGTGCGTGTGTATGTCGTGGGTAATCATGACGTAATGGGTCATTTGGACTCCGATCAATCCGTCGTAAAAATGAAGTTTTTCATAGAAATATATTTGTCTCTTAAGATTCTTAAATCCTAATTCGAAATTTATTCATTTGTTATGTTTTAGTTCACGTGAATATGACGCTAAGTTATCTTAATTAAATTTTATATTTTTTTATTAAATTGCCATTTATATTTTAATAACACTTGATACTTAATAATTTATTCAATAATTATATTCCTCGCATTTATATGTGATTTAGATATATCTATTTTATAAAAGTTTTAATTTGATCTTTAGGTCGTGTTCTATAAAAATTTAAATTCTATTTTCTCAACCATTTTAATTTAGTTATTAAATAATTTCATCTTCCTTAATAAAAATATAAATTTTAATTCCGTTAATCCGATGTTCTCTTTTAATCAAGTTAATATTATTATCGTTGTGGTTAGTTTATTTCGCCCAATTAGTATCTCAATTAATCAAGAAGTTTATTTCGTCTACTTAACTATAATTTAAATTTTATTTATATCTATATATATATATATTTGACCTTTATAAAATTTTGAATTTTATTTATGTAATTTCTCATATTTCATTTAATTAATTAGAGTCTTCAAAGTTTAAAATATTTTTATTATTAATTTATTTTATTGTTTAGCTAAGAATTAGATTTTATTTACTTATTTATTTTAGTCAACAATAAATAGTAAATTACTGTTATTTATTATTGGCTTTATTCATTTATCTATTTATTTTATTTATTCCTATAATTATTTATATTATGTTATTTGTCTAATTAGTGTCAAAACTTATTTAAATGTTTACCTTAGTTATTATTTCGCATTAAATTTTTGTGGTTTGACACGACCCAACCCGACATGACCCGAAAAAAAATGAGTTAGGTATGCATTTAATTTTTTTACCCGACACGACTCAATTATTATGGTTTTGAAGTAAATTTGTGATTTAATACTAATTAAAACTTAAATATATACTAATTAAGATTAATTATAAATTAATTAATATTTAATTACTTAAAATTATATAAAAATTATTAAATATTTAATTACTTAAAATTATATAAAAATTATTAAATATTTAATTATTTTAGACAGGTCAGATTGGATATGGGTCAAAAAAAAATTACCCGAATTTTAACGAGTTGGGTTCGGGTCAGATCAAGAAATTTTTTTTTTATCCGAACCCGATCCGGTCTGACCCATTGATACCCCTGGATGTATGTAAATACCTTTTTACTACAGAAAGGAGATTTATTTTTATCAATATGTTATAACAGTTACCGTTCTTTTTGTGTGACATTTATAATTTGCACTGTGATGTAAGTATATATATATATATATATATGGAATTGGTATAGCACGTACGATCGTCCTCTGTGTTATAGATCGATTTTTAATTCTTAAAATTAAAATAGTCAATTCAAACCGTTTAAAATGATTTTCATATGAAAATCTAGTTGGAGACAAAATTTCATATTTTTTTTAATATTTCTTTTGATAGTTAGAAAATCACCATTTTGGATGGCTCATAATATATAATTAAATCAAGTATTTTTTTCTAACTATTTAAAAAAATAGTAAAAAAAATCTAAAAAATACAAAATTTTATCTACAATTAGATATTTATATGAAAATTATTTTTTAAGTTGTTCGGATCGATCATTTAGACTTTTAAAATGAAGAAGCAATCTATAGAACAGGAGTTAGCAGTGTCCTAATATATATAGATGAAAAGTTTGATGGTGCCATACAAAATATTTGTCTTAGTGAAATAGTTGATAAATGGCATGATGCTATCTTAGTGCATATCTCAAGTGTTCAGTTGACCTAATTAATGTACGTATATATGCCCTCTGGTCAAATCTGTTGTACGCGTCAATAATTTCTTATTTAAAGTAATAAACCGTGCAATAGAACTGCATATTCTTTGCAAAAATGCAGTCTAGCTTCTCCGTTTCAGATGGAAAAAGAGTGGCACTTGTTGCTAACTTTTTAAAAAATATATGCTGATTTTAAGCGAATATAAAATGGCATTAAGTACACCATCTATATTTTCATTAATTGCAGAGATCGATTCTGGCATTTTGAATTTTTTTTTTTTTTTGGTAGCATCTAACTACTTGCAGGGTCTATTTTGGAAGTGGTCGTATGCGAAGTACTGAAATTAAGTGATTCCTGCTAGTGGAAAAAAAAATACCTTTTTATTTGCCTCCAACTATACGTATATATTTGTTGGTTAATACTTTAAGCAATGTCCTGAAATGAACTGCGGGTTGATCGCATATATGCGTCAGTGTATACTTAAGTAGTTATGTCATATAAGATCGTAGATATAAGAAATTATGCACTGAATATTTAACAGCATACTAAATTTAATTGTTGTTGTATTTAGTTGGTAGAAAAATATTATATATTGATGATTGAACTCTATCACTAATTTAATGAATCTAACATTATGCTAGTATCTTATTGCATTTTCTTTTGTTTTTACTAAAATTCTCTAAGAATACTAGTTTTAAGTTTTGAATTTCCATTTTAAAACTACATATATGTATGAAGAGGAGGGTTCAAATGAATCCACATTCCCTATAGTACTTCACGGGATAAAGTAATTGTGCCATGAATCTAAACAGCCACCGTCTTGACCAGTCTAACTGTCACATAGATCCGACAATTTAAATTTATGGACAATTACTTTATGTACATAGAGTACTTTAGAGGATATGTACCCGATTCAAATGTCTCAATCATGTCTTTATTTTTTTAATTTTTGATAACTCAAAAATTAAAATTAATTTTTTAAATAAAATTGTCAGATTTTATCTAGGTTATTTTATTTAGATTAAAAATTTAATATTTAAATATTATTTTATATGACATCAAGAGCTTGTAAAATATACTAATATGATTAATTTTTAGACGTTAATGTTATAACTTGTTAATTTACATAAAATGAAAGTAAAAAATTGAAGAATTTTTATATGTATAAAAAAATATAATATATATCAAATATAATAATTTTTTTATTATTTTATTTTTAAATGTAGGTATAATTGAGACATTTGAACTCTCCTCATATATGAATACTTTATTTGCATATCGTACTACATATGCAACGCTATAGATATTGAAAGCCGTATTTAAAAATATTTATTAAAGAAAAAAAGGAAATTAGCTGAAATTGGGTATCATATTACTTTCGAAGAAATTAATTTCACAAAAGAACCAATATATTTAATGAAATAATTAACCAATAATTGTCTTTCGTGTGGAAGGTCATATATATATAGTTTGTCTAGTATGTTTCCGTTAGCATTTTAACCGAAATGTTAAAGAGTCAAATTTTAATTTAAGTATATCAAAAAAATATTTATATCATAATCTTATAGAATACTAATTTTCATCGTGTTTAGAGTTAATTTACTTTACTTAATAATTTTTAAAAGATAGTCCTGAATTAATAGAAAAATAATAATAATTGTATGCAAAAAAAGATTACTTTCTAAAAATCATTAAGTATAGTAAACTAACTCTAAATATGATAAAAATTAATATACTATAAAATTATCATATAAAGATTTTATTGAGCTACTTAAATTAAAATTTTGAGCGTAAAAAATTAAAATTTAACTCATTAACATTTCGAATTAAAATGCTAACGGAAGTATGTTAGACAAACTCTCTCTCTCTCTCTCTATATATATATATATATAGTTTTGAAAGATTTCTTGTGGAAATTTAGAGTTGAAAGTTTAATCGATCTTTGTCTAAAAAAAGAGAGATTGAAAAAAATAAAGTGCCGCTAGGAGGGAAGATTAATACAATATATCATATTATCACTAATTGTTCCATTGGAAGAACATTCCAATCTTATGTCTTGAGACATCTGCAGTAATGTGGGATGATGAGAGCAAATTAGACAAAATTATATATCAATTCCATACATGATTTCATTTGAGATATGAAGAAGTGCTATATTGCGAGTATGCACTATCTTATTATAAAACGGGAATAAAAGAGAAATGATGAGAGGAGAATTTTACTTTCTGTATTGATACCCTTGTGTATAGGGGTCAAAGCTAACCACTTTTGGTACTTGCCAATTAAGATGCGTTCCTTGCTAAAGCCATGACTTCAACTAGCCATTGAGTTTTAAATTCTTCAGTTGAAAGCTTTTTAATCATGTTTTTTGTTTTATTTTTCTATGTAACAAGGATTTGAATGAAAACCTGAAGATCTCCCATATCTCAAGAAAGGCCCACCATATTGCGATCTCATAGAAAAAATGTTTCCCGACATTGATGGGTTATTAATAATTAAGTATGTTAAAAAAAACTAGGTTAACCTGACCCATTTCCCACTTCATCTTAATATAGAACATTTCGGAGAAGAAAAGTAACCTCAAAAGAACACACTTCTCTTCCGCTATTAATTATATCATAAAGAACGATTGATCTTGACATATTAGATTTATAAATATGAAGATCTATTAATTTATAGGATAATTATTATTATCCCCACGGTGATATCCCCAAACAACTATTTGTTATTTCCGCCGGCACATTTTCCTTTTATAGAAAAAATTTAAAATTACTTATTTTAATATGTCCGGCGGTTAAATTTCAAACTATTTAAAAGATGTCAATTATCAACCGTTAAGTCGCTAACCCTCTTGACCCCTTAATATTTAAATTCTCTTTTTGTTTCTTATTTTTTGAAAATGGGTAGTTTTTCCTACTCTCAAGTTTAATATCTCTTTTTATGTCTTCTACTGAATGCATGAAGCAATCTTTCGATGAAGCATCTATCTCTAAGAGTTGACCACACATAATCAACGGTCAATACATATCAGTCAATGATAATTTATGCATACTGTTCAATGTTTATTGCAGGCTACAACAATTATTTATATGAAATATTTTTGTTATTTATATCGCACAAATAAGTTATTCATAACTAAATCAATTAGCACTTAATAAAGTCATTTATAGTTATTATCACTCTTATAGTCTTATTAATACTATTTTTATGGTTATTAATAGTTAAAGTAAAAAATAATTTTTTAATAATTATACATGAAACTATTTATAGTTATCATAATAACTATTTATACTAATCATTAGATTTTTTATGGTACTTATTTAGTACTTGTTGAAGTTATTTATAGTTAATATATAAATTATCTACAATTAGGATAAATATTATCTAACCCACGGTTTATTTCCAATATTTTTTTAATAATATTAACCATTGGATTTAAAGGTAGTATCACATCGATTATGTGTGTTGTCAACAACATTTGAGTTATGACATGAGGAAGAATGTCTAAAAACAAATATTTTTAATGGAATCAATGTCGTGGTGTCAGTCGTAGTAGATTTTGTATAAATAGCTAATAAATAGTTTAGCGTTAATCAATCACAAAGCAAAATCGCTGGTTGATGCGCTGACCATAGGCAGTCAAAATCTTGGAGATATCGTATGGGGACAATTCACCGGGATAATTATCAGCCTCCTAATTTATATTACGTACTGTCATGAGTAAATGATTGTATGATAACATGATCTCTCTTCTTTAGCTCAATATTAGCTGAAAAGTTTGACCTTAATTAACCGACTATATTAATCATCTAATTTTATTACTAAGTCATATTTACGGACACATGTATGGGCATCCTAATACAACAACAGTACGCATAACGACGACATTAATGCTATATGGTCATATATATAGTGACTAATAGGAAAAAAAAGTAACTATTTTAAGTACATATATAGATTATAATTTCAGTACTTAATTAAAATAACTAAATTCTATTTTATATTTCTGTCTTTACTTTTTATCAAACAACAAATATATTAGCAACACCTCCGTTGTTCATAATAAATAGAAATTTGAGGGCTTGACTCTCATCTTTTCATAAAAAAAAATATTTTAAGCCACTGATTAATCCTAAGTTGGGGACTTGTATCAATTATTCCAAATTTTTAAATACACACTCTATTAACCTAACTACCACCTGTCTTCTCACTCTAAGACTTTGGTTTTGATTAATAATTAATTGATGTAATGTAAGCTTTAGAGATATGGTCCGTGCTTGCTTTAGTAATCCAAGCAATATGGAATATTACCTGCTTCCATTACCGAAAAGGATATAGAAGAAAGAGATTAGATGGGTTTAAAATTCTTTGAATGACTTGCTATACTGTTTAAAACTTTATCATAACTTATGAGATATGACAAAGGGGTTAACCTAATCTTATCTGCGAAGTGTTTGCAATTAGGGACTGAAGCGATACACTACACACCTCCACTTTGTATTTTATGAGACTGACAAGCTAGCATTAAGCATACAAATCAATTAGTGACCATTTGTACACAAAAGTTAGCACTGACTTGTCTCCGAAGAGAGATTTCATGCAAGAAGCAAAATCAGAAAAATATATTAAAATTTCCCTTTCGCAAAATTAACACATTTTTACGCACAAAATTACTTATAGTTTCATGTCCTCTTGTTTGTTCTTTGTTTGAACTTTCAGAACTCCATAACAGAAACTTGTTGAGACTAATGTTTAAAAAAGCGGTCCGTAGATGGTACTACCTCACAGTACATAAGGATTATGTAGGAGAATTCGCAGATAATATATACAGATGGACATAAGCATTATGCAGGACAAGTTAATTATAATTCTAAGAAAATTTCTTTAGAAAATAAAATAATACGGTAAGATATTTGTCTTTCTATTATTTGCAGAATTGCAGAGGTATAAATTCACTTTTATATATCTAAGCAAATAAAAGTGAATTAGGAGGTATCTGTGCAAGGCCACTTCTATAAATTCACTCATTGGGCCCAAGCTCAAGAGAGCGTCTCGCCTATTGGGCCTAGATTTTACAAACCGAACTTCAGATCAAGAGAGGGAGAGATCTTGATTCTTGAAAAGAATCTCTCGGTGTCGTTTCACCAGATTTTTTTATTTTAGTAAATAAAATAAATAAATATAGCAAACTGGTCATCTTTCTCCTCATTTTTGCATAAATAGTCAGATCCGAGTTTAAAACTCGGATCCGTTTTTTTTTTACACAAAAACGAAAAAAAAAATTACCCGAACCCGAGTTTCAAACTCGGGTCCAGGTAATTTTTTTTTACGTTTGTGTGTTATATTAAAAATAAAATACAACAAATAGAGATTGATCTAAAATATTACAACAAAAATTAAAATAAACACACCCAAGACATTTGAAAATTGCGGTAAACGTCTGGACCGAGTTTTAAACTCGGTCCAGTACACCTGGAACTGAGTTTTAAACTCGGTCCCACTAATGGTAGTAATCCATTAATGGCTGAGGAAAGAACCCACTCCCGAGCTCGAGAGCAGCGACCATCCCATGTTTCGGTACAAAATGTGGATGTGGATGTGGATGAGGATGACGAAGAGGAAGAGTGGCACCTGGATGTCGAGGAGGATGACATCCAGGATGCAACAAATATAAATATTGATGAAACTGATGATGCGGTAGATGCGGTAGATGTCCAAGAAATAGTTAGAGAGTGGCAAATGTCTGTTCCTTTTATCAATCGGGGAATGAAGCACCCGTGTACACAATTTGCTGATAATACGACAATGCCGTATGCAGACGAGCCTTATTTTCGCAAACCATCTAGAATTGATGAACAATTTGGTGTCGGTCAGCAGTTCAGTACGAAATCAGAGTTGAAAGTGAAAATCGCTGATTTTCATGTTCAACGGAACATAGAATTAGAGGTAACAACGGAATTAGCTATGACGGGAATTGGTAATTATTGGTGTCAGAAATCGCAATTGACCGGCATCCCATGCGATCACTTGCTTGCTGTTTGTTCATTCAGAAGGCTGGATTACACTCAGTACGTTAGTCCATATTATATCATACAGTACTACATTAACACATGGTCTGGTCATTGGCGTAGTTATGGCAATAAATGAGATTGGCCAATTTACAATGGTCCGGTCATCAGGCCAGATCCAGCAAAAATCAACAAAGAAAGGATAAGAAAGATACGCATTCCAATGGTTATGGATGAAATGGAGGGTCGTATTAACAGGCTGCCAACTCGAGATCGAGCTCATTCCAACAGAGCATGATTTAGATTACCAGTGTGTTTATGTTTTTTATTGTTATATTTACCAGAACAATTGAATTTTAATTGTTGTTGTAATATTTCAATTTGTTTGACACTATTTTAGAACAATGTATTAATCGTGCTTATATTTGGCTTTATAAAACTTTATTTTAATTTTTGTTGTAATATTTTAGATCAATCTACTGACTGTTGTGTTTTATTTTTAGTATAACACACAAACGTAAAAAAAAATTACCCAGACCTGAGTTTGAAACTCGGGTCCGGGTAAAAATTTTTTTCGTTTCTGTGTAAAAAAAAAAAAACGGACCCGAATTTCAAATTCGAGTCTGACTATTTATGCAAAAGTGAGGAGAGATGGTCAGTTTGCTATATTTATTTATTTTATTTACTAAAATAAAAAAAATCTGTCGTTTCACATGTCAGTATTTTAGTTCTGTTCAAAATAGTGCAGTTGCTTTGAGCCAGTGTTTGACAAACACTATTTAGGATACAAAGTGCGGGTGCTGCTCGACTGCTCAAGCTAAAATAGGGGGAAAAGGGACTGTGCCATTGTAAATAATTCTATAATACCGGATGGAGTTTCACAAAAAGTTCGTCTCTATCCATTACAAATAGCATCTCTTTGTTTTTAGATTGTTTTTCTTATATCTGAGGGGTCTCATATCAAAAATTAACTTGTTATTACCACAACTGATCTTTCAGATAGGACGGCCAAAACAACTAACAACGCATCTTTACACAATAAAACATAAATATCGGGATGTTAGAATATCACCTGAATTGTTTTGTGACCCGTTGGGTTTGTATCTTTATTTATATACTTATTTATAATGGATAAAAGTGAGAAGAGAGAATATAATCATTTTGAGTTTTTGCTGCCTCTTGCTCTCTTCAACAGAAATTTTAGATCCGTCGGGGAGGCCGTGTGGCAGCCTCCTTCGGCACTCGTCTCGTCAAACTCTTACTCTAACAATCACGATCATCTTTGCGTTGATGAACTCTTTGTGTGTGAGATTGTCCTGTTTAATCCTGGTTCGCGCTAACAAACTGGTATCAGAGCAATGATTCGTGCTTTCATGTCTTCAGCCAAGTTTCATTGTCATCTTGTTGTTGTTCGTTCAGTCTGGTTTGTTCCCTCATTGTGCGTTTGCTTAACCATCGCTTGGCGAATCTGTTTTGGTGGGCTTTGCGAAGACCAGATGAGTTATGTGTGATTGCTTCTATGAGTCGCGATAGTGGACAACTCCTCTCCATTTTGGCGATCTGCTTTGTGGACCGCGATAACACCAGGCCTCTCTAAGTTTTCACTCTAGTTGTGAGCCGAGTCAAGACCAAAGGTATGGGCTATTGGGTGATTTATTGTGGACCAGAATCTTACTTTTATACCCATTCTTTTGTGAGCCGTGCATGTAGTTGATTGGTGCGGTTTGAGATTTGGCTAATTTGGAGAATTTATTAATTGGTGTTTGTTTATTTGGAGATGGATTTATTGATGACGAATGTGTTGATTTGAGTATTGGCTGAAGGGTTGAGTAGGATAATTTGGGTGAGATTTGTTTAATTCCAAGAGTTTGAAATTATATTGTTCTTGGAGGTTTCATAGGGTTTTATTTCGGGACATTGTGATTATGTTCTCGGTTGAGCCGATTTGCAGATAAGTTCTTTTGTACAATAATCATCTTTGAGTCTGGTGTTAGTTTGGTGATGATTATGGTGCATGGCGGATGTTCCGCGTTTGATGGGAGTGAGACACATCTCGGATTTGATGAAAAACTTGATCTGTGTTTGGGTGTTTTTGGATATATCGGTATTTGTATTTGAAAGGTGGATAAGGTCATTTAACAAGCTCATTTATCATGGATAATTCTACCTCATATTATGCACCAAGTTATTTCATTCCCAATCCGTTATATACTACTTGGCTCACCTCACTTTATGCATCGTGTGAGTAGACTCTCACTTTCGGTTTGAATGGTCAGTATTTCTATTTTTGATTCAGATTTTGATCATTTAGTGAGATTTGTTTGATTCTAGTATTTCTGGATTAATGGTAGTATTTTGTTGAATTAGTGGTTGGTGAATCGGGTATTAGTGTTTTATGAAACTTGAGGTATGATATGACATTATGATTTGGAGCTTGTCTTGTTTTTGGATGGACTTTGAAATTATTTTTTCATAGCACCATTGGAATCTTATTTATGTATGTGCCTTGTTGGTTTCATGTTTATGCTCTCTTGTGATACCAAGCATTTGTCACCTTATGGATTATGTGATTAGTATCAACATTTGTTGGGTTGGTGTAAATGCATGAGATCGTGCATTTTAGCCGACCATTAAGGAGTTGAGATAATCATCAAGTAGATGGAATTGTGTTGGCTTGAGTTATGTATGATGAGAGCTTGACATCATTTACCTTTTTATGGTTTGGGTACTTGGATGTTGGTTGTGACCTCCATTTCGGTTTTGAAGGAGTGATGGTAGGTATGATCGGATATTCCGACTTGACATAATTTTTGTTAGTGCGGTTGATGGTACTTTTGTTGTCCCGATTTTGGGATGTTGATGCTTCATGGGATTGGGAGATTTGGATTGGTAACATTATTTTCTCGGATTTGGGGATGTGTGTGATTCATGTGATTTGAAACTTTTATCATCTAATGGGTTATATGGATGTGGGTGTTGCATCTTGAGACTATATCACTAAGGGGGATCGTGTGTACACGAGGGGGGGGGGGGGGAACCGCTTGAAAAAAAAAATTCGATAATTTACCCCCTTGGAAATTTTTTTGGCCCCCTGGATTGTCTGATTAATTTTATTGAGAATATATATTTAATATCGTGCATAATAAAATAATTATACAAAGATATCAAAATATAAAGTTCCGTAGACTGAAACTTTCTTCATCAACTTGATTATCTATTACTTTCACTTTATTTTATTATTATTTTAATATATAAATATTATTATTTTAATATTTTTTATTAGATAAGAATATATATTAAATTATTATTTTTTTATTTAGTACCGATTAGTTAATGGATTTGAACCCGATAAACTATTATAATCCGATAATTGCCCCCCTGACCAAAATCCTGCATCTGCCCCTGATATCGCTGTCACTCGGGAGGTTGTATAATTTGGATTTTAACTCTTTATTCATCGTTAGTCAATCATCGAGATCGAGTTTATGGCAATCATTTGAGGCTATGAAGGCGTTGAGTCTCGTTCGGATTGCAAGAAGGATCTACTCATCTTTCGGTGTTATGTTCGTTGTGCTTGGTCTAGCAATGTTTGCCTAGAGCATAATTTGAACTAAGGTGGATTTTGATGGGGTTTTGTGATGCTTGATTTTAGTCTCGTGCTAACTTTTGTTGCTAGTCTTTGCTAATTGTATCTTTATATTTTTTAGCATTTTATTGAGATTAGCTTTTATATTTAGTTTATTTTTGACATAATTTGGTCAAAGGTGGATATTGTTAGAATATAGTCCGAATTGTTTTTTGCCCGTTGAGCTTGTATCTTTATTTATATACTTATTTGTAATGGACAAAAGAGAGAAGATAGAGAATATAATCATTTTGAGTTTCTGATGCCTCTTGCTTTCTCCAACAGAAACCCTAGATCCGTCGGGAAGGTCGTGTGGCGGCCTCCCCCGGCCCTCATCTCGCCAAACTCTTACCCTAACAATCGCGATCCTCTTTGCGTTGATGAGTCCTCTTTGTGTGTGGGATTATCATGTTTAGTCCCGGTTCATGCAAACACGGGATAAAATAGGAAGGTCAAAAAAGTATTATAAAAATGATGTGCAATCAACTTCATGATCTCACAATACACCTCTATTCTATGTATGGGTGACTTGTATTTAAACCATTTACTATTTTAACAATGAGCAGTAGCACTATTCTTTTACCCAATAAAAATTATGTCCAAGACGTTAGATGTCATCTCTCAAGAATTGTCAAAGAATTCCTTCGTCTCTCCCATCGTTAGCGGCGGTCATTTGGCCTGGCAGTGTAAAATAAGCTATGCGTCGTCCCTGATTCAATAGTACGGGATTAACTTAACTAACTCGCTTCCGCCACCTCATAGTTATGCTATTATTGTTACATTATCCCTACCACATAGTTGTACCAAGGATTCTCTCCAATCTTCCTCTACTGGTGATAAGATTACGCTTTAGAAAATCAATTCGCACCGAGCGCACCAGTTTCTTTCTCACTATGGCTAATGGTCGCGTGACAAATGTCTTCGTTGTGGAGATCGTGATCACCATGTGAATAGTTGTAGAAATGCTAAAGTCTATTTTGTATGTGGTTCCTTGGGACATATTTCGTCTTCTTACGCACAAAAGAAGAAGCGGTGATCTCCACTAGGCAACAACATTCATTTGCACTCTATACATAACCCTAATCCTTCTCTGCCAAGCATCAAGATCGGTTCTTGGCCTCCTTCATCCATGGCTTCTTTTTGAATATCTATGATTCTCTTGCCTCAACTAAATCGGATCCTGGTTGTTTGATGACAATTTCGCTAAGCTCACTGATGAGGTTCATCATAGTCTCCTGCTCATTGCTGCAACCGAGATTGCTCCTTCCGAAATTCTAAATGGACTCCACACTGCCTTTCCTTCTTTAGCTCTATGAAAAGTACATTATCTGAGAAATCTCTGCTATCAAGTTGAGGGACCGAATGCTTGGCATAGAGAAATGATTCTTAATGGTTCCCTCATCATTAAACAATATATATTCGTCATTTCTACAGATCTTTCTTCTTTTTTATTCACCAGTGAAAGGGGTTAAGGTGTGGATCAAGATCTTTATTCTTGAATATGATATGCGAGGATACTAGAGACTTAAGGCTATTATCCGACCTTTTGGCAACTTGCTCGATCTCGATTTCAACACTCGAATTCATTTTGACCTTTGATTTGCTCGTGTGTATGTGGAGGTGGCTATACTAGAGCTCATCCCTCCATTTCTCTAGTTTGAAGTCAACCGACTTAATGGTTGGGTTTCTTATGTCAAAATTTATTTTCATATAGATGAAGATATGAGTTCATCTTCTCAGCATCTGAATCGTCCTCCTCAACAGCTGGTTCATCTCCTTCGATAATCAGGACCTTCTACATCGGGTCCTGGTACAACTCCCATTACTCCCCAACCCTCTACTGCTATGGTGTCGGTGCCTCAACATCGCCTTCCTTCAGGTTCTGATTCTGATATCAGTCCTGGTATAGGTCATGTTCCTTCGGGCTTGAGGATTGTTGGGCCTTCTCTGGATGTTACTCAACCCTTTATGCCTCCTACTATCCCACCATCACCTCTCATATACCAACCAACCATTACCCTTCCTCCACTACCTCCCATTCAACCCTCAACCCAGAGAAGCACTTCGACATCTGGTCTCCCCCCTTCTAGTTCCTCTCATCCTACTAGCTTTATTCCACCTAAATCAGTTAAGTTCAAGAATCATCAGAATACTTGGGTTTGGTACAAAGGTAAATGATGTGTATTCTGCTAATCTAATAAATATCCTAATTTATACTCAATTTTATCCGCAAACGTACGACCTAGTCAAGTAGTAGTCGGGATGTCGAACCACAAGAACAAGGGTGAACTACCGGTTCTCACAAGGTTCACTAATCTAGACAAATTCAACTAGGGTTTTATCTCAAAAAAATATGCATTTCATGGTAATTATTAAGAATTTACTTAGTTTTGTGTTGAGTTCGAGATACCGCTGTATTTCTTATTATTTTTGCAGGTTAAGGAGTGTAAACAAGAATGTCAACGTGAGAAATGAGTCTTGAAGCGAGATGGATCGAATTTACACGAAGAAATCAAATGAGAAAAACTTTCTGGACAGAATTACGGACTACAATTGTCAAAATTGCGGACCGCGGAACTGGGGTTTTCTCTGTGGAATCGCATTGTTAAGAAAACACAAGAAATGCGGACTGCAATTCTCAAAATTGCGGACCGCAATTATTAGGGTTGGAAGCGCGAATTTGCAGTTTGAAAACGGTTTCTCATTGGAATTAAGAGATTATTACATCCCTTCGTCCCAGACATCTCTCAACTGACTAGAGAATAGATCCCAAGCAAGAAAGAAGAGGAAGAACACCATTGGAGAAGAATTTGAAGAAGGAGAAATCAAGAACCGGGCGAAAAATCGTATATCTTCTTGGTGTATTCTTTTCTTTACTCTTTTCTCATATTGTACTGTTGTTTAAACATGAATCTTTATGCAATCTTTGACATGATTTGTGGCTAGACACCCTTCTAGGGGTCTAGGTGTAAACTCGATAACTCGAATGGTTTAATTTTACTCATATGTTGATCTTTCAGTTCTTGTTGTTTGTGATTGATATTTTATCTTAATTGAATGTTTAGTTTTAACCAACTACATGCTATCTTAGAAGTGAAGGCGAAAACCGAAAAGTAAAACTGAATCTTTTGACCCAAAATAGCAATTTAGGTCGTAGGCCAAGTACTTAATCGTGAAATTTATTACTTAAGGGAAAAATCGAGGAAACCCTAGAAATTATGTGAGGCACCGAAAGACAAAGTATAAAATTTAGGCTATATCAAAGTGATTCACTGATCTTAATGGGCTTAGACTTGTAAGGTGAGGTACTTAATCGTGAAACCCGAATTATTTAGGTACGATACCAAACCACGAAAGTGTAAATAGAGTGAATTAACCAAGAAGGGGACTGAAATTGAATTTCCGATAAATACTAGAACATATTAAAAGATCAAATAGAGTGAATTAACCAAGCGAGTGAGAGTGGAACCGAAAACCCCTAGAATCCTCTATTTGATAAACTTTTCATTCATTGTTGTTAGATTTTTACACTTTTAATTTAATTCCAAACACTCGTTTGATTGTCTAGATTAGTGAACCTTGTGAGAACCGGTAGTTCACCATTGTCCTTGTGGTTCGACACCCCAACTACTACTTGACTAGGCCGTACGCTTGCGGCTAAAATTGAGGCATTTTGCAGGTTAAAGAAGGCACTTGTGTCGGCACCAATCCTTCAACCGCCAGACTGGAGACTCCCCTTCAAGATCATGTGTGACGCAAGCGACTATGTCGTTGGAGCGGTCTTTGGGCAACGAGTGGAGAAGAAGTCTCATGTAATATACTATGCAAGCAAGGTGCTTGACGAGACCAGGTGAACTACACAACCACCGAAAAGGAGCTCCTAGTTGTTGTCTTCGTAATCAACAAATTCCAGTCCTACCTCGTAGGGTCGAAAGTCGTGGTGTACACGGATCATACTGCAATCCGTAAGGACAAGGGTGAACTACCGGTTCTCACAAGTTTCACTAATCTAGACAATCAAACGGGTGTTTGAAATTAAATTAAAAGTACAAAAATCTAACAACAATGACTGAAAAGTTTATCAAATAGAGGATTCTAGGGGTTTTCGGTTCCACTCTCACTCGCTTGCTTAATTCACTCTATTTAATCTTTTAATATGTTCTAGTGTTTGTCGGGAATTCAATTTCAATCCCCTTCTTGGTTAATTCACTCTATTTACACTTTTATGGTTTGGTACCGAACCTAACTAATTTGGGTTTCTCGATTAAGTACCTCACCTTACAAGTCCAAGTCCATTAAGATCAGTGAATCACTTTGACATAACCTAGATTTTATACTTCGTCTTTCGGTGCCTCACATAATTTCTAGGGTTTCCTCGGTTTTTCTCTTAAGTAATAAGTTTCACGATTAAGTACTTGCCTTACGACCTAAATTGCTATTTTAAGTCAGAAAATTCAGTTACACATTTCGATTTCTGCCTTCTTCTAAGATAGCATGCAGTTGGTTAAAACTAAACATTCAATTAAGATAACATGGCAATCACAAACAACAAGAACTAAAAGATCAACATATGAGTACAATTAAACCATTCGAGTTATCGAGTTTACACCTAGACCCTAGAAGGGTGTTAGCCACAAATCATATCAAAGATTGTAAAAAGATTCATGTTTAAACAACAACACAACATGAGAAAACAGTAAAGAAAAGAATACATCTAGAATATCTATGATTTCTCGCTCGGTTCTTGATTTCTCCTTTTTCAAATTCTTCTTCAATGGTGTTCTTCCTCTTCTTTCTTGCTTGGGATCTGTTCTCCAGTCAGTTGAGAGATGTTTGGGATGAAGAGATGCAATAATCTCTTAATTCCAATGAGAAACTGCTTTCAAACTGCAAGTTCGCGCTTCCAACCCCAATAATTGCGGTCCGCAATTTTGAGAATTGTGATCCGCAATTCTTGTGTTTTCTTAACAATGCGATTCCAGAGAGCAAACCCCAGTTCTGCGGTCCACAATTTTGACAATTGTGGTCCGTAATTCTGTCCAGAAAGTGTTTCTCACTTAATTGTTTTGTGTAGATTCGATTCATCTCGCTCCAAGCCTCATTTCTCACGTTGACATTCTTATTTATATTCCTTAACCTGCAAAACAATAAGAAATACAAACAATATCTCAAATTCGACATAAAAACTAAATAAATTCTTAATAATTATCATGAAATGCATAGTTTTTGAGATAAAACCCTAGTTGCACATGATATATAATTGAGGCTTATCAGTAAACGACATACACACCAAACTAATCAGCATAATCTACTAGTGGCCGAGAACAAAGCCTTGAAAGCTCAAATTGATCTCCTTAAACTATTAATCAAGTTGCACCTCCAGCCTCTACTGATGGATCATCTCTGACCACTTTGGCTGCACCACCTTCCTCTGAAAAGGGGGGCACCTTTTCTAGATGGTACTGCTGGTAAGGATAAAGAGGTGATTGAGGACCTTGCGTTCCCTCCTGACTTACCTCCAATGTCAGCATTTGATACTTATGATGCTGACATATCATTCGCTTTAGTCATACATGGTGGCACTTCATAACAACTTGGTGGTGAACCTCTCATGCCAGTTCCTTTGTAGGTGCAAGCCAAATGGTTTTCTTCTAATTCTGACAGGAGCAACTTAGTGGGGTTTAAATAGTTCTAATTTTGGTCTTACTTATGAGGTTATTGAGAACTTTAAGGATCTAGATTTAAATCAATTTGCATTGTTTCTTAATGATGTGAATGTTGCTTTACGTAAGTCTAGCATTGTTATTCCGGGCGTTTCATTAGTTCTCCATGAAAGTTCTTCATTGGAAAATTAGAGGCTCGGGCTTGCCCGAAAAATATCATTTCTTAAAAGAATTTATCACTAAGGAACATTTTGATGTTATTTGTATACAAGAAACTAAAAAAAAATGACTTTTACGTAATGATTTTTGCACCCTCTTTCCCATATATTTTTTTTATTGGCAGTTCATTCTCTCTGTAGGGGTTGTAGGGGTTCTAATAGTAATTAATTCTGCTCATTGTAAATTACTTGATTGGAATATTGGTCATTTTAGTTTAACTGCCCAACTTCAAAATAAAAAAGATAAACTTATCTGGTATTGTACAACTGTGTATGGCCCTACCGACGTACATCTAAAATCAGCCTATTGGTCTGAGTTGTTTGACATTGGTACTAATTGAAACGATCCTTGGATAGTGGGCGGTGATTTAAACGTAATTAGGTCTAAATCTGAAAAGCAAGTGATTTCTTTTGATTTAAAAAATTTTGAGGCATTTAATAATTGGATTGATAATCTTGCTTTGATATATCTTAAGTGTACTGATCGTAAGTTTACATGGTCTCGAGGTGGTAAAAGTACTCAAATGGCTTGCCTCGATAGAATTTTACTTAATTAATCTTAGCTTACTATTTTTTCTAATATCCATACTTATAGTTTCAATCGACTAATGTTTGATCATTCCCCTATTTATCTAGATAATGAGAATTCTCATATATTTTAACCTCATATGTTTAAATTTGAATCCTATTGGTTAAATCAAGAGGGGTTTTCTGAGCTGATGGCTCAATGGTGGAATAATTTTCCACCCGGCCCCCTTACGGCACAACTTAGGAAATTAAAGTTAGAACATTTACATCTTAAATTGAAAGGTTGGAATGCTAATCTCAACAAGAATATTAGAGACAGTAAGGCACAATTCTCCTCTTCCATCACTTATTTTGAATCATTATTAGAAATTAGAGAGTTATCTGAGGATGAATATACCTCTCTTTTTTGTTGCTAATAATGGATTGAGTAATGTTTATAAAGATGAAGTAGTTTATTGGTAATAACATTCTAGACTCTAATGGTTGTATTAGGGTGATGCTAATACTCAATTTTTCCACTTTGTGACTTCTTCTAGAAACAAAGCTAACTTAATCACCTCTTTGAATATAGAGGGTATTGAGGTTAGAGACTCTGATGCTATTAAAATTTATATTTTTCAATATTATAAATACTTATTAGGTTCTAAAGGATTTATTTGGTTGTCTTTTTTATCTGATATTTTAGAGGAGTAGGAAAAAGTGTTTGCCACTGAAAATATTACTCTTACTACCCTCTTTTCCGAAATGAAAATTTGAAATGTTTTTTTCTCTATGAATACTAATAAGGCTCCTCGGTCGGATGTTTTTTCAATTCTCTTTTATCAAAAATTCTAGGACCTTCTTAAACCTAATATTCTTCAGTTATTTTCTGATTTTTATAATCACATGTTGGATATTTCTAAATTTAATCGAAATGTGATTTGTTTAATTCCTAAAATAGCTGATACTTAATTGTATCTTTAATTTTCTTACTAAGGTCTTAATAACTAGACTTCATCCTGTGTTAGATCGATTAATTGGTTTAAATCAGCATATTTTTCTTAAAGGTCGAAATATTATGGATAATATTATAGTTGCCGATGAAATATTACATTCGGTTAAAAATACCAAAGAACATGGCATTTTCTCAAGTTAGATTTAAAAAAAACATTTTATAATGTTGACTGAATTTATATCTTACAAACGTTTAGACAAAGGTGTTTTGATCCTAAATGAGTTAAATGGATAGAATCTATTATTTAGGGGGACATAATGTTGTCTTACTTAATAGGGCTCCTGGTAATTACTTTGAGTGTCGAAAAGGGGTTAGATAGGGTGATTCCTTATTCCCTTATTTGTTTTTACTTGCTACAGAAAGTCTTAATAAAATACTCTCTAAGGGTACGTTTGGCACGCGGTGGAATAGCAAAAAGTTGAAATAGAATAGTTATTCCGACGAATTAATTTGCCAAATGAATTTTAATCTAAGTAGAAGAGTGCTAATCCGGTATACCAAGTTATAGGTGGTATACCGAATTAGCTCTCGTCGGAATAGCGATTATTGTTTGATTATGTTATATTATATTATTATATTATGATTATGATTTATTATTATATTATTATTATGATTATGATTTATTATTATATTAATATTATGATGATTATTTATTTATTTATTTATTTATTTACTTCTTATTATTATTATTATTATATTATAATAATTATTGTTATTATTATATTAACATCACTGTTAGTATTATTATTATATGATAAATTTTATTATTATTTATTAAAATTATATTATAATAATTATGATTTAGTATTATATTATTATATTATGATTATAAATATGATTATATTATTATTATATTATAATTATAATTATTTATTATTATTATATTATATTATTATGATTATGATTATGATTATAATTTTCTTATTATTAAATTATTATATTATGGTTATGACTATGATTATTATTACTTATTATTTTTTTATTATATTATATTATAATTATATTATTATGATTATAATTATTTATTATTATTATATTATGATTATGATTATAATTTATAATAATTATGATTTTAGTATTGTATTATTATATTCTTAAGACAAATATGATTATATTATTATTATATTATTATGATTATTATTATTATGATTATGACTATTATTATTTTATTATTATATTATGATTATGTTATAATTATATTGTTACGATTATAATTAATTATTTATTATTATTATTATATTATGATTATGATTATAATTATGTATTATTATTATAATTATTTATTATTATTATATAATGATTATGATTATAATTTTTCTTATTATATTATTATATTATTATGAATACGACTATGATTATGATTATTATTTTATTATTATTGAAATTATGATAATTTATTATTATTATTATTATATTATTATTATTATTATTATTATTATTATATTATGATTATGATCTTTATTTTATTGTCATATTATTATTATTATCATAATCATCATTGTTAGTATCATCATTATTCATATTTTAATTATTCTGATTAACATCTACCAAACGATATTTTCGCTCTTCTGAATAGTTAACAATATCACTCTTCCAAAAATACACTATTCTATCACTCTTCCAAAATTATTCCTTAATTTGCCAAACGAACCCTTAAAGGAATTGTGTTAGAACATTTTGAAGGGTTAGGTCCTCCTGTTATTAATGGCCACAAACTCTTAAATTTACAATATACAGATGATACGTTATTATTTCTTAAAGTGGATTATCATATGGTTGAGAGAGTTAAATGGGCGCTTCAAACATTTGAGGGCCTTTCGGAATTAAAAATTAATTTTCATACTGAACTAGTAGCTCTTAATCTTGATTTAAATGTAGCTAAGAATTTTGCTATACAACTTAATTGTAAATTAAGCTCTCTTCCTTTGACGTATTTAGATTTATCCTTACATTGAAAAAAAACCTTCTCATAGAGCATGACAACGGTTAATTGATAAAATCACTAAAAAATTACCCCTATGAAAGGGTAAGCTTCTCTCGCTTGGTGGTCATTTGGTCCTTCTTAATTCAGTTTTATTCACTATTCCGCTTTATTACATTACTCTTTTTAAGATGCCTAAATGGGTCATCACCAAAATTGATCAGATTCAAAAACGTTTTCTTTGGACTGATTCTGATTTATTGAGAAAAAAATATCATCTAGTCAAGTGGGCTACCTTATGTCGCCCCAAAGAGTATGGTGTTTGGAGGGTTTTACATCTGAAATATATAAACATTATAAATGGTTTTGAAATTTTCATTATATTAATGAACCAGGGCTTTGACAATCAATTATTTCCTTTAAATATACTTCTAATTCTTCTAAATATTCAGCATTTTGGAAAGCTATCTTCTGTCTCACATTTCTTTTCTTGCTTCTTGGTTCTAAGCGGGTTGTAGGAAATGGACGGTCCATTAATTTTTGGTTGGGCACTTGACATAATGATTATCCTTTATCCATTCAGATTCCTTTGGTTTATATCAAAACTAGGATCTCTTCGGTCTCACCATGTGATGTCTGAAATATAAAAAATATTAAACTTAATTTAACTCATGGTGTCAGTCTTATTATGTGTCAAGAAAAGGCACAACTGTTTTCTATAACTACTGCTTTATGTTTTACACTAGACAAGGACTCTGCCATTTGGCTTTGGGAGCCTTCGGATACCTATACAATTAAGTCCTTGTATAACTTTATATTTTGGTGGTATTAAGACCAAGATATTCAAGTCTATTTGAATTTTGAGGATTCATCTTAAACATAAGTTATTTTTGTTGATGTTATTGCATAATAAAGTCTTAACAAAAGATAATTTACAAAAAAGAGGCTGGGTAGGGGATAGCAAGTATGTTTTCTGCACTTGCCCTGAATCGATGGATCACTTATTTTTCCGCTGCCCCATTATAGTTGAATTTTGATATAAAATTATTACACAACATCCTAAACTGAGACCTTTTACTATTAATTCTCTATTAGATCTTTGGAATGCTTGTTTATTGTTGCCTAATTTTTCATATTGGAGCACTTTATTAGCAGCCTGTTTCTGAGTGATTTGGTTGAAACGTAACAAACGGATGTTTAGGTCCTCCTCACAATCCAGGGCTGCTACTTTATATTTTCTTATTTTTCATCTTTTTAAACATTGCACAAGTTCTTCTGCTAATTTGAACCACATTCTGGTTGTCGCTGTGGAACCGGCTATAACTCAGCCGGCCATTACAGTACCTCAGGCTCGCACTGCAATTATTGCTCCTGTGAATGAGGATACTCTCCTATCTCATCCTGATGATGATGAGAATATGTTAGACTATTGACATAAGCAATGTTGTTGTAATTAGCTGATGGTTGTTTGTACCAGGCTAATAAACTTGTTTAGTTCTTTCATTTGTTTCTCTCGTTATTAGGAAGTATTTTTGCTCAAGCTTCATGACTTGATTCTATTGTTGCTTGCTTATAATTTATGCTTATAAGCTGTAGGTTTGTAATGACTTTTACTTTCGAAAAGTAATGAAAGTCGACACCATATTAGAATGCTTTTTCGTTTCAAAAAAAACAATTTTAACAATGAAGGAAAACAATTATTAACAAACTTATAGTATAAGTTTAGCTGTAATATTAGTGACTGGATCAAAGTAGGAAACCACATTTCTATCAACCATAGCGAACTTAAATTGCCCAAAATTTGCATTATATTGTTAGAGGAAACAAATGGTTCTTTACAACGAATTATAGCCCTTCAACCACTGAGTCTGCTATAAGAATATATACAAATAACTGAAAAGCGAAAACAAAGAAAGAAAAGAAAAAAAGCGGACAACACTGAAAATGGTTTGAAGGGTTGGCCACTTCATTGATCTAGCAGGTTTGAAGTGGAACAGATGGTTGCTTCAATTTTAATCACTCTCGTATTGTATGAACCACAAGAGCCGCATTTGTGGTACAGCCAGTGAAACTGGGATATGCCCTTTTACCGCAGTCATTGCATAGTATATCCTGGAAGAATAAAACAGTTTCAATAGACCATATATATATATATATATATATATATATATTATTAAGGGAATAAAGAATCTAATAGTGTTGCTAAGTTAGCATCCCATCCTTCTAGCTATGTGAATATGGCTTAAGATCCTACTTTCACAATGCTGCAACAGTTCCCATGTGGATCAGAAAATGGCCTGTGTTGTAGTTCACTGTCAGAAAATGGGCACCTGTGAATATATTGGGCCATGTTCGGTAGACGGATAACCACAGTACTATAGGTTAGCAGTGGCTGAATAGCGCATCAGAAGGTTAAGGACAAGTCAAGGCTAATGGGACATGCACCATGTGAATTGCTAACATAAGCATTGTATGCCAATCAAAATTGCAGTATTAGGGTACTTTTTTGATAGAAACAAACCTCAAGGTTCATTGTAAAAACCAAAAGGTTTAGATCTATAATAGAAGCAGCTGTGCATTAAAGTAAAGCACAATGTTCAGTTTTTGCAATGTAAATTAAAAACTGACCTGGCATCTATCCCTATACTCCTCTGGAAGGACCTCTGTAGCCAGCAAGGCATCAAGCATACCAAAATACACCTAAAAACATAATTTCAGTTAACGTTCTCTGAATACAACATGGCATGTGCTATAATTCTGTTCTCTCATATAAAACCAGATGAAGTATGTAGAAGAAATTGATTAATATATTCATTTACTTGTAATTAATTAGCATAAGTAAATATTAGACGAAGATCAGATCTAACTATCCAAGCAACTAACATTTCTATAGTTGAAGTTCATAGAAGTGACAAAGCAATTAGCTGAAGGAAACCAAAATGCAGTCACATTATGTTGGATTTTAAACCTTGACCTATAATCATTAAGCTACAAATAGGTACATCATTTGTTGCAAGTATTAAGATCCCAAGATCTAAGAGCACAAACATGGAGACCATAACAAATTAAATGTAGACTGATATGATTTACAGAAGAAATACGTGACAAAAGAAATAGTAGTTTTACTCACCGCCATATCACCCAAAGATTTGCTGCATATGGGGCAAGTATAATGGCTACAAGTGTATGCCTGAAAATAATAGATAAATAAACAAGCAAAAGTAAAAAAAAAAAAGTTGAAGAAATTTTGTATTGTTTTTAGAAATGCATGGTTTCAAGTGCTAAGGGTGAAATACCTGGAAGCAAGCAGAATGCATGAAATGGCCGCAAGGAAGGGCTCTGACAGCTGCACTGGAGGTGAAAAGGAAATCACAGCAGATAGGGCAGTTAGTCTCAAGGCCCTTCTCTCTGCACTTGTGCTCTTTCAGCTTCATGCCAAGGCAGCAATTGCATGTCATGCAATGGAAGAAGTCAACTCCCAATCCCCTCCCCAGCCGGCACAGGTTGCAGAACGGACAGTGGTATACCATCCTGGAAAATGGCAGATACAAATGAAATAATAGAAAATTATTAAAAAAGTACCCAATATGGTGCAAACATACCAGCAGTATAGTTAGCGCTTCAGGTATTATAGAAGCGCTAAGACACTCAACTTAGATATTTCTCATTTTTTCAAGAGGCTCAGTGAGAGTACCTGCTGACACATCACAGGATCTGGTTTTAATGTCATGTTGACCATGTTCATGTCTATTTATCACTAGAATTCGGAATTAATGCACACCAAACAGTATTTTTATTTATTTTTCTTAGCCTCACACATTTTGGTCTCAACTGAGGAAAATTAAGCATCTGAGGTTGATTGTGGCTTAAATAAATCAGATCCATGCTTCATAGCATGTCAGATAATGATGAACTTGTCAATCTGAGATTTTTAAAACAGAACAGTACACCAACACATGATTGAGGTTTGAACCATACACACACAAAAAAAAAACTTCTCGGAGATTGAATTAATTAAAATCCCAGTAACTCATAGGCATAGACAAATAAATATATTCATAAAGGATATTTCTTGGAAATTAAATAATTAGTGCTCAAGGAAATTAAACAATTAGTACTCAAAAGCAAGCACTACATAACAAAGTTTATTTCAAATTAAGTAGAATTAAAAAAAGGAAGGTAAATTAAATTAGAAAGGTATACAGATCAATCAGGTATGGATATGCATTTTATGTATTAAAGAATCTTGCCGAACATAATCGTTCATGGATAAATGCTAGTAATTGGGTTATCAGTTATCACCAACTCATAACCATAATTAGGCCACAAATCAAATTGCCTCATGCATTCTAATTTTCTCACAGCTGTTTTGGCGATGGTGTGTAAAAAATTGGAAAGAATCTAAAGAGACTGAGCAGTACCTTATAGCAACAACAATCTCAGTCTCAAATTTTAGTACCGCACAGATACAACCAATAATCCTCCAGTGTTTTTCTACTTTCCTCATTTTGATGATAAAAGAAAATTGGAAGGAAATCAGATTTCAAAGAGATGGAAGCCGCTGGGGAAAAGGAAAGAGGAAAGTTACCACCAAGGCTCACAGTTTTATTCGTCAAGCTTATAACAGAAGGAACCATGTTTTTTTACAACATTGAACAAGTTGAGAGGCCAGTCAAAGAGAAAGGGATTGGAACGGACATTAACAAAATGGAGGTCACTGTTAACAGGCGAGTACGCAAAATTGCTTGCACGTGACAACAATAAAAAGAGAGAGAACCGCATGCCTAGTACAGATGGTAATAGGTCTCGCCTCTCTATGGATTGGCACGGGTTCAAATCTCAAGAGAGGCATATGAAAAGTAATATATGCCGGAGTTTATGGGAGCCCTATTTTAAAATAATAATAATAATAATAAAAGAGGACAGTGACTGCTGCATCTCTTTCAGTTCAATGATAAAAAAAATCTCAATATTTGGGAATCCAGCACATGTACCTGATCCGCAGCTTACTATAACACTCTTAATCAAACAGAGCAACCCATAGTAGATATTTACAGTATACTTAAATGGAATGAAAAACAGTGCCGCTATCACTACTTGCGCGAGTGAGATTGATAGTTGTTTTAGCAATATAGGGCTCAACATATGCCAAAAAAATGTAAATAAATGAAACATCAATGCACTCAAGAGAACAAACAATTCAAGAAAGAATTTCTAAAAGAACTCTTTGGTAAAATTCAATCATGGTGCAGCTCTATTGCTGGTAACTCACTTGAATAGGGAAGTTCCGATTGGATAAGATTCATTAATTTATTTATAATATTAATACACGTTACATTCCTAAACCTAAATCTTCCTCAACGTAATTTCAAATTTCTAGTCTTCTCAAAAGCAGCGTTGAACTTTTTCTAAATTAGAAGCTCGCTCATATATTGCAACAATTATGTAATTCTTCATGAAAAAGAAAGGATATTATGCAAAGATTATTTGTGATACATTTGTGATCATCTTTCTGAGTTCACAATACAATTGAGTAAGAGTTCAACAGTCTGCAATTCATGATTTTTTGTTCTTACTTTCAGAAGTAATATTATATGTTTATATCAGTACATCAAAAACAACTTCTAATTCTAAATTTTTGTTCTTATTTTCAAGGTTGAGATAATGAATTGAATCTGATGCCAATCATTCTAATTGGAGTTTTCACGTCCTTCAATTCCAACTAAGACCCCTCTCTCCAAGAGTAAACAATATACAGACACACCAATTAATTAATTAAGCCTTATCAATCCTCAATTCTGGAACTAATAATAGCTCAGAAGTCAAAATACTTTATAGTTCTGAAAAGAAACATAGCCTCAGAACCAGCTAGCCAATACCATCTAGTTCAAACAACTATCAAGCCTCATAATTCAAATATTCAATTCCAAAAATCTATGTGGTTTTGCAGTGAATTTAGAGAAGGAAATAGTAATAAGAAAACCAAGCAATGTCTGAGAGACGTATGTTTGGTCCAAACAAAGATTAAATCAAGGGTGCAGTTACCTTTCATCATCAAAAAATTTGCATATGTTGCAGAAGTACTTTGCCATTGGGAGCTCATTGCAGGAAGGTGTTTTGCAGGTAGGCCCCACTGGTTGAACTATCAAGCACTGCATGCACATCATCTCAGTAGTTGCTTTCCTGAAACCATAAGAACAAAAGTGAGCTAAAAACTAAATGAATATATAGCTTTGCTCAAGGACAACCTATCTACCCGAGATCCTAAATATTAACAAGCAATAGAACTAATAGCATCTACTGCTTTATCAAGGGAAAAATTGGGAAAGGAAGGATAACAGCAAGAGTATTAAAAAAATAACACTGCTTCAATAAACAGAGAAAAGTTCATCGACTCCCTAAATTTAACAGAATAAAAAAATCATGCTTTGTATTCTGATGCTGCATGACATTTTATTCAGAAATCAGGATTTATTCACTAGAAATGCCAAAGTAATAACACAAGTTAATCACATAGTTTCCAACATTTACAACTAAGCATCATGATAATGATTTACAAAACTAATGTTGGATTAAAACAAAATACAGACACAATGTTTTAGCTACCAAAAATATGGAAACTTTTAATCGCAGGCAGTTTGTTCAAATTATTGTTATACAAAGAATAAAAGGCCAAGTAGTGCATGAAAAAACCTCATAACATACATTAGATAAAGAGAAGGGATCGGTTGACAATGGGTTATTTTGACAACCTTGACAATGGATCTCTAAATAAATACAAAAAAAATCTTAAAAATGGAAAAAAGTTTATAGATGTGTTCTTCTACCTATGGATTGATGGTCATTCAAATTTCATGTAATTTCATTATCGCTTGATAGTCCATCAAAGACCATCAAATTTTCAAATAATTTGCAACGGTTCCAATTTAACGGTCTTTGATGGACTATCAAACGATAATGAAATTGCATAAAATTTGAATGACTATCAATCCATAGGTAGAAGAACACATCTATAAACTTTTTTTTCCATTTTTAAGATTTTTTTTAAATTTATTTAGAGGTCCATTGTCAAGGTTGTCAAAATAACCCATTGTCAACCGATCTCCTCTTAGATAAATGCCGGAATGTCACAGATGCCAAATTAGTGATCTTAAACATGAAACAGACAGTCTTTGTTTCAAACTTGCACATTCCAAACTTGGTTTCCAAATTCAGCTATAATAAACCCTTGTTTATTGCTCCATTTCCTTTTGTTCTACTCAATATCTGTAGCTTCTGGTAATTCATGAAACCCTTGCTATTATCTCCCATGATATCCAGGTGAATTCAGGTTATTTCATGTTGAGGCATCATGATCACTTGATCAGAACTAATTTTTAAAAAATGGTTATCACATCTTTTTACCATTTTGCTTATATTGTTCTTGCTGTATCAAATGCCACCAAAAATGTTCAAGGATAAGCAAAAAACACTACTAACTGGGAATTATAAAAGTTTCTTTGAAAATCAGGCACTTATTCATTTTGAGCAGCTAACAATTACATTTTTCAGTAAGTTTACAATTTCCTAACCATTTGAAAAATGTAAAAATAATTAGGGTGCTCATTAGAGGAACATTAGGGCTCTTTTAATTTTGATTGATGATATCAAAATTGTAGGCCCTTCACCTGCTGCTTCAAAAAAATAAGTATTTACAATTCTTCTACATACGAACTTGATGCTCTGCATATCAACAAGTAGCTTCATAGCAAAAAGAATGATTTGAACATAAATAAAAAGCAACCTTAAACCTTAACAGAAATAGAGAATTACCTATCCATGGTATGGTCACTGACTTTATCATGACAGAAACGACAAGTGAAGAGCTTATTACAACAAGCGGCCAGAAGTTTGCAGTTTCTCTTGTAGTGCTCACACCCAAATACTTGTTTGTCAGCATCTTGAAATGATGGAGAGCGCCCAGGTACATTGTCTCCATCCTCATTGCCTTCTTCACTTTTTCTTTCAGGCATTTTTTGTTGAGCCGCTATCCATCGACTGCAAAAAAGAAAAAAGAAATAGCAAATAAGCTTCCAAAAATCACAATATTTGTATAAAAATGAAGATTCATTACATAAAGCTGTATTATGATCTTCATCATAAATCAATTGGTGCTCCACTATCCAAAAAACTGGACCGCCCTCTTCCACCTGCCTTACATCTAATGATATTCTCAATTTCCAGTTTAAACAACTGGAGACCCTGTCACCAACACAAACTCAGAAACAATAATGTACCAATGAAAGTTCTATGACATACCACGAAGCTGCTAATGTTCAAAACAGAATAGGTCAGGAAAAAGAAATGACTGGGAAATCTATTGAACCTTACTAACCTATTAGATTTCTATTCTAGGTCAGGACCAAACAAGGATAGTGCTGAAACCAAAGATGATAGTTCTAAACAGTAGATTATATTAAATTAACTTCAACACATAAAAGAAGAAACCTAGTCATGAGGTTTTGAATTAGATAAGCCTTCCGTCGAGGATCAAGTGTAGGGTCACGGGAGACCTTTCGAATCTCCAATTCAAGCTCATTCTGGTTCATTCGAAATATATCTTTCCACCCAGGCTTGAACATCTGATCACTCTGATCCATACTTTCTTGATGCTCATTTTCTGAGGAAAGAGAGATCATGACGCTTACAAATCAACAAGAGAAAAGATATCACAGTGCTGACCTTTTAACTTAAAGATCACATATAGCAATGGTCCAGAATGTACTGGCCAGTAATATATTGGTACACATAAGCAACTTTTAATGCCTTTGCTATTTTCATTATTCCATCCTTGGTGAATTTGGCAATTTCTTGTACTAGATTGAAGTTAAAAGTGCTGTCAAAGCTTTATTATAACTTGATAATCCAAAAGGTGCTAATTATATTACTTTACAAGATTGAACAAAATAATAATACTCCAAAATCGGTAGTTACCTTCTCTAACTGCAGAAGGCGATGTCCCAGCCAAGGAACTATCCTTGGGTGAAATGGGGCTGTCCTTCCACCACTCATTCAACCACTCATTAAACATTGTGTTCTTTGTAGCCTGCCGCCATGTGTCCATCATTTCATTCTGCTCCTCCTGTGTGAGCACTGAGGTCACCCAAGGCAGCATGGACTGCAACACCTCTGCCCCTGTTGTACCAATTATCCTTCCCACAATTTTGTCCTGCTCGGCCACCGAGAAGTGTCTGTCAAACAGTGGCCACAACTCCAGCTCCTCCCGGAAGACATGGTTATCTAAAGTTACTCTCAGGGATTTGCACATGCCCTGGAGTCTTGTCGCCAACTCATTGTGCTTCTTTGCTGAGTACATCTCATCACAACTAGTGCACGAGTCATGTAGATCAGTTATTTCTGACAAAATTTCAGAAATATCATTGAAAAGTTTCTCTTCTTGCTTGTGGTCTAGGGTGTACGAGTGACTGACATTATGTAGGGTTTCTCTCGATTCTAATGCAGGGAACACTATATCATCCTCAGCATTACTGTGAGCCCGATAGAGGCCCCACAAAAGGCGGAATCGCCCAATAAACTGCTGCAAAAAATCTGCATCACAATCTATCAGTTTGCCCGATTCCACATCTAGGTATTCCAGGTCCTTTCTGATTGCCTTGTGAAACTTGAATATCGTGTCAATTGGCCGGGCAGTCGGATCTGAGTCAGATGACATTATCTCAGAGTCCCAGTTAAAGAGACTTGAGTACAAATAAGGTGCGAGAGACTGGCGACAGAAATGTCTTGTGTCAACTCCTAAACCAGGAACTTGGCAAGATTTCTTTTCAAATTTAGGGTTGGGGTCAAATATCACAGGCTCTGAAATATTGACTCTCTTAATAGGTCTCGTATTGCTCCTGAATCTTGAGCCGGTACAATTCTCATTTAAGCTGAGAGGACAGGCACAAGCACATGAACTTTGGCAATCCTCAACCTCAGTTTCCATGCCTTCTATGGGGCATTTGGATGAAAGGCATAGGAACTTTCCAGAACTACTTGAGTCTTTGAAGCGGCCTTTACAAGCCCAACCAGACAAGAGAGTCACCAGTGCAGCTTCAGATGCTGAGGCTATATTTTAAGAACAAAAGACTGATAAGCACTTCAAAACAATATACGTAGAAATCCATATTTTGTGGCGCTGGCGCACATGAAATAAAGCTTGAAGACTTGAAAAGAAGATTGTTTTGTGGGTGAAATTTCTCTAGAACTATCTGATGGTACTTAAGTAGAAAAGGTTAGATGAAACCTGCTAGGTGCAGATTTTGAAGGAAGGATCGCGCCTCTTCATTACTTAGCTTGGAGACTAGCCATGGCAGTACCTGTTCTAGTAGCTTTAAAGGCATCACACAGAGACTCTTGTATAGAAGTTCCCTCTGCTTTTCCAAAGAGAAATGCATCCTGGCCAGCGGAAGAATCTAAAACACCACGTAGCTAACGTTACATGGGAAATCTAAAAAACCCATCCATTCAAAAAAAAAAAAGGTTTCTCATGCATTCTTTCTTATTTGCTGCCGACTTATCCATAACAACCCTCACCTATTAGGAAGAATATACAGAAATTAAACAAAAAAAGAATGCTGATTATCTTCTTCCACAGTTTGCATTTCATCTATTAGCCATCAAGTTTTGGCCCTTCTCATGGTATCTTTCCCACATCACACCCAACAACCCCCCCCCCCCCCCAAAAAAAGAAAAAAAAAACCCTCAAAGAACTGTGTGGGGGATAGTTTTGTCACTTATAAAAAATTGGGAACAGAAACATATAGAAGGTCTATGCATTTTAGAGGACCACAAGTAAAATAAGCTCTTCAAGCAGGAAAAAAAATATACCTTCATTTCTTCACTATCAAAGTGCTTTTGAATGGTCTCCATTATGTTGTCGGCATGCGAGCAAATATCAGAATAGAATTCTTCCGAGGTAGAGTGGGCCCCAGCTCTCTGCCTCTGAATTTGTTCAATTAAGCACCTGAATTTACGAAACTGAGACTCTTCTTCAGCATGCTCTTCCTCAAAAGACAATTCCCCATCCATGGCTGGAAATATTACTTTATCCTCAGCGATACTGCATAATTGGAAAGAAATAGAATAAACCTTTTTCTTTCTAATATAATAAGATGACAAAACGATTGAGTATGCCACTGTATCAATATGGGGTGAGCATGTAGTGGCTCATACTATACTGTGATAGTCATACTGGATTGGTTGGTTGACCAATTTTGAATCCCCCATTTTTGCATTGTGTAGCTATTTCAGGCCTTACCAGGAATTGATTTAGTGTTGTGCGCCACAAGATACATATCAATACATACAATAGCACAGTTAAAACTTACCTATGGAATATACACACATCAGCAATAAACTGAAGCCTGAGATTAAAAGCAGACAAATCAGAAAAATCAACTGAACTTTGGATTTTTCTCGCCACATCAGCAATATCAGCGAGCTCTTGACGTATAGCCCTGTGCCAATGCAAAATCTCATCTATAGGGTGAGTTTCATTACAGTCTGACACACTACACTCTGACTCTTTATGCTTTCTCTTTCCTATCTTCATATTTTCAAATGAACATGTGTTCTGACCATTATCGTTCTTTTCATTGCTTGCACCGCATTTTCCTTCCATCCAAGTGAAAATTACCTGTATATTGTGTAGAATTAAACATAAGGTCTGGCAATAATCAAATTATTAGGGGCATTTCTGAACATTGCACAGAATATTAAACCCTTTTGCCAGAACTCAATGTATATCATCGTCTGTAGCCAACAACAATATCATTTCATGCATTCCATATAACACCCGACATACATCTGATATACATTAATGCAATGGTAAAGATGTATCTCATTAAGATTCGACATCTTTGGCAATACCTATGAACCCTTTTCTTTTTTAAGCCCAAGTTGAATTTAATTGAGCAAGGTTTTGTCAAAAATAAACTTGCTATTGGTTAATTGTCACAATTCAGTTATATAGATGTGGAACTTCAAAAGCAACTCAAGAGTTTCTTTCCTTTTCTTTTGGGTGGGTGGCATAAGAGGGGTAAGGTTTGATTTAACATTTTCGCTCTATATTGATTAGAAATCAGCAAAATAAATTTTATACTATTAACCAATCACTAATCAACTTATGTCTTGCTACTGCCAGCAAAGAAGGGAACAACTAATACCTGCTGAAGGAGCTTTTCATCTGGAACAACCTTGCACAAGCACTTGAGTATATCATGGCGCTCATCAGGGGGGAGACAGGATGAGAGCCAAGGAAGGAATTTGACAATCATGTTCACAGGGATGTTGCACAGAAACTGCCAAACCAGATCTGCCTGTTCCTCAAACGAAAACTTATCTGCCAGCAATGGGAAGACCTACACAAAAGAAAATTGCATAAAAATTATCCATCCTGACCAAAATTAAACTTACTGCTTGTACACACTATGCACATCCTACCATAAAAAAATAATAATAATAATAAATAATAATAATAATAATAATAACAACAACAATAATGAGAAGAAGAAGAAGAAGAAGAAGAAGAAATATCTTGGCACTTATTCACAAACTCACTTCACATGGCCATGTCAATTTTAGCAACTATTATTTCTGAACCAAGAATTGCATCAAATGTTCGTGGCTAAAATAAACTAAAAGCAGAATAAAGAATACATTCCATCAAGGATGCAAAACACGAGGGTCTACATATAGTTTTGTTCATGGCTACAAGGACACTACATTTACGAAAACCCTCTTTTTTGTAGTACAAAAGTGAAATAACAAAATAAATTAACACCTGCTCCTCTTCTTTGGACATGTGCTGGCTGAGACAGGTCTGAATTGCACCCGTGCAAGAGGCGAGTTGGCGCCTGAAGCTGTCATCATCATCATTCCGCATGTCAGACTGCAGCAGGTCAAAAAGCTGGTCAAAGAGGTCACTCTCCCCCTTGTGCTCAAGTGAGTACGTTCGTGCAACGTTCTTCACTCTAATGTCCAGAGCTGGAAAAATCACCTACAATCAGCACCAAAAGATGTAAAGAGTTTATGGTGCTTGATTCTGACTTAATTTTGCTATTTCTTTACTCTGTTTATTGTTGTGTTACATGTTTCAACTGATCTCAGGATGTATACAATATAGAAAATGGGGGAGCAACATAGAGATATGTTCCTTGTTGCATATTCAATTTCTTCTAGTTGCACTCTCAATATTCATCTTCCTTAAGGAACAGTTCCTCTCTCCCCTCTTATCTTCCTTTCCAATACCTCTTCCTCCCATTTCTCCTTCTGCAAGCTCCTTGGCTCCCTGCCTCCCTCCTCCTCTTTTTTCCCATGAGTGTGTGTGTGTTTTAAAAATAATAATAATAAAAATGAATAGCTTGCTTTGCCTTTCTCCTCTACGCCCGGTTAGCTTCTCAGCTAACCAATCAAATTAAGAACGGTAACCAAAAAGCACAAAGTAAAGAAGGAAATTAAAAATTATCAACCCACTCTATGTTTATCGATCACAATTTTTTTTACCGAGCAAACAAATTGGATAGAAACAAAGTTGACTTGGTCTCTTCTCTTCCCTCAAATTAGAACTAATCACTAATCTAAACCATCATATGGAAAGGGATCCCTACCGCGTCTTCAGCATCACAGTGATGCTTATATATATCAAACAGAAATCGGCATCTCTCAGCCAAGGCGGACACGTCACCTCCGCCACCCGTCGCAAGCTCAACTGCTTCCCGGTGAAGCCTGTCCAGCTCTGACCTAATCGCCTTATGGAAATAGAGAAATATCAACACTGGAAACTCCTGTGCTGATCTCTTACTCCGGTTTGTATCTTTGGTCGCATTAGACGAAGAAGATGATGAAGAATCGATTGGATTGGTGACTTCTTGCGGCATCAAGGCGAGAACTCCATCTCCCGCCATTGGCGAAGCCATGTTTGTGCTTCCCTCTGCGTCTCTCCACCTCTACCACCTCTGTAGCTAGGGTTTCTAGATTATATTAGAATTCCCTGAGGATTGGAATTATTCCGCTCTCTCTTCCCTCTCTCGTTCTCTCAATCTTCCCCTCTGCAGCTCTCCGTATGGTCTATGTTTTTGAGAGTTCGTGTGTACGGTGTATCAGCGTTTAGTTTGGGGATAGATTATGATTTCGTTTTGGATTTGTTCAACGGCGACGGAGAGGCAGGGAGAGAAATGGAGATGAGAACGGAGGATTTTATTTTCTTCGGTTATATAAAAAACGGAGACGTTCCTTCACTCCGTGCCAACAATTTCGGAAGGAGCAGGAAGCAAAATTAATATATCAACAAATAAATTGAAAAAAAAAATGGCATTCATTTTTTGTTAGTATGAAAAAAATGAAAATATAAATATAAAATTTTGTTTTTCTTTTTACACTGTATATGCAGATTAATATGAGTATAATCACTTCTAACCCAATTAAGGTGCCGCCATCACGTGTAACTTTACTTATCAATAACCAGGCAAGGTTTTGTTAATTTTCAATAAATTTTAAAATATCTAACTTCTAATGCACAACACAAAAGGCTACATATGTAAAACAAGTCTCGAGCAGTCACAGTAATGAAGAACGGTATTTTAATTCCTCATCTAAATTTTTGAAATTTTGACTGACAGAGTTTAAACTAACAATTCTGATTGGCAGGCTTAACCTCGTATTGCATTTGTTATTTATTTATTTGATCGGAAAGAGGAGGAACATGCCCTCAAATTTTATGCAGATGTTCTTAATATTGTATTATATTATGATTTAATATGGTCATGTTAAATCGCCATTTAAACCGAAATTTTCGAATACAATATAAATCATAATTGAGAGATACATATTTGATATTTTATTAAATAAGGCTGGTGGAAGTTTGAGCTCACAACATACTCGTGAGTTTTAATATCAAGAATCTTGAAACGAACTTGAACAATAAATGGTAAGCTGTGAACCGTTGATCTTCTTTGTGGTTTGAGCATTTAAGTTAGGAAATATTTTACTAAGTATATCATCTTTTCAGAGATGATCAAGATGCTCCAGATTAAATTATTTTTGTCCATTTATTTTTTCAACAATTGTCGCCCTTTAAATTTATAAATTTTAACGCGAGAAAAGGGAAAAAAACTTTAGAATTAATCTTGAATTCGATTAGAAAATTTTGTAGAACTATTTTTCACAAGCTCTCTTCGGAAGCTAAAATTGCACTAATTATAATTGCACATCATTTTTTGCAACAATTTTCATGTAGATTTTTCATCATAAATAAAATAGAAATATCACAAAAACATCAAGCCTCAATGGATGTTAGGTGTACAGAACACCGAGTCTTTCGGACCTGTATCAAGTATTAACCCGCTTTTTAGGTCCCATTGTCCAATAGACCAATACACACACAGCCCTGTCCAAGTCAAAATTTAATCATACATTAAAACGATGAAAGACATCTATTGTGATTAAATAACATCATCACAATAAAAGCACTAATGAAAAGAACGCCTAATCCTCGTGACCTCATCTTCTTTTAATTGGTACCTAACAGGATTAGCCAGAATTTTTCTTTTTTTTTTTAAATTAATTCGACGAACAAACTTCTTTTAGTGGATCAATCAATTTTCAAAATTAGAACGGATGATTTAAATAGAACTGCTCATACAAGTGTTAGACTTAGTTTAGACTTTGATGGCATAGCTCATAAAAGCTCCGCTCTTAGTTCTAACCCGGCTGACTCTTTAAAAAATCTGACTCTTATCCGGCCCTCACAAGTTGAGGCCGGCCCTTTTTAATGATAAGGACTAAATTTAATTTGTAAAAAAATATATTTGACTCCACCCATTACTTGACCATTTCTTTAATATTTTATATTATATATCAATTATACTTAAAAATTAAAATAAAATAGAAAAATAGAAAAAATATAATTTCACATTTTTATATAAATACATACTCCGCCAATCATTATCTAGCTCTTACTCCACTCTTGAAATCCGGAAGACTTTATAAAGGTCGGATTTTTTTTAAGATCATATTCACTCTTTAAAAATGAAATCCTTTAAAGCTAGTCTTCTAAAAATCTTTATCAAATATGATCTTTATCTGATCTTTTCATAGGCTCACTAATTCTGACCCAATCCTTAAGAACCATATCTAACCCTGTCTTCTCAAAAATAAAAATAAAAATAAAAATGTAGCCGAACAACATACAAATTGAGTGCGTGTGTTTCTGAACGCTGTTTCGCGTGATAGCGCTTGTGTTAATTAAAGAAAAAGAAATGGATTGTGGAGTGAAAGGGAGAGAATTCAAACCTCAGCGACACGCGCGCAGGCACGTGAAAAGACCAGGCCTGCTATGGCCAGGCACGGAAACAAAAGAGGCAGAGAGGTTGGTTAGCGAGGTGCGGAGCAGGTGCCTTTGTTTCCTAGTTTGTGCTGTTACTTGTGTGTTACCATCCCATATATCAGTATTTCCCCTCCTCCCTAGTTAGAATCCACCAACCAAACATAGGCATTACCAACATGCAAATAATGTGAACTTATTTCTTAGCCAATTAAGCCTAACTGCATCGCAATTACATCAACCTGCCATGGAAAATTTACCTGTGTAAAAGTAGCACCCGGGACAAAGGCATTATTGTTGTTTTCGTTTTGTTTTTTAATAAATCATAATCGTAATTATAATCATAATATAATAAAATAATACAACATAATCAAATAGTTTTGAATGTGATGTATCTATTGGATTGTGATATATCATAGATTTAATCCTAGTCGCATTTAAATTAATGGATTAAATTATTGCGCTAAATCTATTTTCAAAGAAGTAAGTAGTTACTCTAAAAACATTTCAAAAAAATCTTTATATTCTCTGCCTTTTATAAAATTAGTTGTTATTGATCCTCGTTCTTAGTCAGAAGTATATACAGTAGTTCATTTTATAATATTTAGATAAAAGTATCATATTTATACTAAATTTGACCCTCCACTTTATATTTTTTATGGTTGATTTCCGTTTTTTTAATGAAAAAACACATATTATTCTAGATATTTATGGTTCTAGTGACCCACATAAATAAATCCGTGCACTTCAACATGATTATACCGTGAGAAGTGGAAAAAAAATAACAAATCTTGTGCAAATAACATAATATCCATGGTTGAAATTTGAATAACAACTCTGCTATTATTGTTGGCATGAAGCGCGAGAATTTTATTATTATATCACGAAATAAATCAAAGTAATATAATATTTAATATATTTTAAATTTGGATTGTGATATTTACTCGATAGTGCCGTAAAATGTACCGTTACAATAGTAACAGCAAAGATGATGATAAAAAATATATAATGACAATAGTAGTAATAATTATGGCAATGATAAGATAGCACGTAATACAATAATATAAGAGTTAGGGTTTCTTAACGATTATATTTTGATTTTTGATCGTCTAGACAATATATTTAAAAATAAGTTAAAATATTTTAAATACGGAGAACTTATATTTTTTTTTATTTGACATAATATAAGCGAGGCTTTCGAAAAAAAACAATAAATTTATGAATTAAACTATTCCAATTTCTCTTTTTATTTTTGCTTGTTTTCGCGTCCTGCTCGGTTATCCGTGACTAGTTAGGCTGAAAATGGTATGGTGATGTTGATTGTTAAAATGTAGAGACTGTTTGTAAGAGCATCCGCATCGGTGCAGATTATTAAAATTAAAATTTATATCACGTCATTAAATTGATAATTTCTTTTAAAACTAAATTAAGAGTTACATCCCTGAATAGAATGAAATTATTAAAAGATACTTTCGTGATTAATTTTCTACTCCTTCGTTGACGTGGCTTGTCAAATGGATTTGTCACATTTTTAGATAATTATCTAATTTTGTTGAGTCTCTACATCTCTAAAATTAAAATAATAATTATCAAAGAAAATTTGACAATCAACTTGATAGTGGAATGCGGATACTCTAATAGTTAAAATTTTATGGGCCAAAAGTAGTAAATATTTTTACAGTTGTTATAAAAGCGTCTTATTTTCGTACCATATATGATACCATTTCAATTGGGAAAAAAACGGTCCATGATATATTTACATGTCAGAAAATGTGAATAAAAGGAACTTATAGTTGCCAACTATCCAGAAGACAGAAATTAAAAATATATAATGCATTTTGTACTAAAAATTTCTTATACATTAAAAGTTTTCCTATAGAATTTTAAAGTCTAAAAGTAATGTTCTCCGTTTGAAGGGTCACAAGTTCAAAATCGGAATGTGAATCTTTTATGAATAATTAAAAGCGGACAGGTTAGACTCTCATTTTCTTAACTCAAAAATGTTTTTCAAAGTCTTACACTCTTACTGCATATCTTCCTTTGTAAAAGCGACCAGACCAGAGTGCCTTGGAGGACAGGTTAATAAAAGACGAGGAAAATGGACCAGTTGCAGATTTCACTCGTAGTCCGATCGAGGATCCATAATTTCAACATGGATTGAGAGTGGGTATACCGTATTGGGTGGCAATATATTTAAAATTGCATGCTCATAATAATATGATAATGATTTTATTCTGCAAGTTTACCTCCAAGCGATGTATTTATGTTAGTCGAATTGGCTTGAATATGGCTTGTTTGGTATATTCTGTCTTCCTTCTAGTTTGAGTTCATCTCTTTGTCAATATATATATATATATATATATATATATTAGTTGAAATATAGACTTATTTAATTTTATTGAAGTACTCTCCTTGAATATATTGAGCTAAAAAATAGTTAGCAGTTATTTTGTGATTTGTTTAAGCTAAGATGAAAAACAAAAACAAGAATGCTAACAATTTGAGCTAATGAAGAGCTAAATACATGATGACTCAATTTAACCATACGAATCAAATTAAATATAAAATATTTGTAGCATATATTCACCTTTTACAATATATATGTTTGAAAAATCATTATTCATATTAAAGTGTCAAATGCATTTCTAGTTATCAACATAAAACTTGTATCAAATTTTCATTGTAAAAAATGTTAAGTTGTTTGATGAAATGTCAAATATCGTTCAAATTGACCAATTTTGACCAGTTATTATATTCAAATAATAAATTAAGTAAATGTCCACAGTTTTAAATCTAGTAAGTATTTTTTTTTTATGAAAACTGAAAATTTTACTAATATTTTTAAAAGAAATTAATATGGGTTGAATGTAGGCTAGAAATATTCATTAAATAAATTAAATATTAGATTTTTTTCTAAAATAGAGGATCAATTTTATTTTCATTTGTCATTATCAGAATTTTAACTCGCACTACTCTGTCAAGAGACATAATCTATTATGATATGTGCTTGGTTGTTAGTTCAAATAAAAATACGAGATTAATGTGATTATTTTGGCATGCATGCAATTGACCCGCAACCTTTTCCGCTGTTATGCATCCGCCACCGATATCCATATTGCGGTCATCGATCAAATATTCAAGTAATCTAATATCTGATTGGTCTCAACTCTCAACTCAGCTGTGGCTCGTATCGCATGGGACCATAATCTGTATTACAGATCTCCTGTAACATTCCAATAATATTTTTGGTGTAAGGAGTCTCCACACCAGCTCAATACTTAAATACAGCATTACAACTGGGATCAGGTCAACGCTCAACAGTAGTTTTTCAGTTCGTCAGCAAGAAACCGACACATATAGGAAAGCACGAGCCTGTAACAATGAGGCACGTGTCGCAACAGGCTGACACGTGACTTTCTCGTTCCTCCTCTCGCATCCCATGTGACACTGGACATCAAGCATGTCCGTGTATTTCATTTTTTATGAATCCCGCACCGATGCGCCTTCCAAACAATATATTAATTTGGGCAGAGTCCGATTATATCATTAAACACGTAATTGTGCTTTGACCTCTCTAGCTGTCATTAGGGCTGTTAACGGTAGATATCATTAAACATCTTGGTTGTCCCAATTTCGACGATGATATCGGAGTCTGCCCAAATTAATATATTGTTTGGAAGCTCTCTAAATGATGAGAGCATAGAAGCTCTGATATGTGTCTAGAATTAGTTGTGTGTTTCAGTTACAGATTTATTTTCTTTGTTACTTTTATAAATTTCATTATTTCAACAAATATTTTACTTAATTTAATCATACTGTCTGTTTTTTTGTTGGATTATGATTGCAGAAAATGGTGGGTTTTTTTGGAGATGCTCCATGGTCAAGTGATGAAGCTTTGCCAAATGATGACAGTATATGTGGTAAAGCTGACAACGCAATTTGAAGTTGTGTAACTTTGTCAGCCTTTTAATAATTTAGTAAACTTATTTTGTTGCCTAGCTGGTTGCTATTCATGGCTTAATGTCTTGTCATATTGGCTTCAAGAGTTGTCTTCTTTTGAGTTAAGAACTGTCAGTGTTACCTTCAAGTGAAGTCTGGAGTGCTGATTGTACCAGTCATCTCATTGGCTCTTTGGATTCTAAGCAGTGATTTTTCCATGATGATACTTGTGTTTGTCGTGTTTTAAATGGTGAGAAAGGTATTTGAGAAAATAAATTGGGATCTAAGTGAGTAATTGTGTTTATGTACAATTAGTTGTACCGGTCTAATTTATAAGGCAACTCTGCACAGTTTATTTGGTATGTTGTTTGGGAATTTGCTGCTAGTTTATTTGGTATGCTGTTTGAGAATTTGTTGTTAATTTCTGTTTGAGAATTTACTGCTAATTTGTTTGGTATGCTAGTTTGTTTGGTATGTTGTATGAAATATTAATGTGTTTTTGTTTGATATGATGTTTGAGAATTTACTGTTAATTTGTTATTGTGCGGTTCAAAAACTGAAATTTTATAAACGTTTATAACTGTTTAACTGTACGGAATAAACGTAACAATCAACGGCAAAAAAATTTATACCGTTCATCAAATGACACAGTTGACGGTAAAAAAAATATCAACCGTTGATCAAACAGAACGATCAACAGCAGTATATTGTTATCATGTTATGTCATCGTTTTAAACGTTATACAACTCTAGCTGTCATATAGAGGTCATCGAGACTCATAAACTAAAAAGGTTGAATTATGACTTTTGGTCCTCTGGAGTACTGAAATATAATATTCTGAAGAACTCACAAGCATCATGTTTTTATAATAGAGTACAAATAACTTTATAATAGAGTACAAATAACTTTATGGTATGTACATCTAATATTTACGATACAATTTTTAAAAAATATTATTTAAATGAAAAGTACAAAATTAATGATGCATTTTAATGATTTATATAGAATATTATCTTGTCATATAGTTTTAAAATTTGAAGTTTTTAACGGTGAAGTTTCAACAATATTATGTTGATCTCTAAATTATTTTAAATTTGATTAAAATTTTATCTATACTAAAACAGAACTGGGCTTTATTAACGATTTTTAGTGAAAACTGTTAGTAACATTAGGCGGTAGCATTTTAGAAAATAAGTTCAACTATTTCCTAACGGTTTGGAAGAAGAAAACGATATAAAAACATGTCAGAAAGTGTTAAAAAATTGTTGGACAACCTTTGCTAACAGTTTCTTATAAAAAAACGTTAGGAAAGCTTTTTGCACTGGGTTTTGCTAACGATTTTTTTATAAAAAATCGTTAGGAAAGCTTTTTGTGCTAGGTTTTGCTAACGGTTATTTATAAGAAAACGTTAGCAAAAGTTCATGCGCAAAAAAATCTAATATATCTCATCTCACCAATAACATTTGCTCCCACGGATTGCTCATCTCACATTCGTTCATCACAATCCAACGATCCAAAAATTAAAATTTAAAAATAGAAATCCCACGGATTACCAACCCATTTAATCTTTTTTCATATATAAAAAGAGATGAGAGAGAAACAGAGAAGAGAAATAAGAAACAAAGAAGAGAGACAAAGAAATAAAAACCAAAATCGACCATCTCAACTTTCAAACGACCATAACTTTTGATAGGAAACTACGATTGAGGCCGTTATGGTCATTTTTCAAGGTTAACTTGCTTTAGCTAGTTATGGCCATTTTCCGGGCCAAAAAATATCATCTTCACCCTCAAAAACGCATTTCAAGTTTATTTAAAGTTTTTAAGTTCTATTTTTTCTTTGTATTTTTTTCTTAGAAATTGTATAGGTTTTTATATTATTGAGTAAGAAATATGTATTGTTCGGTAAATATATTTTTTTATTGTATGAATAATTATATTTATTTTATATTATTTATTGAATGAATAATTTTTTCTGATATAATTTACTACTCTTAGTTTATTTGTCATCTGTATAGAAAGAAGTTTGCAAAAAGAAAAATACATAAACCCTTTGCTAACGGTTTATTAGCAAAAATGCAAAAAATAAAATAAAAACCATTTACTAACGGTTTTTTAACAAAGACCGTTAGCAAAAATAAAAAAAAATCGCAACACCCTTTGCTAACGATTTTTTAGCAAAAACCATTAGCAAAACTTCAAAAAAAAAATTCGCAGCACCCTTTGCTAACGGTTCTTGGCTAAAAATCGTTAGCAAATGTCCGTCCAACCCTTCTATTTTCCTAACAGTTGCTTATACTTTTCCTAACGCCCCCAATACTAACGGTTTAAAATCGTTAGTAAATTACTTTAAAAACCGTTAGTAAAACTCAGTTCTGCTGTAATGCTAATTCATTAAAAAACACATGTATGTTTTTAGAAAATTTTTATTTGATCAATATTTTTGAAAAAGATGTACCGTGAGATTTGCATATACTATAAAAAAACAGATGAACACTAGAATTATTCTTTAAAATAATATTTAGGCTTTCGTTTAACCAATAAAAATTTAATTAGCACGTTAAGTTGCTTCAAAACAGCTATTTTGATACAAATCATTCTTACTGCGCTATTATATAGGAACGTGAAATTTTTATCCCATTTAATTTATTTATAGGGGGACTGATTTATGTCCTTCAAAATTTTAGGGTTTAGTAACTTTTTTACCATCCTATATGAATCGGATTACAAAGTAATTTCATGTTTTAAGAGTAGTCACTTGTGTAAATGGTCGGATATATGGCTCAAGAGACCACAAAAATGACCAAAAGATGTCATGAACTTTACCTTTACTAAAATAATTAATGGAAGATATTATAAAATACTTACATAATTGATAAAACAAAACATTTTTCCAATTCCGTGTGCATGTTTAAGTAACGAATATATTTATTTCAATATTTCATTTTGTTTGCTGCTCAGGTTTTTAAAGAATAGATTGTTTTTGGATGTCTTCTCTTTAACAAATTTTGCTCATGCAATCATACAGAAAAAAAAAGAAGATAGAATGTAAATATCGGATCCGCATGTCAACCAAACTGAGAGAATTGATAATCTAAATTTATTGTCCGAGTTCAATCGCATACTTTTTAAAGTTTACTTCCCGAAATGTTTCAATCTTGGCTATATTGTTTATGGTTTTTCCTTCTAAAATAATAAATGCGCTAATTTCACTCATGAGACGAATCTGATTATCTGCTGCTTAGAACTGTATAGCATCACGTGGACCCGTTAGATATTCTTATAATCCTTTCTTGCATAGTCAAATGATCCGCAAATTATTTGTGAATAACTTATTTTTATCTTTAGCCAGATATTTTACGAATAATTCATTGGTTTAATATATAATGTGTTCTCGAGATCAAAAGAATGTTTTATTCGTGAATAAACTATTTTTTTGCGAAAAATATATTATATAATATTTTAAATAATTTTCATATATTTTTATATATTTTTGAAGTTTTAACATTTTAATATATATTTTATTAATATTATATGAAACAAACTATTTCTAAATTATACTTATATATTGTACTCAAATCTCGAATTATTGACCTCGCCGAATATTTTCCGAGTCACGAACTTATTACTATGCTTTCTTGTACAAATCCTCAAATAATTCAACGAATTATGTGCTATGTTGTATGGTGTTGCGCAACAGAGGATCATAATCTGCACTAACACTACGAGAAGTAGATCGGGAGTCGAGAGGGAGGTGAGGAGGCGAGGTCACGTCGTCACGAGCTTCACCTTGCGGGCCCCGAACGAGACTTGACCGATCGGCGGCGTTCATAGAATTAGAACTTAGAAGTCAAGACTAAGAACTTAGAAGCCAAGGCTAAGAGCAAATTAAAAATTTTGCTAAAAACCTAGCCGTCTGAGTGGGAAAAAATGGCGATTTAGCTCGATACGGGAGGTCACCTCCAAACTTAGCCTCCCCGCCACCCCTCTCCTTCCTTCATTCTCTTCCCCCTTGCTGCTAACCGCGATCTGCTGATGAGTTTATTTTTTCTGTTGCCTCTTTTTTCTCTGGCCTCTCACCTCCTCACTCCTCCACCACCTTCAGATATTCACCTTCACCTTCGGGAGGACAGAGCACAGCTCGAATTGATGAGGTGAATAACTCTCACTCGAACCGTTATGATCGTTGACATCTCTCATTTGTCATGTTTGGACCATTGACTCTCCCACCCCTTGCTCTTGGGTCGTCGACCTCTTTAGCTATTTGCCTACAATATGGGACATATATCGTCGTTACTTGTCCATCATATTCGACTTCACTACCTCATCGTCCATTTATCTTCCCCGGCCAATGTATTTTTTGAACCATTCTAAACTAAAATTAAGATGAACGAAATGTCATTTGATTATGCTTATTAGCTAGTGGATTTGGTCTCTCATTTTTTTTTAGAAAATATAACAATTATCTTTAGTTCTACTATAAATGGCTAGATTAGTTTTTAAACTAGTAATGTTTGGAGTTGATTTTTATTTAGTTTATTTTCTATTTTATTTTATAATGTGTAATGATTTAATTAATGAAATATATCTCTGCCTTTTTACTTAAAAAAAAAAAACTTAGAAGCCATATCTCCCATCTATAAAGCTTCCCGGAAATGACCCTTTCATGCATTTAATTTTCGACCAGGCCCAAATTGAATGCTCCCTTATTCTTCAGAGAACCTCGACCAGTCGAAATTGACGGCTCCTCGTGCAGGGATGATAAAAGCACCCAATTTCTACCAAACCGAGTCCATGAATCTGCATTGCTACTGTCTTGGGCTCTTGGCCTTTGCTGACCTGGCTAGAGCATGTGCCTTCCGATCGGAATATAAAATTACAGGAGCACAAAACAACTTCTATTTAGTAAATATCAGTAGTTGCCTCACCCAGTAACGAAGCCCAACCTGAAATTCTTTTAAAAAAAATATATAAGTTTGTGATTTATTTTTTTAAATATACTTGATTCTTAAAAAATTATGAAAAATATGCTTTAGTCTAAAAAATATATTTTCAAAAATACACCTCTAAAATGATGCTTCTATTATAAAAAAAATATAAATATATACTTAATTTTTAAAATAATTATAATATTATATCTATGAAAAAAAATTCACCCCAACCTAGGAGGCTGGGCTCCAGACCTGACCTCACCGATATTTTCAATTGACATGCTGTCGATTGCTCATTGAGGTTTTCAAGAAATATTAAAAATTAAATGAGTCTCACAAACTGAAATCGAAGATCAATTGCAATAATGAAGATAGTTTGGGCACCGATAGAATGCAATTCTGATCATCTATGATTCAAAAGTCCAACTCTCCTTTTACTGTCTTTTTCAAAAGAAAAACTGAGTTTTAGGACGAAAATCGACTCTTGTTAGAACCAGCAATTCAATTGACAGTCTTAATAAATCTTTTTTTGCTAGAAAAAAAGTTAGGATAAGAATTTAATTTCTTTAGTAAAATTTGAATTTCTTTTAACTTTTATAGACTGAGTTTAGAAATAAAATATTTCTTAAATAAAAAATTGATTTCATTGCATATTACTAACTTTTGCTTTTTATTTTAGAAAATTTCATATCAAGTAACATTAGGTAGATAATAATAAGAAAAACAATATTAATTAAGGGTGAGGATCAGTTGACAATGGGTTATCTTGACAACCTTGACAATAGATGTTCAAATAATACAAAAAAAAAATGGAAAATGGAAAAAAGATTATAGATATGTTCTTCTACATATAAATTGATGGTAATTTATATTTTATGTAATTTCATTATTGTTTGATAGTTCATCAAAGATCATTAAATTTTCATGTAATTTACAACGATTCTAATTTAACGGTCTTTGATGGACTATCAAACGATAACGAAATTGCATGAAATTTGAATGACCATCAATATATAGGTAGATGAACATATTTATAAACTTTTTACCATTTTAAATATTTTTTGTATTTATTTGAATATCCATTGTGAAGGTTCTCAAGATAACCGATCTCTTCTCATTGATTAATTAATTAATTAATTTTTATCCATCTTCCAGAATTTGAAATGAAAATTACAACTTGTATGAAGGTATCTTATTTCAAATTTCGGAAGGAAGGACGATTTATTTTAAAATTTAGTGAAGGGATAAAAATGTAAAATCTGCCAAAAAAAATAATGTCATGACTAGAATAAAAAATTCAACGGATCACTGTACCGAGTGTAAAACATGCTCTTTTTTTTGTGTGTGTGTCTGTGTGTGTGTTCTCAAGTCAGAAAAGACTTTCGGTTGTTTTGTCAGTTGTCCCGCTTGGTTTTTAATGGAGACCAAATCCCTCGAGGCCACCACTGAATCTACTCCAGCAAAATCAGGGTCACATGAAATCTACTGTTCAAATAGTATTCTATGGTAGGAGCCCCTACCGTATAAGCAAGTTTATATGGTAAAGCCTACCAATAAAAAGTTTCCACTTGGATAATTAAAATTTTCATATATAACAACAATTAACTGCTGATGGCAATTCATTATTATTCCCTACTATTTCTCATTAAATGCATTCTTCTTATAGAAGGCACCTAATGTAATAGATAACAAAAATCTTGTTTGACAAATAATCTTTGTATTATATGCGCATATAATAAATATTTTCTAAAGTTAAGTACATGCATGTAAATGCATTATAAAATTTAAACTGCGTATATTTCTAAGTTAAAGCAAGAAATTAAAAATAATTTGTATTTTTGGAAATGAAATTAGGATATGTTATTTTAAATTTTTTTGGTGTTCGTTAATGATAATTTAAAATGATATGCAAACAATAAATTAACTATATGTTGTGATGTATTCTTTATAAGATATTTTTGAATTAGCTATGGTTTTCATAATTTAAACATAAGAAAGTTTGATATCTCAAATTACATAAATTAATCTCAAGATCAAAAGTTTACATTCATAGTAATCAACATGCAATGTGACAGGTTTAAAAACATTGAACATGAATTTCCTAGTGCTATTGAACCGCACAAAAATTCAAGTTGTGCAAAAACAAATGACAATGATAGCACTGATTGAAAAACGTATAATTTTCTTTATTTATTTAGATTGTTTTAGCAAAGAAATAAAGTTGTTTAATTTTCAAAATTGTTACGTACGGGAGTAGAAGTGAACTATAATTCGCTAATTATACAAATAAAATACTGTCGTTATCAATAGTTAAAAAATTTCTTTTATGATAAGAATGCATTTAATGAGAATAGCGGGAAATAATGATGACCTCAGGGGCAGATCCAGTAACATTGAGGGGGTCAACTGACCCCTCTGAATTTTCAAAAGTAGCGTTTTTAGGTTAATATTTTGTTAATCTGACTTTTTTTAGATTTAATTTTTGACCCCTCTGAATTTTCAAAAGTAGCGCTTTTAGGTTAATATTTTGTTAATCTTACCTTCTTTAGATTTAATTTTTGACCCCTCTGAATTGTTTGATTCTTTTGATTGAGAAAAAAATTAATATTGTGAATAATGAAGTAGTTATGCAAATGTTTTAAAATTTTAAGTTCCATAGAGTAAAATTTTCGTAATTGACATGATTATATATCATTTTATTTTTAATATATAAAAAATATTATTTTGATAATTTTTTATTAGGTAAGACAAGTAAAACCGTATGTTGAATTATTATTATTTTTATTTAGTATTCATCTAGTTAATGAATTTAAATCCGATAACTAATTCTTCCTGATTAAAATCCTGCATGCTCCCTGGATGATGGATGACTTGATATTAGTAATCAATTGCTGGTCTATGTGAAAAAATTAATCCAAATCAAAACATTTTATTGATTAGTCTTACCATGTTGTTTTGAGAAAATGTCTTACCATGTTGTATTCATACATGCTAGGGGAGGCCTTACCAATTACCATAGAATTTTCCCTCTCTGTTTTATTTTCTTTGTTATTTTTTTAAGAAAATATTAGCAGCGATTACCCGCAGAATGAGGCGGAAAATCTTTTCACGATTCAAAGCAAATCTATAGGAAAATTAATTATATAGGAAAAATTTTCGTTTTAATTAATATTTTTAAACAAAACTGAATCATAGTTGATGGTTTTTTCATTAAGAGTGTGGTGTCAATTTTGATTTTTTTTTCTTTTTCTTGCAATTTGTACTAGAAAAAAAAAGCAATGCAATGTTTTCAGGTAAAGGTCTGTTGTTCCATTCTTACATAATATTCAACCAAATTTTTTTTTATTAAAATGTCTTACAAAATTCACAAGTATACAGTAAAAAGTACTGGATCTTTGAAATATTTTAGTATTTGATTTTTTTTATTAAAATTTTTGGGTCGAAGCCCTATTTTATTGAACCAAAAAATTCAAATCGTTTAGCACCTGTTTTTCTATAAAACCGATTCTAAATAGACATTTTTAAATATTTTTTTTTCTGATAGTGACTAGTTGTAACAGTCTAGCTGAACAAAAAAAACGAAACAAAATGCACAAAAACAAAAATCAAGAGAGCTGAATTATGTAATTGGAAGCGAAACTGAAATCTAAAAACACTAAAATAAAATATAATTAATTAATATGCACCTTCAAAATAAATTAATTGACTTTACTAATCGCGAACACTTCAAGCACGCCTTGCGTATGTTGAAAACAGCTACAGTTTACGTACATGCATGGGAAGTGCTTTCTTTCTTTCTCTGCCTCTCCTTAAATTCTTCGTCAGCTAATTTACATATTCCGTTCAAACACACCACAAGAAATTTTTTCCTCAGATCTGAAAAAGGACAGGTCAGATTAGAAGATAATCACGCCACGAAGCAGTAACGAATTATGATAATTCAATTTGACATATTGATAAGTCGCTAGTCTATAAAAAAATAAATGAAAGATGCTTTTCACTCTGTAGGCAAAGTGCTTCCTAATTTTGGTAATGACTACCCCCCCCCCCCCCCCCAACCTGCGCTAGATAATCTAGATTAATCAAAGCAAAGAAAGAACCTTATTCTCTGGTTGGTCCAAGAAGAAAACTAAACACTTAATTTACAATATATCAAAAAGCAGTTATCACTTCATTTGCTTTTTGGCGATATGTTCTTAGCTATATTTGGCCATTACTTCTTTGTATATATTTAATCACTGTAAAGTGATACGGATTATAAAAGTAGGGCTAGAAAAATGGGATGACTAAAGGAGATTTATAATCCTCCAAACCTATAAGTCAGGAATTACACCTATAGCTTCCCATTGAGAATATTAATTTTTAATATAACGGTGCTTGGCACCTTGTTGGAAAAAACTTTTCATGGAAGTGATAATATAGAATTTTCATTTCAAGGGGAGAAAGTGGACTGCAATCTTCATTCGCTAGTTCAGTATTCAAGTTCTAGAAGATAGTACTATTTTCAAATAATTATGAAAATTATTTTGAATTTTGATAAAAGAAAATGAGGGGATTTGTTGAGTTTCCAAATTATGTAATGAAGAAAATGAATGAAAGGGCGTATTTATAACTATTTAGAGAGCAGGTCGTCCCTTTTAGTTTGAAAATATAAGAAGTATTTGAGAGTCGTGTAATATATATATATATATATATATATATATATATATATATATATGGTGAAGTTACGGTGCTTTGCAAAGTAAATAATCGGTTTTGCTTTGACATGAGATTGCATATTCCGGCAACTTAAATGGTCTATCTAAGTTGCTCAATAATTTTTTTATACTAAAATTTTGTGGGATATTAAATTTTAAGTTTTTTAAGGTTTCTAGCTATTTTTCAAATTATTTTTAAAAACAACCACTTTGAAATGGATCATTTTCTTACATTAAACAAAGCTATTTTAAAAATAATTTAAAAAATAGTTAGGAAGATCAAAAAAATCATAAAATTTAATATCCCATGAGATTTTAACATAAAAAATATTGAGAAACTTAGATAGACAATTTAAGTCGCCGGGATATGAAATCCCATGTCAAAGCAAAACTGATTTTTTACTTTGCAAAGTACCGTAATCTCACCCTATATATATATAGTAGCATTCTCTATATGGCTGCAAGAAAAGTTCATAATTCATTTGGTGTTCGATTTGATTTTAGTTCGAGTTCGGTTCGTTCGATTAGACTGTTTTATTAGTTTGATTCGAGTTTGGTTCGATAATTTTTTTAATGAACTAGTTCGAGTTCGATATGTAGTTATTTGCATAATTATTTTATTATAAAATTAATAAGATATTATTAATTTATTATTATTTTATTATTAAATTAATAAATATTAGTTAATTTTTTAAAATTTTATTATAAAATTAATAAAATATTAATTATTTGAACTCTAGTTATTTATGATAATATAAAAATTAGAATAATTGAGTTCATTTAGAGTTTAATTTCAGTTCGAATTTGATTTAGCTCGAGTTTGATTTAGTTCGAGTTCGAGTTAGTTCGAAATAGTTTCAAATCAAACTCAAACACCAATGAGTTCAATCGAATTTGATTCGTTTGCAGGCCTAATTCAGCATTTGCCAAGAAAACAAAATATATCGTAGTTAGAATACTTTGGCTATATCTTTCTTTCTTTTGCTTTCGGTGTATGATTGTTTCCTCCTTTTGATTCAACTTTTCTTTCTTTTTCCCCCTTTGTCCTTTTCATTTTCTGAATTCTTTGTATTGAAGCTGCAAATTTTAACCCTTCAACCATTAAATGTCTGCTCGATTAATGAAGAGACAAGGACCAAATATTATCCTAACGCAATAACTGATTTCTTTTATGATATTTTGCTCAATATAAATGGAGTTGAAGATGGTTTGGACTGCACTAACTTGATATTTGTTCTAGTGCTTTAATCCTCTCTACACCAATCTAATGAAATTTGACAATTCATACGCGGTGGGAATTTTTCAGAAAAGTTGAAATCATTGACAGTAAGAAGGGGGAAAACATATCTATTCCTTCTTGAAATGGCATAATTACTATTAGGTTAAGGATTCGCTGACAACTAATAACTTTGACAATTGCGACATATGCAAAAAGTACTTTGTAATTTTTAAATTCGACAAAAAAGATGAAATCTTTCTGTTATACATATCACACACACACACATGAAAAATTTACAATGGTTTATATTTAATTGCACGTGATGAAGCGACCAAATGATTTTTTTTTTTAATTTGCATCAAATATCAATATACAACAAATATGTAAGGAGAGTAGTATGATTATAATTTTTTTCCCTACTTTTAAAATATTTTATAATATATTTTGAAATATTATCATCGAAGTTGTCAAAATATCACCTGCCAACGAATCCCCATTATTTAATCCATTTATATTTGGACTAAGAGAGGCGCTCTCTTTTCTCGAGTCAAACCAATGTTTTACTAAGGGGAGACAAGAGTTCTACTTGACCACAAATAAATTATATCTTATTATCACCAAAGAATATATCTTGTCATTGTTTTATAAGAGCCAATCCAGTGATACAAATTTATCATATCTTGTTTGATCATTGAATTTCTTTCCGGAATTGCTATGTGAGAGTGAAATTAACAAAAAGTTAGGTCCTAACTGATTGACTGATTGTAGTGCTAGTTGAGTCCATCACTACTAGCACAAATTATTCCAGTAAAAGTTGTTCAAATTGATATGATGTAAAAGTTTGAAGAGATAATTATGGGTTAATTTCTTGCAAATTTGTGGTTTGAGATATCTTTGCAAGGAAAAATTTTGCTAATATCTTTGTATTAAGAGAATTGTTAACAAATTTGATTGTTTATCTGCAGATTCAGAACTGACAAATTGTCTTTTTATTTGGCTGATCTCTCTCTCATATTTTTGAAAAAAAGAAGAAGAAGAAGATGATATAGTGTACAAAATGTTTCAGTCAACTTCAGCTGTTTGGGAAAGTCTTTTATGTATGCGTAGAAGGGAAGGAATTCCTTTCTATTCATCCAAAAAGCTCAATGGACCAAGTTTCATAAAATCGTATGAAACTTCATAAATCGAGTCTCAGCCTGGTTAATTATACTGTTACGGAGACGTTTATAATCTAATCCAGTAATCGCAAGTTTAAACAATCCACTAATGGGCTTAGTGATTTAGAGATCCATTGTTGGGCTTATTGGGCTAGAGATCCACTGACGATGCACTTATTGGACTAAAATCCCATTGACAGTGGATCTTTAGCTCAATAAGCCCAACAATGGATCTCTAAATCACTAAGCCCATTAGTGGATTGTTTAAACTTGCGATTTCCACCAAAAAAAAAAAACAAATTAAGCTTGAGCGTTTTCTTTGTTTATATTTTATAGAGCTTCTATTAATTTCGACAATTATTTTTTTTCAAATATTATTTTCCAAACTTGAATTTGCTCTGTAGTGGGTCATAAGAAACAAATGAAAGAAAAATGAAGAGGAGGAAATGGGGAATTTGGGGTGCTGGCCTATTATAAGGCCGAAGCCGAACAATATAACTAATGCCAGATGGATTCACTACCGTCTGTGTGAACAGATTATTAATTTAGATAGCAGCATTCATCTTTGAGATGACAAGGACTGTTTGATTGTGCATGATGAACGCGGATTCCAATCCAAATGTCAAAATCCACCAACCAACAAAATTGTATTCAGATGTATTCAACCATTCTCTGTCGATGGTTGGTTCATATCCCTCCTGTGTGCCTTTTTCATTGCATTGTTCTGTCCCCAAGTAACATCTAATTCCCTTCCAAGCTTTCTTTCCAACAAACCAGTAGAGTACAATACACTGAAGCTTCCCTCAACAAATGCTAGATTATTATACAAATTAAAGCATTGAAAATGGGTACTACCAAAAACATTCTCCTGTTTCCTCCATTTTCCCTCATCCTTATCTTTAGCCTCCTACAAATTACACAGTCACTGCCACCAAGGTCACCGATACAGTGCGACGGCACGAGCTGCATCTTATCAAATGGGTACGGCAGATGGAATGACCGCATCGAATGCCAGGTTCCATCTGTTGTGTACCCGACGACCGAAGAAGAGATCATCAACGCTGTTGCAGATGCTGTCAAGAACAAGAAAGGAGTAAAGGTCATCAGCGCATTTGCGCACAACATTCCGCCGTTAGCATGCCCGCCGCGGGATGACTCTGTGCTTATTAGTACTTCAAGGTGAGGAATTGAATTGTTCTTTGTTCTGCGGGCTATATATAGCCTGTGTCTACCTACTGATCTGATATATACGTAAATAATTTCAACGATTAGTCTACACACACAGAATGTGGTAGTCGCTAATCCGAGTCAATTTATTATATGCGGATTAAATTGAACATGCAACCTGCATTAATATCTATATATATATATATATATATATAATATATATAGAGTTATGCTACGGTTAGTCGCGAAGTACAAAATTTTTTTGTACTTCGCGTCGTATCTCTCATTTTCGAGTTCAAAATACCGATCCGACTGTTCAAAGTGTTCTTCATATTAAAATATATTTGGATACCAAATTTTACATTTTTTAGAAAAAAAATTCTATTTTTTGAGGATTAGAAAATCGTTCTTATTAAAAATTATAAACTCAATGTATTTTCATCCCCTCAATAAAAATAGAAAAAAAATTCTAAAAAATGTAAAATTTGGTCTCCAAATATATTTTAATATGAAGAACACTTTGAACGGTCGGATCGATATTTTGAAATCGAAAATGGAAAATACGACGTGAAGTACAAAAACGTTTTGTACTTCGCGACTAACCGTGCGCATTACTCATATATATATATATATATATATATATATATATATATATATATATATATATAGATAGATTATGCGGAATAAAAGATTGTACGTAAAACCTGCAAAAGGATTAAAGGATTGTGCATATATACAACCTGCAGATACAACACCGGGATAGAGATAGACCCAACAAAACGCACCGTCATTGTCGATTCTGGTTTTGGGCTAAGAGACATGATTGACCGAGTGGAGTCAGCTGGGCTGAGTCTAGTGGCATCACCATACTGGGAAGGAGTGAGCATCGGCGGTCTGTTGAGTACAGGCTCCCATGGGAGCTCGTGGTGGGGCCGTGGTGGTGCGGTACATGACCATGTGATCGGGTTGAGCTTGGTTGTAGCGGCCGGAGAGACGGAGCAGTATGCTAAGGTGCTGAGGTTGTGGCGTGGAGATGATCTGTTCAACGCTGCACTGGTCTCAGTTGGCTTATTAGGAGTCATTTCAAAGGTTGGTGTGTGATGTTTTTGTACCATTGGTTTTGGTCTTTTGGATGCATTATTATCTAGTTAATGAGTTAAGGTCGGTAACATACCAGACAAAAAAGAAAAACACCAAACTTTTTTCACAAACTGGTATGGGTTATTAACTGAATCCAATCCACATTCTCTGCCTTAACGCAAGTTTTGCATGTGCCCCACCACCACACGGTAATTCTTAAAAGAGCTCCATCAATATTAAATCTAAACACTGACAGCAGTGACCTCCAATTAACTGAAATCCTGAAATAAAAGGGTTGACAGCCAACTCAAATTCAAATTTTGAGTTAAAATACAGGTCTTGATTATCAAGAACAGAGTATATAATTTAAATAACGACAGAAATATATGTCATATCGTACAAAAATAAAATATATTGTTGCTGATCCGAACATAAATGAGTTGGACGAGTAAAGATTCTTTTGATCCTTTTCGGGTAGGGAGTTCGGCCGATCCATTTAATCTGTGATTAACGCTAATCAGTACTTATATATACTAATTATGATTAATTATATATTAATTAATATTAACTTACTTAAAAAAAATAAAATAAGTTAAGAAATACTTAAATTATTTTATTTGAGTCGAACTGAATTTTTTGATCTGATTTTAAATAGATCAGATAAAAAAATAATAAAATAATAATAATCCCACCGACCTATAACTTTTATTTGAGACTCAAACCCAACACTGCGCCCTGTAGGGGATCTTATTTATTCTTGTTAATCTTGTCACACCTATTTACAATCATTACTATGACAATAACTATAATTTGAGATTTATTTTTACTAGCAAGAATTACCTTATGTAACTTTATACTAATTTAGAACACGAACTTAGTATAGATGTGGTCTCAACCCTTACGGAGAGTCATAGGTTCACCTCTGAAGATAATATTTAAAAAGAAATAAATATTGAGGTTAATAGAAAAAGAACAGTTTTTAATGAAAATAATTATTAGTAAATTAATATTGTTAAAAATAAGAGTGAAAACCGTAAAATTTCAAATATACGAATGGCGGCGCGCACTTTGTCGGTGGCGCGACCAACAGCGCCATACTTGCGATGTAAAGCGCGTTTCAAAAAAATAATGAAACGCGCCCTTTGGCGGCGTGTGGCGTGTTTCGTAAAAAAAAAAAAAAAAAAAATGGAAACGCGCCACGCGGCAATGGCGCGTTTAAATAAAAAAAAAAAAAAAAAAATGAGCGCGCGCCATTTATCGGTGGCGCGTTACTATTCGTATTTTTGAACTTACCCGTTTCTCACTCTTATTTTTAATAATATTAATTTACTAATAATTATTTTCATTAAAAACTGGAAAAAGAATTACACCAGTTCAAAATGTATTATGTTATTTCAGAAGATCGTTAAAAGTGTCTTGGTTCTTGCTTTCGCCAAAACTTAGTATTTATTTTGAATTCAGAGAGCTTGCTGTAATAGTCAAATCCTTTTTACTCGGGAAAGATTGAATAGGGACAAATTAAGTCCTAGTCACAGATGAATTGAGATAGACAAAATTTATATTAAATTTCTTATTTTTCTTATAAATTTGATAGACAAATAGTATAAATCATATTCAAAATAATTGAATTTAAATTGACATTTTTTTCCTTGATGATCGTCTAAATTAGAAAATCATTTTTATTATACTTAAAAGATAAAGTATACTAAAAAGTCATTTCTAGAAGACGAAAATAGTAGTTAGTGTTAGTCCTCTCTATTAAATTATTTCAGCATCGGTGGCGGAAATTGGATGATTATTTTGTTTAAGTGCGTTTAATTTAATGCTAGAAGTTACTGGAGACAACAAAGCAAGCCATAACATAATAACACCACGACGACGACTCGCCAGGTGTAGAAATTGGATGATTAAACGCACTATTTTGTTTTAAATTGGATTAATTGCACATTTGCACTAATAAGAAAACCATTACTTTTGTTGCCTTGTGTTGTGTGGGCCTCGAAATAAAGAGCCAACTGAAAAAGAAATCTCAAGTCACGAGGCGAGGCTGTCACCACTTGTTGCCATGCTTATCTTCTTTTCGTTCTTTTTTTTTTTCCTGATACGATTCAAATAAGAGGGGTCTAAGTGTCTAACTCTAGGAATAAAAATTATAATACAGAGCTAGTCACTGGTTTTTTTTTTTTTTTTTTTGTGGGGGGGGGGGGGGGGGGCATTTCATGGCCCAAATAACAATTAGCTCATAAAATACACTGAATCCGTATGAAATATTGGATCGAAAGGAGGGGCTATGGCCCAATTTTTCAAAGAAAACTCTGCCACTGAAGCCTCTGTAATTATTGTTCTAAAGCAAATAAGGAAGAAAAATATATCTCTTTACTTGTTGAAATAAAAAATAAGTTGGAGAATAAAATGTCAACAAGGTAACCCTCAAGAATTGGCATATATGCAGGTAACACTTTCTCTGGAACCTAGATTTAAGAGGAGCATAACCAACGATTTTCGAGATGATGCTACCTTGGAAGAAGACTTCAAAGCTCATGCTCTGGATCATGAATTTGCTGACATAACATGGTACCCGTCACAACATAAGGCTGTGTATCGGCAAGATGATCGGGCTCCATTGAATTCTTCTGGCAATGGTGTAAATGACTTTGTTGGATTCCGGTCGACCCTTGTTGCGGCGTCAACTGGCGTACGATCTACAGGTAGAAAATGTTGTGTATATTTGTATTTGACAGACATGAATGATTTATTTTTCCTTTTCTGAGTTTGTGCAAAGTCCTATACTATTTCATTTCCATCAAATCTTGTGATTTTTTTCTTGAAGTCGGCAGGTGAACTGTTAATCACCACAAGTTGCATTTCTGACCGGTTGAAGAATATGTCATTCACTCAATTGTGTGTTACATCCAAAATTGTCAGAAACCTATTTCGGTGCCAATATATCAATACTGATTCTGATCAAATTGCTAACTATCTGTTGTGCACCTGCAGAGAAGGCATTGGAGAAGTCAATGAGCTCCAATGGCAAGTGTGCTCTTGCTGCCTCAGAGATTGCTTACAAAAGACTTATAGGGAATGGCTTGAAGAACAATGGAATTGCCTTTGTCGGATATCCGGTTGTCGGCTATCAGGGTAAGATGCAGACTTCAGGTTCTTGCCTCCATTCCTCCGCATTAAACCAGATAAGTATGTGTGCTTGGGACCCGAGAATAAAGGGCCTCTCCTTTTATGAGAGTACTGCAATATTTCCTGCATCTCAATTCAAGAATTTCATCATCGATGTAAAAACATTACGTGATTTGAAGCCAGAGAACCTCTGTGGAATTGACACCTACAATGGGATCCTAATCCGGTTCATAAAACATTCTGAAGCATACTTGGGTCAGACGGAGGATTCGGTTGTGGTGGATTTCAACTATTTCAGAGCAGATGATGCTGCTACACCGAGACTGAACCAGGATGCAATGGAAGAGATCGAGCAAATGGCATTTAGAAAATACAATGCCAGGCCTCATTTTGGGAAGAATCGAAGGGCTGCATTCTTTCATTTTCAGCACAAGTATCCGAATTGGGAAAATTTTATGCAAGTGAAGATGCAGTTGGATCCGGACGGTGTTTTCGACAGCTTTTGGTTAAATGACATACTAAAACTCGATAACGAATTTGAGAAAGAAGACGGGTGTGCAATGGAAGGACAGTGCATTTGTTCGGCCGACAGACATTGTAATCCGAACCGAGGATACATGTGCAAGCAAGGACTTGTGTACAGAGAAGCCATGGTATGTAGATACTCAGATACTTCGACACAATAAAGTGATGTATTTGTTGTCCCGATTTGTTATATTTAGAACCTTTTTTGTGATTATATAAAAATACCACTTGCTGATTCATTATTTGGATAATATTGTTTGCATTTTTTATTTTATTTTTTGAAATAAAATCCAGTATGTTTGTTTTTAGAAGAATTACGTTGATCATTCTATGGTTCCAATTTTGATAAAAATACAGACCGCCAATATTGTTGTTATTTATTAAATTTGGTATAAATGAAAGTGTCCGTGTTAACTAATTATGTAAAAATACCACTTAGTGATTCATTGTTTGCAAATATTGTTTGCGTTTTTTTTACATATCAGAACATTCTTTTTGTAATTATATAACCAACTATATAAAAATACCACTTAATTAGTGATTCATTATTTGGATAATATTGTTTGCATTTTTTTATTGTTTAAAACAAAATCCAGTATGTTTGTTTTTTAGAAGAATTACGTTATTCATTCTATGGTTCCAATTTTGCTAAAAATACAGACCTCCAAATTTTTTGTTATATATTAAATTTAGTATAAATGAAAGTGTCTTTGTTCATCAATTTTAAAAAAAGTACTACTCAGAAGGATATGAATACCAATTCTGTTTAGGTTGAGCTGAAAAAATGCTCAAAGAACAGATACTCGTTGAATTTTTTTCTTCGTCCTTTTCCCTTATATGACTACTGAAAATACATTATGTATAAGCCTATGGCCCTATGACTTCTTATGTAAAAAAAGACGGGGATCCCTGACAATGGGTTATTCTGATATATATATATATATAATTGTTTTTAGTATTTATTTAAAAATTCATTATTAAAATTGTCAAAACAGTTCATTGTAAAGGGATCGCCAACCCCTAAAAAAAATCAATTATTTTTAAGCATATGACTTCTAATGTAGAAAATGTTATCATATTATTAGGTCAAATTGTGGTTCTCAGTGCAGGATAAAAGATGGTATAACTAGTAGAATGTGTGTCACGACTTCACGTGCTGTCTGACAATCTGGACATATTTATTTCGGTTTATTACAAAAAATATGTATTTTTCTAAACCATAGAAAAGACCAGAAAATTTATTCAATTCATGTCAATCACGGTCACGGAGACATTGGTACGACGGTACGAGACTCTTTTTTTATTTATTTGTGTCAGTACTCAGAAAGGAAGAGAGTCACATGTGAATTTTAATTTTTCATTTGTAGTAATTAAAAAAAAATAATAGTAAGATTACTTCCCTTCTAACACTCAATAGTTAGGAATGAGATCCGCGATTTGTAAAAGAAACGAGCAGGATTTTGCTCATCGAGATCAGACGGCGCGTGTTAATTTGATCTTTTTGAAATTTATGCATACATTTTTTGAGATGTTTTCATCGTAAGATTTACAAATAAAATGTTATTTGTTTGAGAAATTAAGAACATATTCTTACTCCAATAATTAGACCTGAGTTACAAATTCGGTCTGATATCGAATCAGCAGATTGCCATTCTTACTTTATCTAACTGCCCTTCTCAATGAGTACTCGTGAGTCGTGAGTAAGGCTTTCCTATCCGGACGTAGTGACAAAACTCACAGTAGAATGCTACTGTGGCGAAGTCACTCACAACGGCCAATTGCCCAGGTACTTCTTTTCGGGTTCTGTAGAATGCTTGCCTATTTGAGAAAGAAAAGGTTCGAAGAAAGAGGACCAATTTATTTCAACAGTTTATGCGGGTTGGAGAAGTAGCATATTCGGACTCGATTAAAAACGGGTATGCATCCCACTAACGTGTCTCTCAATTATCTTTCTTTGACGAATTCCTACAAACTTTAGTTTTAAGTCGTTCTAATCTTGAGAATCGAGTTTAGAATTGATTTAAAAGTCAAAACCCTTCATACCCCTCTTAGGAGGAGAAACTCTGTTTGCCCTCGCCCATAAGAGCGGAATCAGAAACGATTGATAGGGGATACTTGGTTCAAATAAATAAAATGTTTGAGTGAACAGAAATTTTATTTTTTATCATACGACATTTTATTTTTCAGTGAACCGAGTGGAAGCCCGGGCGCCGTGCGCCTACCTTACTTTCATTTTGCTCGCCCTTTGGTTGAGATCACTCTCCCGAGCGAGGAGCTCATAACGAGAGAAGGTACACACGGATAGATATATAGCTATAGATACTAACATTCCTCCGGTCAAGTAAGAAAGCCTTTGAAACTCGGTCCATTTTTTTACAGAATTTATATATTTTGATTAAATTATTTATTTATTACTTTTATAGTTTTTAATAATTTATTTAGTTATTTTATTATGTTTAATTATTTGTTGAATGATTTAAAAAAAATATAGTTAGAAATATGATACTGTTATGTTTAATAATATTTTAGATATGATATTATTGTACATTTGATAATAATATTTAGTTAGAAAATCATAAGAGGAAAAATAAAAATAATTAACTAGAATAAATATACATTCAATAAAAAATAATGAACTAAAATATATATATTTATTATGTATACAATAAAAACTATATATGATACATAATAAAATAGAATTAGGATTTTAAATAGCGCGCTATATCATTTTCAACCTCAAAAGTTATGTTATAGGTCAACATTGCGCTATGTCAAGCTATGAGCTTGCTATAGCAGTAATAGCGGCCACAATAATGCATTGTGCGTAACAACAAAATAGCATGCTATTCAGCATAAATTATATTTTTTTTGCTCAAAATTGATTTTGTACAACTTGAGTATCCCAAATTTATATAGTTATAGTATTTGTGATAATCTTAATGGAGAAAATGATATAGTTTGTGGTTATTTAAATTATTTTGAATAGAAAAGTTATTTAGCTTTTACAGTTTCAATGATATTTTGAATAACAATTTCAAGTTTGTATTAATCAATTATAAGTTTATAACTCCTTAATTCATTTATTATTACTTAGTTACTCTATGAAAGTCTAATTTATATGAAAAATAATAGTAAATATAGAGAAAGACGATGTACGATAGCTTTCGCTATAGCGCGACAACTTTTTTGAAATATCACCGCGATGACGCGATAATTGCTATTTAGAACCTTGTCTAGAATGTATATAATTGTTACTTATAAATCTAAAAAAATGATGAAAAATGGATGTCCAAAACTTCAAATATATTTTAAGGCATTAGATATTTTTTTACCCTAAAAATTACCGTAACGATGCTAGCATTAACCTTGTAGATCTCATTGTTGAGTTTTTCATGGCCATGTACACGCCTCGATCAGAGTTTTTATCATAATTTATGGTCGTTTGAAGATGAGATGCTCGGATTTTGATTTTATCGATTCGATCTGTCTCCGTTTGTTCGATTAGAAGCGTCATATGCACTAAGAACATTATGAAAATTAAATCAAATAAAAATAAGTTAAATCATTGAATAAATAATTAAATATAATAAAATAACTAAATAAATTATTAACAACTAAAAAGAATAATAAAGAAAACAAAAAATAAATAATTAATCAAAACAAAAAATTGTAATTTTTTTTTTTTTGCAAAACACAACACTTTGTTTCTTATTGTTGGTGTAATATTTTAAATATTGTTTGATATTATGTTTTTATGTCTTTTATTATTATTCTATATTATTATTGAACACATAGTTTATTATTTTTTATAATTTTTTTATGATTTTCTAACTACATATTATTTTTTTAATATGTAGTTTAATATGTTTTATATTTATTCTCTTATGATTTTGTAACTACATATTATCATTGAATACACAATAATATCATATTTAACATATTATTAAACACAACAATATTTTTGACTATATTTTTTAAATCATTTAATAAATAATTAAACATAATAAAATAACTAAATAGACTATTAAAAACTATAAAAGTAACAAATAAAATTTTTTATCAAAAATATATAAATTTTATAAAAAAACTAGGACCGAGTTTCAAATTCGGTCCTAGCCTCTAGGACTGAATTTGAAACTCGAATTTGACTATGAGTGTCAAAACGGGGGCATTCATACCAATTCTCTATATTATTTTATTTTAATTACTAGAAAAAAATGTGAATTTTGGAATAACAATAATAAATAATGAACATATCTAGATGCTTATAAAAAAATACAATGGGGATTGCTAGGAAAATACTAGATCAAGAAAACACGTTTTAAAAATTTCTAAGGCCTTTTCCTTGATCTATCAGGCACACAATTTATTTAAGTAATTCCACAAATACTTAGTGTTTGATTGTGTATATAAATGGTTGCAAACTTGCAATCTTTGCATCTTGTATGACATTAGATGGGCTCTATAGACTTTCTTTCTATGTTGTACGAGTACGAGATGTGGATATCGTATACGATATGATATGATAAGGACACAATGATATGACAATTTCTAACAAGATATAGATACGACAATCCGATATATATTTTCATTACTTTATTATGTTTGATCATGAATATATGCATAAAAATTTTAAGTTTACTATGTTTTTTTTGTTTTAAGTAATATAATTAATATGTAAAAAAATGTATGACTATACCTAAATTATTACGTTCTAAAATAAATATGAAAATATTTTAAACAAATGGGTATATGTAACTATAGTGTCATTAGTGAAATGTGTATTCAATTTCATTGGGATAGAGATTGGAAAATATAATGGGCCCACAACATCTGTAATTTCACAGCTAGTAATTCTAGCATCAACCTCTATGCACGCTCTAGCCTTTATGCATGCTCTAGTCTAGTGTATTAAAATCGGGAAAATCGGGACGGGTTGGGTCGGGTTGGGACGGGTAATGGTGGGTCAACGGGTTTTCACGGGACGGGTCAGGACGGGTCGGGTCCAAGGGTGGGGCGGGTCAGGTCGGGAACGGGACGGGTCGGCGAGTCAAATTTATTTTCTAAAATTCTGAAAAATTCAAAAATCGTTACAACGGTTCAGTAAATTGTTGCAACGATTTATGAAACGTTATAACGTTTCAGCTCAATTGATCCAACGGCTGATATTCTTTCTAAACCGTTATAATGATTCTCATATCATTATAACGGTTCAGGCACTGATATGATTTAAAATAAATTGAAATAAAATTTTAAATGAAATAATTTAAGTAAAAAATTAAATAAAATCTTAAAGAATTGGAATAAAATGATAGAACTTTAAAAAAATGAGAAAAATATTTAAATATTATAAAAATTAAAATAAATGGGTTAAAAATAAAGTTACGCTCCTCTTTTATTCCGGACTTGGGACCGGCTATGTAATACATAGGCGGAGTTCTAACTTTTTTTTGTTAGTAAAGTTTATTGAAAAATAATAAAAATGGGAAAAAAAAATAAAATATATAAGTGTTTAAAAATATCGTCTAAAAATTCGAGTTCATATACCATAAATCATTTTACGGCATACCATCGAGTCTTCATCCGCTTCATCATAAATTCACCGATGACAAAAAAAGAAACGAATGCCAAAAAGAAACGAATGGCAAAAAAAAAGAATGTAAATATCTATTTTAAAAAATAATTATCAAAAAATATAAACTAATTATAAAATATAATATATACTAATAACTAATCTTTTTTTGTCGGAATCGAAAGATTGTCGAAAGTCAAAAACTTTAAAACGAATTAACGACAAATAATATAATGAATACTAAATCGACAATAATAACTAAATAGCACTAATATAAATATTTTTGATTTTTTTATGGATAATGTAATAAAATTACTATAATAATATAATTAGAAAATTACTAATATCTAATAATTAACGAATTAACGAGGGAGAGTTTGGTTTGGAGAATTAAGAAGAGAGATAGAGTGAAGTTGTTTGTATGAGGATATGAGATGAAATTGGATGGTATTTTTAAGAAAACAATTTGAATTATTTTTTATTTTTTTTTCGATTTTTTTGAATTTTTTTATATTTTTTGAATTTTTACGGGTTTGAGGCTGGTCGGACGGGTAAAGTGGGTCGAGTCGGACATGTTTGATTCCGGGTTTCCGGAGTCAAGTCGGGCACGGGTTAGGGCGGGTTGGACGGGTCGGGTCGGGTCGGGTCGGGACGGGTCTAAAACGGGTCGGGTTGGGTCGGGACAAGTCTAAAACGGATCGAGTCTAGCATGAGTTTTTTCAAATTTTTTTGCCACTTTTAGTGCTAGATTCATCGGTTCTAATGGGTCACGGATCGACGGGTTTAAGCACGAATCGGGTCGGGTCGCGGCCACGGATCGGACGGGTCGGATCGACTCGGACGGGTTTTAAAAAACACTACTCTAGTCCTCAGAGAAAATTTGACTACTCTAGTACTCAGATAAAATTTGAATGTGCGCCAACTAGTTGAGTTTCTCATCTTTTGGAGTTGGAGCATACGAGGATATGCGAACTCAGCCGAACCGACGAATCGAATACAATGGTCAACATGATTAAAATAATAAAATTCTCCAGGTGGCGAACCTGATATGTACTGGTTTTGTATTAGGCTCGCACGTGCACCCGATATGCATCCGATATCTATTCGGCCGGGTATACGATATCAGGTAACATAAATTTCTTCTTTTTGACCAAGCTTGGCCTAGATGAACACTAAGTTTGAACTCAGAAGCTCTCCACTTAATCCATCCAAGAATATCACAGACTTAATTCAAACTAAAATTTAAAACACAAGCCCACGATAAATTTTGAAACACAATCAATCTATAAACTTAAGAGTGTATTTATATTTATGAAGTTTCTTCCATTTTAAGTTATTTTTTTATAAATCTATATAAAATTATCAAAATAAAAATTTATCAAAATAAATAATTATCAAAATCCTCACCCATAAAAATAATTCATATTTCAGATGAGTATGGTAATTCAAAATTTAACGGTTTATGGCCTTGAATATTTCATGAAATTTTCGTTTGATCTCATATCAAATCAAATTGGATATATAAGATAATAATATTACTTTTTGTACTCTCTTTTGCTTATCGCTACACTCGATAGAGACTAGAGAGGATGCTTAGGTATTTATTTGACAATACAGTATTGGATGAGAGAGCAAATTTAACTTCTTGTTTCCGTTAATGAGAAATTATTATCATCCTTCAACTATTTCTCTTACTCATCTTCTCAGATCTATCGCACCCTTTTTAACTCTCTCACACCCGTTTCATCTCTCACATTTCCTTCTCTCTTGCATTTCTCTTGTGCTCACTTTCACGCTCTTTCTTTTACCACGAATCTCTTTTATTGTTCGTTTGGCAAATTAAGGAATAATTTTGGAAGAGTGGTAATTTTAAAAGAGCGGTAGAATAGTGGTAATCTTGACTATTCGGAAGAGCGAAAATATTATTTGTGAGTTATTAACAAAAATAGTTAAAATATGAATAAGTATGACACTAACAATGATGGTGATAATAATAATAGTAAAAAACGACAACGGCAAGAACAACAACAATAATAATGATGATAGCAATAATAATAATAATATAATAATAATAATATAATAATAATAAAATAATAATCATAATAAATAATAATATTCATAGTTATAATCATAATAATATAATAAAAATATAAACATAATCATAATGTAATAATATAATAATAAAATAATAATTATAATCATAATATAATATAATAATATAATACAACATAATAAAATAATAATAATAAGTAATATTAATCATAGTCATAATATAATAATAATAAAGTAATAATTATAATATAATATAATAATAAATCATAATCATAGTCATAATATAATAATAAATCATAATCATAATATAATAATATAATATAACATAATCAAACAATAATCGCTATTAAATGAGAGCTAATCGATATACCACCTATAGCTCGGTATCTTTGGATTAGCATTCTTCTACTTGGTTTAAAATTAGTTTGACAAATTAATTAATTCGAATAACAATTCTATTCTTACTTCTTGCTATCCATAAAGTACCAAACAAATCTACATGTTTTTATTTTCTCTTCTTCATTCTCAATTTCTCTGTTTGAGATTCTACTTTTTTTATCCTATTCGCAATTATCTTGCTCCTAGCAATTTTCTCTTCTTCATCTCTGACATAATCAATTTTAAACAGTACTAATATTTATTTTCTCTTCTTCATCTCTGACATAATCAGTACTAGCATTTAGTGTAGTTTATAATCAATCCTAATATTTAGTATAAATATTTTCTACCTCTATATAGTCAGTGCTAATATTTAATATAAATAATTTTTAATTAGTGAAAATATTCAGTTAAATCATTTTTTGACATGATAAAAACAGTGCTAATATTTTTTTATAAACACTTTTAGGTTTGAGGGTGCTTCACATTGGATAACGCTTCGCACTGAGGGCGCGTGGACAAATGCTTCGTGTGGGGAGTGTGTTTCGCGCTGGGGCGTGCGAACAAAGTCGACAACATGGAGAGGAGGGTGCGAACGGTTAAACGAGGTTTTAAGAACCGTCCATTAAACAAATATTTGTCAAATATCCGCTCTATGAAGTTAACAAATATTGAATGAGAGAGAGACAGCAGATCTTGTGATCCTAAAGACTCGAGTCAATTCAATTTGCATGATAGTAGAGGAGCACTCGTTACTTTCTTTGCACTAGATTTGTAAGTTAGGTTTCGTCTTGATAATATAAATAGTTATTAAAAAAACAATTAGCAATATATTTTTTAAATATATTTAATAAAATTTCACATTATAAATTTAGACATAATATTTTTAAATGCTAAATTTATATTTGAGTTTTATGATCTCTATACTTTTAGATTTGGTTTTATTTTTAATCTATCCTAATTTATTTGATTAAAGAGTTTGTTTTTATTGTTATAAATAGTATAATTAAATATATAATAATTTATAAATTATTATATAAAAAATAAATTATTTTAAGAGTTAAGTTTCATATTAACTATATTATACACATTACTTTAAATTAGAACAGAAAATATTTTATATGAATCCTTGAATTTAAATAAATAAAAAGAGTTAATCAATGATGAAAAAAATAATGATATAATATGATTAAAAATTTTAAAATTAAGAATTCTTCGATCAATGAAATTGTACTTCTCAATTTACCTGGTAAAACAGTAAACGATGAAAACAGAAGTACAGAACTAATATTGAAGACCAAACAATTCAATTAATTGCGCATATCATTTATGGATTTTATTGTAGTAACTCAAAAAGTCAAGACAACATTATATATGAATATGGTTGTTTTAATTCGAGGTATCAAAAGATAACAAAAAAATTCTTCCATTTTCATAACTGATAAATAATTTCATAAATTAGTGCATATTTCTGCATACCCATTTTTTTGGATGCAGAGTATATGAGATTATAACACCGTTGTTTTCCTCGGAGGTGCCTAGCAGAGATTCAGAGAAACCAGAGGAATCCACTAAAAAGAATGACGATTTCTTTTTTCGAGGTAAAGAGAGACAATTAACTCTTATCGAAAGAAAAGACATGCTTTCCAGTTAGCACCACCACCTGCTCTTTTGGAATCGTGGATTAATATTGGAACTCCCCCCTTCCCTTTCAGCGGGTCACACGCACCATCGAATAACACAAATATTACCATAGAGATGTCACATTATTTTCGGGGAACGGGAGCACTCACTCCTCACCTACGCCTCGGTAGGTGTCAGTGAAGATCGATTCGCTCGGTCAGTGTAGAGATCGATTCGTACATTTCATGCGCTCGATCCCTTTCCCAAGAGGGGGAGAGAAATGGAGGTGAGGGCTCGAGCGCCGGGAAAGATAATACTCGCCGGAGAGCACGCGGTGGTGCACGGTGCTGCCGCGATTGCCGCCTCCATTGATCTCTACACTGAAGTGCGCGTCTCTCTCCGCCCCTCAGGTTCGCATTTTTATTTCCACGATCTTATTCATTTAAGTGGTTTGATCATTTTTGTTACCGCTCAAATAAACAACCTGTCTTCGAAATGAGTCCGTTGTGCTAAATGTTTGCTTAAGGACTCCTCAATGGACACATAGTTCCAAAGAGTTCTCAAATGGGAAGAGCGGAGTAAACAAATAGGATTAAGTTGTGGGCAAATAACAAATTGATACGTAAAATGCAGGTATGTACAATACTGCACCAGATTGTAACGGTACAAAAGACTTTTGGGTGAAAGAGTAGGATCTATCAAATATTCCCTGCAAAATTTAGATCTAAATTCACATGCCTTGTGGCGTACCAAACAGAGGAAGCCAGAGAACCAAAAATCCACTCTGAGCTAATTCTTAAGAATCCTGGTTTTGTACTTGATCTTCGTGCAAAAACCAGATTTTGTATAGCTACTCAATTGGGCGCTGAACACCTTAGTAATAAAAAGTTAGAGCCAAGTTTTCCCAACTCAAAACCGGTGTGTCGAACGGGGCCTTAGCATTTGGTTATTGTTTTTTACAGGTCAAGAAGATGATTTACTTGAGCTTGACTTGAAAGATGTGGGCTTGAATCTGTCTTGGTCATGCTCACATTTAAAGGAGGTTTTAAGAGATGGCTCCATTGATGGTATATTACCGAGGCCATGTACCTCTGAAATGTTGGACTTGCTTTCTGGCCTTGTTGCTGGAAAGAATATACCTCAAGAGAAAATTCAGCTCAACTCTGGTCTCTATGCTTTCCTTTTTCTATATACTTCAATCCTCAGGTATGTGTTTGGAACCTGCGTGGTAGTTCTGGTTATTGTTTTAAACAAGAAAGAAGCCATATAATTATAAAATAAGGTAAATAAAAGTGCCAGAAATTTCATCGATTCAAACTGGTTATTCTTTTTAAAATAGATAAATTATTAATATAAAGCAAAATGTGTTGCACTGTCAGGTTGGGAAGACCAACCATCAGGGCAGGCCCCTTCATCTCAAGAACAGAACTAACATATTCTGTCTATCAGTTGTAACTTGTAACATTAGTTTATGTTGTTTCCTTATATTAATATTTTTCTTAGCCTGTGTTGCTTTCTTTTCTGTTAGCTAGACTCCCATTGCCGACAAAAACCCTAAAAAGTGAAAAAAAAGAGAGAGATGGAAATGTGTTTTCAAACCATAAAAATGCTAAGAAAGATAATTGACCAAAAGGCATGTAGTATAATAGCATGCTGAATTAGATGGTCAAATTAGATTAAAGGATTGTTAACAATTTCATGCTTTAATCCTTTATAATAGCATGTAGTATAATAGCATCCTTTAATCCTTTAATTTGATTAAAGGATTGTTAACAATTTCATGCTTCTTTTGTGACATGAGATCAAATTAGATGGTCATTATAGTCTCCCATAGATTTGTGCTGGCTTATGCATTTTCCTGAAAATTTTCAGATTTAAGCCCGGAAAGGCTGTTGTAACCTCTCAACTACCTATGGGTTCAGGTCTTGGTTCATCAGCCTCATTTTGTGTGGCACTTTCCAGTGCTTTGATAGCATTATCTGAGGAGCACCTTTTGAAAGCAAAGAGAGAAAAAGATGGGTTTTCATTTGAAAAAAATGATCTTGAACTTGTAAGCAAGTGGGCTTTTGAAGGAGAGAGGATCATTCATGGCAAGCCTTCTGGAATTGACAACACTGTTATCACCTTTGGTACAGCTCTCTTTGATCTTATATGTCCTCGATTGTGCAAGCGATCATCCAATAAGCATCTGTCCTGCAATTAATTCTGGGCTAGTTCTATAAATTTGGTCTAGATGCCCCTCGATTTTGTAGTAAAGCCTCAAATAGGCTTAAATCTGATCAATATTAGTCTCAGTTTCACCCTTACAGTACAAGTCCCAGATGAGTGATTGCCAGCTTGAGTGTTAGTAGAACTAACAAAAATAATTTAATGGTCTGCTTTCGGAAAGAGTTGTCAGCAATTAGATTTTTTTCTGATAATATAGCTGATAACTTTTGGTGCACTTGTGACAGGCAACATGATCAAATTTAAGAAAGAAGCGACAAAAATGAACTCAATGACGCCCCTGATTTCAGCAACCCCCCTCAAAATGTTGATTACTGACACAAGAGTTGGGCGAAATACAAAATCCTTGGTCTCCAGTGTTTCAGAAAGAGCCTTGAGGCACCCGCATACCATGTCTTTTATATTTAATGCAATCAACTCAATCAGTGATGACCTGGCATTGCTAGTTGAGTCCCCAGCAGCAGATGAGGCAGCGACCTTAGTAAAAGAAGAGAAATTGATGGAATTAATGCAGATTAACCAGGGGTTGCTTCAGTCCATTGGGGTTAGCCATGAATCAATAGAGACAGTTGTTAGAATGACCATGAAAGCAAAATTGGTTTCAAAGCTTACGGGGGCTGGTGGCGGTGGTTGTGTCTTGACATTTGTTCCTACATGTATCCTTCTTCTATATGGACTTTTTCCCTTTGTGCTTTCTCATGGTCCGGTATCAGTGACAGTAGACCTGGGCTTAACAAACATGCAACAACAAGAACAATAAAGCCTTTAATCCCAAATAGTCTTAACAAACAAGAATACAAATATTTAAAAAAAATAAAAATAAAACATACAAAAGCTATTTGGTAGATTTTTTTTTTTTTTTTTTTTTTTTTTTTTTTTTTTTTTGTAAATAGGTCCCAGTTGGATTTGAGCTCAAAACCTGGTATGACACAATTTCTCTCTCTAGTAACCCCTTTAATTGAAACTGAAATAAGAGCTGGAGATTTAAGATGTTTTTTATATCTTGGCAATGCCTTACATGCTAACTCCCTCAACTTAAAATCAATAGCATCAGAGACAGAGAATATCATTTCTGAGCTTGAGCAATGCGGCTTTCGGTGCTTTATTGTTGAAGTTGGAGGGCCAGGCGTTCAAGTCTTTTCTTGCTAGCTTTACATTACTTTCTATTTTTCATTCCTCTTTATTTGAGTGTTTTTGTATTACCTGCTCTTTACATTTTGGCAGGGTGGGATTTATCATAGAACAATCCTGATTATGGCTTCTTTCGTAATAAATAGAGTTAGCCTATTTCTTTCGTCTCGTACTATGCTAACCAAATTAAATGTTTTTATCGGACAGTTACAAGCTAGCGTGGAAGTCCAATTGTATGAGTTCTACAAAGATTAGGATCTTATGGTAATATTATGTAATATGTAATTTGTTATTTGGGGTAGAGCAATTAAACACTTAATAAGAAAAGCCAAGAAAAAACAGCGATGAGAATGTTACTGACTAGTGAGGCGAATGCCGTGGTGCCACCGTCAGGTTTCACTCTTCAATATACAAAATGGTCCAATAACAAATAGTGAAAATACCTATGAACCCTTGAGGTCCTTCGGAATGTGTTCTTTCCGCCTTAGTTTATTAGTTAAAAGATATCCTAATCAGCTGCCATAAAAAATTATAACCGAGTCCCACACCAACCATATTAAAACAGCCCGTTATATTTAATATAATGTCCAAATTTTAATAATGATGTATTTTTAATTATGGTTCCCACTTATATAGATAGACAAAGATAACTAGAGCACAACGGTGCCATACAAAAGCAAAAGTATGGCGGCTGATGTGATTCCAAAATAGGGGTGTCAAATGCAGAATAGAGATGTTTGAGTTGGTCGCGAGCAGAATATCCCTGCATTGAGATCTGAGATCTCCGACCTTGTAATGCACGCAAAATGCAGGTATTTGTGAAGAAAAAAAGAGGAGAAATAGAGAGATGACTGAAGGAACTTGAGAAATATTTTTCTTTCCCCTCCTTTCGAGTGAATCTGCTTCGTTTCCTTTCTTTCATGAAAATAAGGTGGGCATATGAGAGCGGATGCTCAACATGCTGCCTCTTTTCCAACGAATGGGATACACGGGATTCGATTTGACTGCTCTTGGATCAGTTATTAGCCGTTAGAATTATAAAAATGTGTTATTGTAGAGTTTGGATCTTTTGTTTAAAGCCAATAATCTAAGGTTCCTGAATAAGAGAGCAATCTTTTGCAATAATTTATACTTCCAAACTAGAAACAAAATGTTAGTAATCACTGCCCAATTTCACATGTTGAGCACGAGTTGAAGAAACATAATTATACAGCTATAAGATGAACAAAACTTTAACGCAATGGAAGAAAATCAAGCATCTACAAGTCAGGGTGAAATTTCAACATAAACCATCTGTGTATAACCATTAAAAACTGATGAATCTAGTTTTCCTAAACCAAGCCTTTGGAATAGAGCGTAACGACCATCTTCTACAATAGGATCAGGCGCACGGCCAGGATCATACCGAGTCTGATGCGTCAGTGAGGGCCTGCAACAGGAGGAAGTTCCCAGTACACGTTTAGTATTGATTCGGCAAAGCGGCTATTTTGGAAATGCTCAGCATAAGAAATGGCTTTATTGCTGTGGTTAAAATCATCACGCATGTAGCCTCTTACACCCCACCAAGCTTCTCCTTTGCCACATAGCTCATTTATGTCTAGTGCTTTGTCCCACAATTTCTTTCGCTTTGACCTTATTCTTGCCTCATCACCATCCCTAAGGCAGCTGTGGCCACCACCTGTAGGTAATATTAGAAGATTAAAAAAAGACAGACTGGCACTTCCATTTTTCATAATATAAGAGCTGTTGTGAGTCTTGTGACATACAAACAAAGTATTTTATCACAAAATGCAAACAGAAAACCCTCATTCCTCTCCATTAATTTCATAGACGGGAAAAGATGTCAATTTGTGTTTTCTCCAGCAAAGCAGACTATTATTGCACTTGTGAAGGAATTTTTTTTTTTTACAAATATCACATTATAATAGCTAGTCTTTCATATTAGACTTTAACCCAAATTGTTTCAGCAAAATCACAATTGCATTACAGATCAATTGACTTTACGGCAATGATGAAAACAGCTTTCTCCAAGGTTCCAACATTTCCTTTCTTTATTTCCGTAAATTTCTTTTCTTTTTGAAGCTTATTTCTGTAAATTTCTAAAACCCAAAAGTACACATGTAAAAGTTATTCTGGTCATAAGCACCATATTTTTGTACAGAAACCTTATACATTTTACTCTGTACCATTTCAATCCTGCAATACCGTCTTTCTAAATTTTAGTTGAAATGTGATGAGAAAAAAAAACATGGGACCTCTTATATAGGATTGGTCACAGATCTGCCTCAGGGAATAGTGATCTCCAGTTCCAGTGTCGTAGTTATCCTCAAATATTAAATGCCTAAATCCTGCCTTCAAAGATTGTTTTAATCTGCACAAAATATGCATTAACAAAATCATCTCTTACCAATTAAAAAAGACATAAAAGGGAAGCTTTATTTCGGTGAGTGTTTTCTAGTTAGGCATGTGTTGGGCCTCTTGGCACACTAGAACCTGTAAAGTTATCAGTCTGTATATGCATGGTATGGATCAATGGACGTGTAGCAATATAATAGGTTTTTCTCTAAAAATAGAGCATATGAAATCTATGGAATTCATTGACATGATTGCAATTTACCAATTGTACCTTTCCATTGACCCAGTCTAATAACTGTATATTTGTCATTTATGTTGGCTTCTGGTTAACCCCTCTCCCCTGAACCCAAACAGAAAACAAAATAAGGGGAAAGATGCAATATTAGAACCTCTTTAGCTCATTTTGGTGATCGTCAAAGAAAACAAGCACTTTACTTAAATCTCTGACCCCGTGTTGCGTCAGCACCTTGCTCCAGTTCATACTTCCAAAAAAATCAACAAAATTCTTCCCAGTAAAATATGTACAATTCGGGTCCACATAGGCAGGGCCCTTTTTCAGATACTTCTCTGGATGGCGTGGTGAAAGAGATATAATCTTTGCATCTGGCCTTGCCTGTATATGTCATGATGATAGTGTAGGTTGATGCCAAGGAAAGAAAAAAAAGAATTGAGGGAAGGGAATGACGTATTAAAGGTAAGTTTTGCAAATTAACAACCAGATATTTATTGTACTTTGCAAAGGATATCAAATATCTCACCAGATGGATGATATTCAAATATCTCAACACATGCTAGAAGTATGTTCTAGGTTCTGACAAATTTTGGGTATTATTGTAGTGGCTATTAGCAGAAGGCTATCTTTTCAGTTGAAAACTTCCAAGAAAATATAGTACTCTTTACTTATACTTCACTTAAACAATAAAAAATGCATTGTAAGAACCATAAAATGTACAAAATGCATGATGCGATCAAGAACGACCACAGTGGGAATAGATTCACAAGATAATCTACATCTCAACTGAAATTATAACAGTCAAGTAAGGTCACCTGGCGAAGGACCCACGTGGAATGGCCTTTGAACGCCCCGCTTTCTACCATTAAATCTGGTTTTAACCAGCGTGTCATGAACCAGAGGCCAAAGCTGTGGTCAAACCCCATCCCATACATGTTGTTCTTTATGGGCCGAGTTTCATAGATCGGTACAAATTCTTCCAAGGCCTTGATTAGGTCGACTGGTGTCCAATCAACAGTTCTTCCCTGTTTCGATCTGCCTTTTTGTCAATTACAATAAGTCAGGTACAAATTCAGGCCAAATCAACCTTGATTAAATCCAATCTTCCTTAACCCAAACCCAAATTAATGGCCCCCCACCTGCATGCTGCTACATTGTGGTTTTGTGTCAGGTTCGGATATGTTCTTATCGGTACTGAGGTAATAGACCTGTAGTCCGAAATTAGCAAACTAATCCGCTTCCAGAAATTAAAGTTGACATAGAAACACAATAGCAGACTAATTTTACAAGCAATGTGATACCAATGCTTACTGGAACAGCAATTGTTTCCAACTATGTAATTTTGCTTTAGAAATACAGACAGTGAAATGTTAATCTTGATGTTCTTAGATAATGAGCGCATGAAGTAGCCCCATCCATAACTCTTCTGACAAAAAAGAACATGAGAATAAAAGAAATCATACAGTACAGAGTTAAGAGATCTTACACCAAGGAACTCCAAGGGAACCGAAATCTGATGCCAAACCCTCGAGGCGCCTAGAGAAATGCACCGATCTGGCCAAGGGATCGTACGGCGGGATGCATGCAATGGGGCGCGTGTAGCGAAGCAAGACAGAGAGGCCGAGGAGCGAGAAGAGGAAAGCTACGAAGAGAGATATTGCGAGGCAATGAGAAGAGAATGAGGCAGGAGAGGTGGAGAGGGAGACAACAGAGCGTGTGTAGGAGGCGAACCGCGCGCCCAAGGTGGCGGGAGGATGCGTCTTCGGCTCCTCGGCAGCGGAGGAGGAGGCGGTGGAGGCGGAATTCTCTTCGTCATCTCCGCCGGAGGTCGGCGAGCCACCGCGCCGGGAGGATAGTAGCATTTGCGAATTGGATCACTCACACACACACCCTCTTCCCTTTTTCCTGGAAGATGTCTCTGATGGTTGCGCTAATAGCACGCAGCTGCGAAGCTCAGTGTGGCTTCTTTTCTGATTATATTTTGGTTTTTTAATACAGCCAGGTTCGGATGTAGGGGTGTAAACGGATTGAATATTATTTGGAGTTTGAATTCAGATAATACTGGCTAGGTGGTTATGGATATTTGAAAATAAATTTAGATATACATAATTTTTTATCGGATATAAATATAAATATAGTTTTTAATTTGAAATCGGATACTGGAGATATGAATATAAATAATTATTCGGATTTAGATATTTTTAAAATTTGAATATCTACGGATTATATATTTTTCAATTGAATTTCAATGTATATTATAAATTCAACTAAATTTATTCATAATTTGTCTTTATATTTTATTTTTATAATTTTTTGATATATCTTAACTAATATTGTAGTTTTTATAGCTTTTTTATGGCTAATTTGTAATGATAATTAGTTAATTAAATCACTAATAATATAATAATGTATATTTTTTAATAATATAACTTATATAATTAGCGATTTATTATGGAAAAATATTAATGTAATTATTCTTTTAGTTATGTTAGTGATACTTTAATTTAGTATTTGAAATATATTTGTATTTGTATTTATATTTGTGTATTATCCTATTTCATTTAATATTTGAGTCCCAGTATTAAGTATTCAAAATTATCCGCATTTATATTTATATTTAAAAATAAAAATAAATATGAATATAATTTTGATCATTATCTAACTGTATCCAGATCCGTTTCCACCCCTAGTCGGATGGTTACTATTGGGTTAAAATCTAATTGTTGGACCATATTTCTAGCTGGGGGAGACTTCAAGATCAAGGTTGAAAATACACGTCAACAAAGGAATTCCTAACAAAATATTTACTTTTGTTGTATTGAAAAGCCCAAGGCAGTTCTCGCCCTTTCATCCATTTCTGGTAGTTGTGTTTTTGTTTTGTCTTTTTTTCTCTCTCTGTCATTCTTTTTGAATGATTTGTTTTTTTTCGCTAAAAATGCTATAAGAAAAATAAAAAAAAGAACTATTTTGATTAGAAAAAATTTGATTTTTTTTGCAGATAAAATCTGTATTTTCCTACCAAGTGAAAATTGCTTTTTTTTTAATAAAAAAAAAGTCACTAATTTTTAAATTTTTTTTTTGTAGTAAATGATTTTTTGGTATGAACGTAGAATTTTTTTTTTGAATGTAGTGCATTAAAGGGTGAGTAATGGAATGAGGTTAAAAAAAAAAAGGAAAACCACTATTTTCCTATTCATTTTGTTATTAGTTTTCAATAAAAAATCGATAGAAATCACCTGATGACCTGAAAAGGGTGAGAGTTCCCAGATATGCATGGATCGGGCTCAAGCCCATTGTAGGCTTCAGTTCAAGTGTCAAGCTATGAGAATACCATATGAGTTTGTAGGTTTGGGAAAAAAAAAAAGCAATAAGAAAACTGAAAAGGGGTGGCCTAAGTTCACAAGTTTTTAATTTGTAGGATTGTATAGTAAGAGGCTACTCTAGACATAATCGCAAAACGGGTCGACGCAGATTTTATCTTTATTAACAGAGCTATAATTCAAACTTCGCGTTCGCACTGACAATATTACTCAAATAAATAATTAATAATATAAAATTTAAAATATATTTAATAAAAGTTCATATTAAAAAATAAAATATAATATTTTAAATACTAAGTAATAATGATAATTATAATAATTATTATAAATAATAATAAATAATATAATTAAATACATATTAATCTATAAATGATTATATAAAAAATTAGATCATTTTAAGACTTAAGTTTCACCTTAAATATATTATACACATTATTTTAAATGAGGAGAGAGAATTATTTTATACGAGACCTTTGGATACAAAGAAGATAAAAAGATTTAAAACAAAATCAATAGTAAAGAAAAATGATGATGTGGCAAGCTTAAAAAGTTTAAAAACTTAATGCTATTTATATATTAAGAAATAGTAAATTACTAACAAGGAACTGGGGTTGAGGCATATAATAATCAATTTTCGACAAAGTTAGTTTCTTAAATAATTTTGGATATTGTTGGATATATAAAAATTTAAGTAAATTCATTTAATTTATCCAATAACTTATTGTCTTTGTCTATATAATTGATCTCGAAAGCAATTTCCGAGCAATATTTATCCATAACAACATTTTTAATTAAATTTTGAAGTATGGCATATGTACGTTCGAAATTAATAAAATTTTATTATGGATATATATTGTTAGGAAAATTTTACTCTATCTCTATTTTTTAAATGATATCGGTAAATAAAAGGCAATATTATAGAATAGATATGTAGTGCCAGTATTTACTGGATCTGGGATGAATAAATGAATTTAATTGCACCAATATCATTCGAGTCGGTTTCCAGAATAATTCTTTTGGGCGCTTCCGAATAAATTTAATTTGTCCAAGTTCAATCTTACTTTTTATTTTTTATTTTGATGTTTAATCTTACTTTACATCGCTCCTAGAACGTCGAAAAGACATATTGTGGATCAGATAATATCTTGATCTATTTAAGATGGATTCTAGTTTATAATTATTTATGGATTCTTGGTTGTATAATTATTATTTTTTTATGTAATTTGTATGCATCGATATGCACGAAGATATCGGCATATTAAAAGAATATAATGAGCTCATGAAACAAGACATCTATTTTTTCTATTAAAAAATAAGCATGCAAATCAGAATGATTGTTTAGCTAATCGAGGAGGATCACACATTTAATTCAAAGTCTAATAATTTATGTAAAAAAATCATAGACAGGGATCTTGGATTAGCCTTATGCGACACTGTTAATATGTCAGTCATTATGAATACAATAGATTAAACAATTTGGATTAAGGAAATGATTTTGACCCTCAAAATTGTCACTACAAAAAATCGCCAATTTTTTTTGAGAATACAATATCATCATTTTAATTATTATTATCATGTATTATCATATGGTTGGAGGCTTGTTAATTCTCGTTAATTTTTATTGTTGTTGTAATGTTGTACATGTTGGACACACTGCACACTAAAAAAAGTTCTTCACAAATAAATAATAAAGCTTTTTTTTTGATGAATTTAATCTAATCCCTAAAATTATTTTAGAGAAACGAAAATTTGAGCAAAATTATTATTTTGTTTTCATAATTACTGTTACTTAAACTTGAATTTAAACGGAATGTCATGCAAGTTTTCTCTTCTTGAATTTTCTATTATTTCTCTTGTTGTTGTGCACACCACAAAAGGTTACGAGATCTTCCAAAAAAATAAATTTTTGTTAAATTCGTTCCCTTTAATTCTTTACTGTGACACCATTTTAAAATCCCGATGACAAAGTTAACAATGGACTCTCTCAACCCTTTTTTTTCTATTTTCTCTTTTAGTATTTTCTTTTTAGGAGAGAGAGGACTATATATAATTAAACCTCTTGGGATCAGGAGCTCTTTCATAGGAGTGATAATTTTTTTATTTAGTCCATCATAAATCTAAATAATTATCATAACTTTATTTCTATATATGATGCATTCCTATAACACTTTATATTAATATTAAATGTTATTAGTGATCACTTAAAATTAATATATAATTATATATAATTAATATATAAAGTATATATAATACATAAACCCATAATTATTTATATCACTCGTGTGATATTCCATACGATCTGTATAATTGTCAAATCCAACATCTTTATTATGAACCAAAATAAAATCTACATTACTCATTCTGACTATTCTTATTGGCATTATATATATACACGTGCTTCCAAGATTTTAACAAAACTAATGACACTATTTATGATTTTTAATTATGATTAAAGATTTATACTTTTAGTTTTTTTTTCAACTATGAATAATTAATTTTTGTGGACAAAGTTCAGGCTGCAACCTTAATAATAATAATAATAATAATAATAATAATAGTCCGGATTGAAGAAGAAGGGTTAGTTAGAGGTCCGGATTTACAACTCAATAGTAACAAGAAGAAAACGACTAAACAGTGGACTAGAATCTAAATTGGACCCGTACCGCATGAACACCTCTATAGAAGATCCCCTATCCTCTGTTATTCCCACTAATAGCAATGCTAAGAAATTAGTTGATTGGCCAATTAAATCATAGTAATTTCGAAAACGTATTCGGCGTTGCACTAAAAATTTGTGATTCGAGTATAATTAGATTTCAATATAATATAAATAATATATATATATATATATATATATTAAAAAGTTAAAAATTTTAAAAATATATATAAATACATTTAGAATAATATATAAGAGTTTTATTCACAAATTATATATTTTTTGATCAAATATATATTAAATTGAGCGAATTATTTATGAAACATCTAAAATATTAAAAAAATGAATTATTAGTGAATTATTGAAAATAGAATAATTCGTGAATTACGTTACTATAAATTAAACGACTGTAAATGCCATGATATGCTATAATAAGTCATTGCTTTATTTTTTGTGTCTGCACGATGTAGCGCGTGAGAAGTTTTTTCGCGTGAGAAATTATTAATTACACGTATAGTAAAAAATATTAATTGCAAAATCGCGGTATTATTTGTGTATAACAGAGGACACAAAATCATATCTCCGAGATTTTTATTATTAATTTCCAGATAGATAATGCATGAAATCTTACATGGACTTGTTGGAATTTTTGGTTGATCTTCAGTTCGGATGCATATCAACTGCCAGCTGTTCAATGAATAATTTAGCAGTTGTATTAATTAGTGTGATGAAGATAAGATATTGCAATGCGCGTGAAAATACGTGAGATC